>CM076583.1:392611397-393211397 GCA_034641835.2 Pinus albicaulis | reverse complement strand
ACCATGAATCGGGCACAATTAAAGAGTATTAGTGTCGAAGACCCCAATATATTAGAACAGAGGAATAAAGACAGTTTTATGGGAATTACGGCTAAGACGGTTATCAAAAGCCTAATCCCCGATTTAAAACACAGTTAAAGAAAATCATAAAGGATTATCAGACAGGAAACCTCCACCGCCACATATGAGGTTAATCAATTTCTCCCAGCTACCACAGAGCCACCTATTGCCTCAAACCATTCAAACAGAGGCTGAAGTTATTGAAGAAGATCAGATTTTGCCTCAGCGCAGCCAGGGAGATACTTCTGCAAGGAAATCAATGCAAAAATATCTGCAGAGTTACTCCAAACATTACACAGAGCCTCAAAGTAAATAAAATCACCCACCGAGATTTGATATTTATTATAAAACAGTTAATACATTAGTCCACCTATGAACTTCCCCATCAAGCCCCTCAAAAGGCCGAGAAGTCTTGAATCTGTATTAACTGACCTAAGATATCTTTTGTTAGGTCTCACCTCCTCATTCTTCTATAAATACTTCAGTAGAAGATGAGAAATTGTTGGTTGTAGATATTGGAAATATATTTCAGTAAAAACTTCTGATTGTAAATAGTATTCACTGGCCCTTGGAGCCCTGCTTAAATTATAGATTCCTAATTATAGTAATCTTGCTAATAAATTATATATTCCTAACATTTCTGGCGACTCCACTGGGGACTGAACCCAAAATCATTCTTATAAAACTTGTGAGTAAAAATAAGCCTTTTCAAGCACTGCCAAAGAATGGTAATCATAATAAAACTTATTTGAATCAGTGACAAACTAGGCCAACCCTAGGATTCTCATAAGACTTTATCCAACCTTGAAAAATCAGTTGGCTTTTCCATAAGAGTAAACTGTCTTTGTCTCATAACCGTAGCTAAGTTTTGAAATAGAGTTAGCATATTCTTAAAAACCACATGACTAACAAATAACTCAAAAAATATTTTAGACTGGTATTCAATAAACATGGTGGTGGACCATAAGACCTTTTACCTCTGAAAAGAGCTAAAACATTCCACTTGGCGACTCCAAAATCCTAAACAGACCTTAAGACTCCACTGGGAAGAACCCTTATCATTGTAAAACCTTTCAAACTCAGTCACAAGATTGCAGGACTGAAATTTTTCCAAAACAGACTAGTTAACCTCTTAAAGATTGTCATACCTGGTTGAACTTTTCTTGTTTATTTAGGGTCTAATAACACAGCATAGGGGCTCCCAGAACGATTCACACCAGATCCTATCCTAACCCTGACCCACCTGAGATAGTTGATAACCCAGAAATTATCCTTAGGAAGTCTCCTAGGATTGAATTATCAACTGTTTTCATATCACCCTTGAGAGCTAAATCAGTTCCTGGAAATATTTCAGCTCTACAACAATCACAAGTTGACTTAGTAAATCCATTTATAACTAGGTCATTTGATGATATAATTCAGCTAGATTCTGAGTCTTCACTTTCATCCCCGGAGACAAGTGAACTCCCTGGTAGTAGAGAAAAAACACCACCTGATCTACACTTTATGTTGAATTTAGGTGTCTCTCATCCAAGATCCGCTCAGCAATCTACTGTTGTTGCATCCACATCTACTCACCCTTCATCCACTGTTCGAACCACTCCACTTCAGCCCACCTTCCCTTTTTTCAACCCACCTATGAATCCACCTCCACCTCCTATCATGGTTGCATGGTATGCTCCCCTAATTCTTCCTGCACCATTAATCAATCTTCCATAGGACTATCAGTCCAAAATTCCATTATATGATGCTAGCAATGCTACAAATTCATCACAACATGTGGATAAGATGAATGACTACTTTGACAGAAATGAAATTGATGATGATTCTTTCAAGCTTAGATTATTTTCTCAAAGCTTAGGGGAAGTAAGAAAATGGTTTCAAAGCTTAGCCCCCCATAGTATAAACGATCTCCCAAGCTTCCATCAAACTTTCTTAAACAAATGGGAAGTGAAGAAGAATCCTCTCCAAGTCCTTTCTTATTATAAGAACCTCCACATAAACCTTGGGGAAAGTGTCCAAGCTTATTCCACTAGGTTTAATAGTGTGTATAATGAACTTTCCCCAGAACTAAAACCACCACAAGGCTCAGCTTTAAACAAGTTCCCTGAAGGGTTTGACTCTGACATGACCTATTCGCTAAGAGAGAAATATTTTTCAACTCTTGAAGATATGAAAAGAGGTGCTCTTTCTATGGAAGTCAACTTAATGGAGAAAAGAGCAAGGATGAAAGCTGAAAATAGAGTATCCTTTAGAGAGGAATCCACACCTTCTAATTCCAAATCAAAGATGGAGAAAATGATGGAAGAAATTATGAAAGAGATGAGCATAATCAAGAGAGCACAAGCAAATCAAAACCAAGTTGCTCCTCAAAATAGAAATCAGAACCAGAATCAAAATGTTTGAAGGAACCAACCTCTGAACAGACCTAGGGAAGATGATCAGCAGATCACTCCTCCCTTTCATCAAAACTATGTAAGTGAGGTTGAGGAAATGGATGAAATAATAGAGGAAGAAGATATCAACATGCTGGGGATAGACAATGATGACTTTGAGATTCATTATGATAAAAAACAAGGTCTATACACACCTTATGATGACAAAAGAGATGAAGATGAAAATTGTTATCAAGACATGGAATATGTCATCATAGAGCCTCAAAGAGAATACAACCTTAGAAGTAAAACTATTCAAAAACCCCCCAGCAACGAAACCTCTGACCAATCTTCACAAAACAACACTGAAACCAAGCCTAAAAAGACTAAAAAAAAGGACAAAATAGTGGTTGTAAATTCTGATAAAGGAAAAGGTAAAAGCACTCAAAACAATGAAAATCAGAGTGTAGACATTAGCAGTACTAACACTTCAGCTAGTGCTCCTGCAAAAACAATTTTGTCAAGTGTAAATAAAACAAATCAGCAAGATGGTATTGCTGATAGAGTGACAGCTAATAAGGCTGAAACCAACACTTTAAAGAGTCAAATTTCTTTCATCCTGGAGCAGGAAATTTCTGAAATCAAAATCTCTGTTCCTTTGACCGAGTTAGCTGCCCAACATGTATATAGAACCCAAATTTTGAAGGCTTTTAGAATAGAAGAAAATGAGGACACAGTCAATCTTAGCAATGACCAACCAGAGTTGATTTTTGGTCCTATGATTGAAGGTATATATCAAGAGGGACCTGTTCCTCCCTTTTATTTCAGTTTAAACGGTCATGACAAAATTTTCACAACGCTATGCATGATTCCGGGGCTTCTCATAATTTAATGCCAAAAGCTGTGATGGAAAGCCTTGGTTTAGAAATCAACAAACCTTACAAGGACCTGTACTCCTTCGATTCCAGCAGGGTAAAGTGTTTGGGATTAATCAAAGACCTCTGTGTTAACTTAGCCCAGATTCCAGCTAAATGCTTACTCATGGATATTGTCATGGCTGATGTGCCCCCAAATTATGGAATGTTACTATCTATATCTTGGGGGGCTAAGTTGCAGGGGACTATGCAGATGGACATGACCTATGCGACTATCCCTGTTTTCAATCAGACTAGAAGACTTTATAGGGAGTCTCATATGAAACACACAGTTACAAGTCAAGACAGACCACAAAACTCTCCCCTCTATTCTGTAAATACGGGCCTAGATTCTTTTATTTTGTTCAACGATGAAACATTAGATGAACAAGTAACTCTAACAGAGTTAATGGCAAAAAGAGAGGAGAAGGTAAATGTCATAGAACTGTCAAAACAGTTTTTTGAACCTGTAAAATCTAGCAAAATAAACGAAGGTCTTGAGCTACAAGACAAATGTCCTTTCTCTTGAATGTTCGCAATCAAGAAAACAACCCTCAAAGAAATGCAAATCCTGAGGAATCAAAACAAAAACAACTTAGTGCTGAGATCCCACAACAACCTTTGAGCACGTTAGTTGAAGAGAACAGTAACCAGGATGAAACTAAGAAATGTCCTTTATGGAGTATGTATTTTGATGGGTCCTGCACTAAGAACAATGTTGGTGTAGGTGTTTGGATTACTAACACTGAAAACAACCACATAGAAAGCATTTCCTGCAAATTAAACTTTCAGTGTTCTAATAACATAGCAGAATATGAATCCCTTCTCTTAGGCTTACACCTATTGAAAAAGTTAAGAGCCAGAAGAATCGATGTGTATGGGGATTCAGAGTTAGTCATTAGGCAAGTCAATGGGGAATATAAAACAAATCATCCCAGACTTAGAGCCTACCGAAACGATGCCATGGACCTTTTGAAAACATTCGAGGAGTACAAAATATTTTTTGTCCCAAGAAAAAAAATAATTGCGGCCCACAATTTAGCCTTTGCAGCTAGGACATGTTTAACGCCATATAGCACCAAAGACTACACAACTGAGATAAAATTTAGACCAGTTGTACCTGATAATGAAAAGTATTGGCAGGTGTTTGACAATGACAAACAAATAGAAGACTTCATGCAATTCAAAAATGAATTTGAACTACACAGTTCAGACTCAGATTATGATACAGACTGCAGTGAAGGAAATTTCCTTGATGAAGAAGAACCGTCTCCTGAACCTACTAATATAAACCTGTTATCTAGAAAACTTAGAAACAAAACAGAGGTGATTGCAGAGTCAGAAACAGAGGAGTTAGAAACTCTACATTCTAAAGATGAAAGTTTGCCTAAAGGTCTAGCTCCTTTAGAAGAGTTGTTCGATTTTAATGATGTGGAAAATAAACCAAAACTGGACCCTGTAGAGACCGAAGTGGAGGAGTGAAATATAGGCAGTGAGGAAAAACTGAAAATGATTAAACTGTCTAAAAATTTACCAGCTCACATTAAACTCAAATACATTGAGTTGTTTAAAGAGTTTTCTGATGTTTTTGCATGGGGTTACGAAGATCTTAAATCCTATGACATTGAAATAATACAGCACAAAATTCCCCTTAAAGAGAAGCACAAACCATTCAAACAAAAACTGCGCAGAATAAACCTTGTTCAGTTACCTTTGGTTCAGAAGGAGATCATGAAAATGTATGATGCTGGCATTATTGTCCCTATTAGATATTCTAAGTAGGTATCTAATCTGGTGTCTGTTAGGAAGAAAACTAGAGAAATTAGGCTTTGTATAGACTTCAGAGACTTAAATAAATCTTCATTAAAAGACAACTACCCTTTACCCAAGATGGATCATATTTTACAAAGGGTGGTAGGGTCTAGAAGAATTTCTTTGCTGGATGGCTATTCAGGGTACAATCAGATCTTGGTTTACCCTGCTGATCAATTAAAGACAGCCTTTACTACACCATGGGGCACTTTCATGTATGTGAAAATGTCCTTTGGTCTAATGAATGCTGGAGCAACTTTCCAAAGATCCATGGACATAGAATTCTCGAAAGAATTGGGCTTCTTCATCATTATCTATCTTGATGATGTCACTGTGTTTTCAAAAACAGATGAAGAACACTTAGAACATTTGAGGAAAGTTTTCGAGAAGTGCAGAAGGTTTGGAATATCTTTAAACCCTAAGAAGACACTATTTGGTCTCCAAGAAGGTAAGCTTCTTGGACACATTATTTCAGAAGAGGGTATAAAGATAGATCCAAATAGGATTGAGGCCATATTGCAAATCTCTCATCCTCGAAACATCAAGGAGTTGTAATCTCTCATTGGGAAGATTTACTTTTTGAGAAGGTTCATACCCAACTTAGCTAAGCTCCTTAGGAATATCACAAACATGCTGAAAAAGGAGCAAGGGGTAAAATGGACCTTGGAAGCAAAGCAATCCTTTGAACTGGTGAAATAAGCGTTAACCAAAGCACCAGTTTTGATAAGTCCTGATTTTTCAAAAGATTTTTTTATTTTCTCGTTTGCATCAGAACATACCATAACTGTTGTCCTTTTACAGAAAAACCCACAAGGACAAGAGCAACCTATTGCATTCTTTAGCAAGGCATTGAGGGATTCCCCTTTGAAGTAAAACATTATGGAGAAGCAAGCATTTGCTTTGGTTAAAGCATTGAAAGACTTCAGAGTATACATCCTTCACTCACACATCATTGCTTTTGTCTCAAATTCAGTCGTTAAAGACGTTCTAACACAGGACCCAGATGGTAAGAGAGGTAAGTGGACTGTTGTTATCCTTGAATATGATTTAGAGATAAAACCCACTAAGCTCATCAAAGGCCAAGGTCTAGCTAGATTAATGGCTGAAAGAAATTTTGAAGTTCTTGATATTAATATGATTAATGCTTTAGATGATCAAGAGGAAATCTCAACACCCATTTTTGAAAACCATTTTATGAATTCCTCTTGGTATGTTGATATTCTTTATGTTCTGCTTAATTTGACTACACCTCCTGGTTTGACAAAAACAAAGGCAAGATTCCTTAAATTGAAAGCTGTAAACTATTGCATTATATATAGATGTCTTTATTGGAAAAATGCAGGTGGTCTATTGCTTAAATGTTTGCCTGAGTGTTGTCACACCTCCCATTTACACACAAAAAAAAAAAAAAAAAAATTCTCCAAGCATTTCAGGCTTTTAAGCATACGTTTACCATGAAATCCTAATTCTCTAAACACGATTCCTTTCATCATAATATCATAACCTCAAGAACTATCTATTAACTTTCTCTTGTCTTATGTTATTCTAACTCCAAGTATGGAATGAAATTATATCATTTTATTTTCTATAAAGGTCACATATATCACTTATATTTAACCTTTACTTGGATGTTTATTTACACCTGGCCTTACGGTCCTTTCGCATACATTATATACGATGGGTTTGAAATTTGTTATGCCTTCGAGCATTCTCGACCCTTTGTCAATCTAAATATCCACGATTTTACCAATACGTATATGTATACCCCTTTGATAGTGATTACAATTGATTTCAATGTGCATATTATTATATGACTGACTCTTCTTATACGTTTGGCGGTCAGATGAGGTGGCATTCGTAATTAATTTCACATCTGTGTTGATATGATAGCATATCCCTGTACATGAGATTTTTAATTTTCAACTTGATTTCGCTATCGATTTACACGCAGAGCGTGTAGTTCAACTCGACTTGAGGTACTGTGTTCATGGCGACGGGGTAAGTCTTCTCCACGTCGGATTTTTATGATATGTATGGTTGCGTTGAATAGTTTATACTGGTTTCCGTCCCAATTCTTTCATTCACATAGTAGATCCACGTCGATATGGTATTACTAGCCGGGCTTACTCGGCTTAAATGGCGCTCTTCTGTATGCAACCAGGACGCATGAAATTTATTTCGGATCTGGGCATCATTAATGTGTATACGACTGGTTTAATGGCACTCGCCAACCCTCGATCCGTGGCTCTTCTCTTGTGATGTTTCCAAGTGGACGATGGCGATCAATTCGTATTAGGTTTTTTGGGTCTGTTGAATAATTATATAAGCCTTTGATATTGCGCAGAGATAGTTTTCCGCGTTCATTATTTGTTTGTGTATCTCTTCGTCTGCCAGGTCCTTAATCTTCATAGGGTTTACTGATCTCAGTTCATGAAGGAGAATTCTAGCGTGTCTACTCCACTGCGACACTACTGGGTAATCGTTTTACCTTCATTTGTTGTTTTCATTTCGCTTTAGAGATCAGGCTCGTCGCTCAGAACTTGCCATACTTCGATTCTGTGGGAGTCTGCGAACGTGAATAGGATGAATGTGTTTCGTTCTAGGGTTTTGGTTATACCCTCTGTGCAAAATTTTCATTTTATTCCATTTCCGATTCACTTTCGACTGTGTTCCTCTGTCGATTTCATTGAATTAATTGATTTTGTGATTAATGTGCAGCGTTCCCATCTACTTGCTTTGCCTTGCTTCAGGAGAACGACAGTCGTTCACTTGGACGTATGAGGTTCGATTTCCTTCCTATCTGTACCTATATGTTTATTTCCTTCTATTATTACCCTATAGAGGTTCAAGTTAATCGATACTCTGTTTACAATGTTTGAATTTCAGAGAGCTCGTCGGAACCGAGATTCTGGGTTCCCAGGTAACGCCTAGTTGCTATAAGCATTTTCTCCATTCGAACGTTTTCCTAGCAACGATGCTATTAACTAATTTCCGTCTTGACTTGTTTTGTTTTCCACAGGTAACGAAGATTCCTTTCGTATGTCTTGAACGCGGTCATGAGACGTTCCATTATTATGGATGTTAACATCGTCTTCCTTGACGTTTTAGGTCGGTATGCCGGTGGAAATACTACTACTCTCTCGTTGAGTTGTTTCGTCTGATGTAGAATCATTCCTCTCTTATGCTTTTACACAGTGTTCATTGAGGAACGAGACTCTGTCATAGTCATATGTTAATATGTTTCGTTCATATGTTGGCGCTCTTTTAAATTTGTTTTTATTGGCCTAAGGGTTTCGATTCTCAGACCCTAGCCTGATAGGCTCAGCATGTATTGTGAATTTTATACATATATATATATATTCCCTATTTTCTTATGTGGACCTCGTTATATCGACGCTACAGCTTAACTTTATATGGACTGTCTGCTGCTACCTCGCATGGAGTGATTCATGTATACGATTTAACACAATGGAATTAATCCTTGTTTAATTTACTTATCATAGAAGTGAATGTATCTGATGAAATTCTCTGTAGGACTAATGTTGTTCAATGTGTACCAGACTCCTCAGTTACTTATGTTCTGCATGACTCTTTTAAAAGACTCTCTGAATTTCGGGGGAGTCATATTTCATTTTAAATTTTCTTCTGATATATTTCGTTCATTAGTTTCTGTAGCTAGATATCTTCCTCTACCCATGTTTACACTGAAATTATTTTACTAGTGTCTGTCTATACATATACTTACATGCATAGCTTTGTGATTCCATTCTCATTTATACATATAATTAATATGTATGAAATATCAGGACTATATTATCATAGGTTTCTATATACTCTTCCGGTTTTCCATGTTATATATATTTCTACTTGGATCTTCTTTTCATTTTCTTATAGCTATTCACAGCTCTTACATACATATATTTCTTGTTCTAGGTATTTCTGTGGAGCTGGTCATGGTTTGAGATTCCTTCCTTTGCTACTTAGTTACTTGTTACAGTATTAATGTTTTCTATTCCTCCATTTAATCTTAGCCAAGGGAACTCATAGTTACATTAACTGTAAATGTATATACTTGTGGAAAATATTACAACTCTCTTCTCTTTACTTAATAATTTATAGATAATTAATTTTTCACTCTATATATTTACTTTCTCACTGCTCCATTTTTCACAGAAACAGATTAAATTTACAATTTCATGCTTCATAAGATATTAGAAATTCCCAAATTTTACCTTAGGGATTTGTTTAGAGACCTTTGAGAAATTCTCTTTGATTTATCTATTCATGTTCAGAATTATGTGCTAATAGAACAGAAGAAATTCACAATACTATCTGTAGAGACTATGTATCCTCAGATTTAAACCAACCTTGGTTTAGACTTTCAGTTGGATTCTACTTTACAGAATTTTTCTCTACAACCATACAGAATTATCAGGTGACCTACCTTATGATTAATTCTGTTAAATGTAGAAATAATAAATCTAATACCTTATAAATAAAATAAAATAAAATTATAAGTAGCAAATTCATACCACAGTAAGTAGAAATACAATTTAACTTAGAGACATACCACTCATGAAATCGACCAACCTCCCAACCTTAGAGTCCTTCTGTCTCCCAAAACTCACCCCCGAGCTAAGATCACCTCCTAGAACAGACCAACCACTAATATGTTTAGGAGCAGCTTATTTAAGCTATTTTTCCCAAAGCATGTTTCTAATTCTGCGTCCAGAATATCAGGATGCTCTTCTTCATGTTTGCCTAGGCTTCCCATTTTTGGGATTCTTTAAAGTTTTTTTTATGCTTTCCTCAGCCTTTCCAGCTTTTTACCTCTTCCCAACTACTTTCCTCATCATTGGGGAAATTTAGATTCTTCCTCAAAAATCTAAATTAGAATAATTTCTTTCAAGGATTTTTGAAAGATTATGGGGAATAGTTGCCTTATCCATCCTCATGGATTTAGCAAGTGATCTCATAAATCTCATTTTGGTCAATCTGTACACAATCATTTTATTCATTTCCTCAAATTAAATATTTAATTACATTCTCAACATGCTTATCCTTTGGGGTCCACTCCCCTTAGGACTAAAGTTCAAATGTCCAGTTTTGAAATTTAAACACATAAATTGGGGGTGTTACATATTCCCCCTCTGAAAATAAACACCGTCCTCGGTGTTGTTATTCAACTACTAGAGTTCATTTTTCAAACAAAAATGGATATCTTTCCATCATTTCAACTTCTCTTTCCCAGGTAGCTTCTTCAGCAGTAAAGTGCTTCCACTGCACTTTTACTCTGGCTACTGTTCTGTTTCTCAATTCAATTTCTTCCCGCTCCAATACTTGAAGCGGTTCTGGCAGAAACTCCCCTTCTGGTTCCACCTATACAACATTCCAATCAACTATGTGAGAAGCATCATGCACATATCTTTTTAATAACGAAACATGAAACACATCATGAACTCTAACATGGGGTGGTAAGGCCAGCTTGTAAGCCACTGGTCCCACCCTTTCTAACACTTCAAAAGGACCACAATATCTAGGAGCCAGTTTTGCACAACTTCCAGCATAAAGTGTGCTCTTTTTGGGTTTAATACGCAAGTACACATGCTCCCCCACTTTAAATTCTCGGTGCACTCTTTTCTTATCAGCATAGTTCTTCTGGCGATCTTGTGCTGTCTTGATATTTCTTTGTATCTGTTTGACAATTCTTTCCATCTCTTGTAAGGCATCTGGTCCCAACATTAATTTATCCTCTGGCTGGCTCCAGCTCAAAGGAGTGCGACATTTCCTCCCATACAGTGCCTCAAACGGACTCATTTTAATGGAGGATTGGTAGCTGTTATTATAGGCAAATTCAGCTAAGTGCAAATAATCTTCCCACTTTGACGGTCTATCCATCACATACATCCTCAGCATGTCCTCCAAAATTTTATTTGTTCTTTCCGTTTGACCATCTGTCTGAGGGTGATAAGCAGTACTAAAATTCAACTTAGTACCCATCCCTCCAAACAACCCTTTCCAAAAGGCTGTTGTAAACTTAGCATCTCGGTCAGAAACAATTACCTTTGGAACCCCATGGAGTCTTACTACCTCCTTCAGAAACACATTCGCTACTTGAGCTGTCCCAAAGGTAGATTTCACTGGTATAAAATGTGCAGCTTTTGTTAAAGTGTCCACTACCACCATTACTGAATCATGTTGATGTTTGGTTTTGGGTAATCCTGTTATGAAATCCATGGAAACGGTGTCCCACTTCCATTCTGCAATTGGTAAAAGGTTTAAAGACCTGCCGAGTGCTGATGCTCAACTTTGACTAGTTGACATTCCATGAATCTACTTAAATATTCTGCTACATCTCTGTTCATTCCTGGCTAGAATAACTTCTTTTTCAGGGCTGTTAACATTTTCTGATATCCTGGATGTCCTGCATATGGCCGTTTGTGATATTCATCCAAAATTTCTCTTTTCAAGGGCTCCGCATTTGGAATATACAATCTGTCCTTATAGCAGATCAGCCCCTTTTGGTTTTGAGTGAAATCAGTTTTCTCCTTTTTCTGAATTTTTCGCAGGAGTGTTTCATAAATTGGGTCTTGGTTTGCTGCCTTATTCACCAAATCTTCTACATCGATCTGAGCACTACTTCCAATGCTATTGATATTCTGACAAGCATTTATGCTCAATGCATCAGCAACTTTATTCTCTTTTCCTCTAATATGTTTTATATCCATATCAAATTCACTTAAAAAAGACAGCCATATGGCGTGTCTAGCATTCAAATTAGTTTGGGAAAATAAATATTTGAGACTAATATGATCAGTCATCAATGTAATTTTTTTTCCAAGAAGATAGTGTCGCCACATTTTCAAAGCATGGATAACAGCAGCTAATTCTAAATCATAGGCACTATAATTCTGTTCATGTATCTTCAGTTTCCTAGATTCATATGCAATCACTGAATTCTTCTGCAAGAGAACTCCTCCCAACCCCTCTCTACAGGCATCTGTACACACGACAAATTCTTTGTCTGGATCTACAATCTTCAGTATGGGGGCTGTAGTAAGTTTCAGTTTTAATTGGTCAAAACTATTTTGGCATTTTTCAGTCCACTCAAATTTGACACCTTTCCTTTGTAATGATGTGATGGGATGTGCTATGGCAGAAAACCTCTGCACAAATCTGCGATAATAGCCAGCCATCCCCATGAATGATCTCACTGCTGAAACATCCGTTGGGACAGGCCATTCCTTTATAGCCTTTATTTTCTCAGGGTCAACGGCAAGGCCTTGTTCAGAAATAATATGACCCAAATATTGGATCTTATCTTTATAAAACTCACATTTGCTAAACTTGGCATATAGCTGATTTTCTCTTAGAGTTTGCAATACTATCCTCAAGTGTTCTTTATGTTCCTCCCCACTTTTTGAGTAGACTAAGATATCATCTATGAACACAAGGACAAATTTATCCAAGTACTTGTTTAACACACTGTTCATTAGACACATAAATGTGGCAGGGGCATTTGTCAATCCAAAAGGTAGGACTACAAATTCGTAGTGACCATACCTGGTTCGAAAGGCTGTTTTACTGATGTCTTCCTCCTTGATTCTGAGCTGGTGATAACCAGTTCTTAAGTCAATCTTCGAAAACACTGAAGCTCCTCTCACTTGATCAAAAAGATCATCAATTCTAGGAAAAGGGTATCTATTTTTAATGGTCAACTTATTCAGTTGACGATAATCAATGCACATCCTAAAAGTTCCATCCTTCTTTTTCACAAACAGCACCGGTGCTCCCCAAGGAGATACACTCGGTCTGATATACCCTTTATCTAACAGTTCTTGCAATTGCATTTTCAGTTCCATTAGTTCAAGAGGACTCATTCGATAAGGCGCTCGGGATACAGGTGTTGCTCCCGGCACCAAATCAATTGAGAAATCAATCTCTCTTTTGGGGGGAAGATGAGGGATTTCCTTTGGAAAAACTTCCTTAAATTCTCTTATTACTGGTACAGCATCCAGTAATTCCTCCTCCTCATTTTTCTGTTATGTTTCTTCCACATTCACTGCATAAAATTGGTATCCTTTTCTAGCTATTATTTTTAATTGCAATGCTGAAATTTGTCTTACGGAAATAGGTTTTCGTTTCCCTTTGAGAATAAAAGGTTTCCCTTCCTCATCTACACAATGCAAAGTCTTATCCCAGCAATTCATCAAATCTTTCTTATTTTCCAGCCAGTCCATTCCTATCAGTAGGTCATATGAACCTAAGGGCAGGATGTTCAAATTTACTTCTATTTGGGAATCATTCAATTTGATTTCTGTTCGGGGCAGTTTATGTGTTACCTTTCTCTTAGTTCCAGTGGCTAGCTGTACCAACCATGACTGTTGAAAATTTTCAGTTTTTAAGTTACATTTTTCTACAATCTTTGGACTAATGTAACTCAAAGAAGCACCCGGATCAATCAGAACAGTAACAGATAGGTCAGAAATCTTACCCTCCATTTCCACCATGGTTGCTTGATGTTCTGCTTGCCGATTTTCCAAGGCTGCACTGATAGATGGTATATTTCTGGCTATATCATTTAATGTTGTCACTTCTCGATCTCTCATGATCATATGAATGTTTCGATGAGGACAGTCTCTCAAAATATGGGGTTCTCCACAGCCCCAACACTTCAAGGGTTCCTTCATTCTAACTGTTCCTTCCTTTTTACTGTCTCCATCTATTTGTTTAGAAGCCACTTGGGACTGAGCAGTTTGACTTTCTTTGGGTTTATTAAACTTTTTCCGCAGATGATCTCTGCCAAAATTCTTCAAATAGGCTGGTTTCTGCTTCCTCCCTTTGAACTCATTCTTATTTACCCAGCTTTTCCCCTGTTCAGTTTTTCCTTTGAACTGTTGGTAACATAATCTGGCTTTTCTAACAGCGTCGTCCATTGTTTTTGGGTTGTCAAACTCGATTTTCTCTTTGTATACAGCAGGCAAACAATTCAGAAACCTTTGTACTTTTTCCTTTTCTTCCCTTATGTAGGGTACATATCTCAGTAGATTGGTAAACTTAGTAACAAACTCATCGATAGTGAGTTGTCCCAGTCTAAGTTCATGGAATTCCTTTGCTTTGTCATCATAGTAATGCTCATTCAAGTAGCGATTTTTGAATTTAACCTGGAAATCTTCCCAAGTAACTGTCTTTTCATCAATGGCATGCACCATCTTTGTCTCCTCCCACCACAAGGTAGCCTTACCTTGTAGCTGGTAGACAGCTAATCTGGCCTTCAGATTGCTTTCATATTCATAAACCTGGAAATACTTAATCATATTCAACAACCAGGCTTCATCATCTTCCTCCTTCTCCCCATCATAGCAGGGAGGTTTTATTTTCCGGAATTCCCCTTGTAATTCCTTTTTCTGCTTATTCTGATGCCTAATAGCATCTTCCTCATCAGACTCATCAGTTTTCCTTTTTCTGGAACCTTCGCCTTCCTGGCTGTTCTGTGAAGTTAATTCCCTGATGCGCTTTTCCTGCTCCTCACTGGCTAATGGCAATCTGTCATTCTGGCTTTTTATCTCAGCCAATTCTTGTTGCAATTCCCGCAACATAGCCATCATGGGCACATTGGGATCTGGTGCATTTTCCTCATCATGCAGATCGACATATATTTCGCCACCGTCTTCCATTCTAGCACCCCACTGTACACTACATAGCACAGATCAGTGAAAATAAAAAAAACTAAAATTTTTGTCACAGAATTAAATTTATACAGTGAGTACACAGCACAGTGAGCACAATGTCACCAAGCCAATTTTGTAACTTGGGCTCTGATACCATTTGTCACACCTCCCATTTACACCCAAAAAAAAAAAAAAAATCTCCACGCATTTCAGGCTTTTAAGCATAAGTTTACCATGAAATCCTAATTCTCTAAGCATGATTCCTTTCATCATAATATCATAACCTCAAGAAATCTCTATTAACTTTCTCTTGTCTTATGTTATTATAACTCCAAGTATGGAATGAAATTATATCATTTTATTTTCTATAAAGGTCACATATATCACTTATATTTATCCTTTACTTGGATGTTTATTTACACCTGGCCTTACGGTCCTTTCGCATACATTATATACGATGGGTTTGAAATTTGTTATGCCTTCGAGCATTCTCGACCCTTTGTCAATCTACATATCCATGATTTTACCAATACGTATATGTATACCCCTTTGATAGTGATTACAATTGATTTCTATGTGCATATTATTATATGACTGACTCTTCTTATACGTTTGGCGGTCAGATGAGGTGGCATTCGTAATTAATTTCACATCTGTGTTGATATGATAGCATATCCCTGTACATGAGATTTTTAATGTGCAACTTGATTTCGCTATCGATTTACACGCAGAGCATGTAGTTCAACTCGACTTGAGGTACTGTGTTCATGGCGACGGGGTAAGTCTTCTCCACGTCGGATTTTTATGATACGTATGGTTGCGTTGAATAGTTTATACTGGTTTATGTCCCAATTCTTTCGTTCACGTGGTAGATCCACATCGATATGGTATTACCAGTCGGGCTTACTCGACTTAAATGGTGCTCTCCTGTATGCAACCAGGACGCATGAAATTTATTTTAGATCTGGGCGTCATTAATGTGTATACAACTGGTTTAATGGCACTCACCAACCCTCGATCCGTGGCTCTTCTCTTGTGATGTTGCCAAGTGGACGATGGCGATCAATTCGTATTAGGTTTTCTGGGTCTGTTGAATAATTATATAAGCCTTTGATATTGCGCAGAGATAGTTTTCCACGTTCATTATTTGTTTGTGTATCTCTTCGTCTGCCAGGTCCTTACTCTTCAGACGGTTTACTGATCTCAGTTCATGAAGGAGAATTCTAGCGTGTCTACTCCACTGCGACGCTACTTGGTAATCGTTTTACCTTCATTTGTTGTTTTCATTTCGCTTTAGAGATCAGGCTCGTCACTCAGAACTTGCCATACTTCGATTCTGTGGGAGTCTGCGAATGTGAATAGGATGAATGCGTTTCGTTCTGGGGTTTTGGTTATACCCTCTGTGAAAAATTTTCATTGTATTCCATTTCCGATTCACTTTCGACTGTGTTCCTCTATCGATTTCATTGAATTAATTGATTTTGTGATTAATGTGCAGCGTTCCCATCTACTTGCTTCGCCTCGCTTCAGGAGAACGACAACCGTTCACTTGGACGTATGAGGTTTGATTTCCCTCCTATTTGTACCTATATGTTTATTTCCTTCTATTATTACCCTTTAGAGTTTCAAGTTAATCGATACTCTGTTTACAATTTTTGAATTTCAGAGAGCTCGTCAGAACCGAGATTCTAGGTTCCCAGGTAACGCCTAGTTGCTATGAGCATTTTCTCCATTCGAACGTTTTCCTAGCAACGATGCTATTAACTAATTTCCGTCTTGACTTGTTTTGTTTTCCACAGGTAACGAAGATTCCTTTCTTATGTCTTGAACGCAGTCATGAGACCTTCCATTATTATGGATGTTAACATCGTCTTCCTTGACATTTCAGGTCGGTATGCCGGTGGAAATACTACTACTCTCTCGTTGAGTTGTTTCGTCTGATGTAGAATCATTCCTCTCTTATGATTTTACACAGTGTTAATTGAGGAACGAGACTCTGTCAGAGTCATATGTTAATATGTTTCGTTCATATGTTGGCGCTCTTTTAAATTTGTTTTTATTGGCCTAAGGGTTTCGATTCTCAGACCCTAGCCTGATAGGCTCAGCATGTATTGTGACTTTTATACATATATATATATTCCCTATTTTCTTATGTGGACCTCGTTATACCGACGCTATAGCTTAACTTTATATGGACTGTCTCCTGCTACCTCGCATGGAGTGATTCGTGTATACGATTTAACACAATGGAATTAATCCTTGTTTAATTTACTTATCATAGCAGTGAATGTATCTGATGAAATTCTCTGTAGGACTAATGTTGTTCAATGTGTACCAGACTCCTCAGTTACTTATGTTCTGCATGACTCTTTTAAAAGACTCTCTGAATTTCGGGGGAGTCATATTTCATTTTAACTTTTCTTCTGATATATTTCGTTCATTAGTTTCTGCAGCTAGATATCTTCCTCTACCCATGTTTACACTGGAATTATTTTACTAATGTCTATCTATACATATACTTACATGCATAGCTTTGTGATTCCATTCTCATTTATACATATAATTAATATGTATGAAATATCAGGACTATATTATCATAGGTTTCTATATACTCTTCCGGTTTTCCATGTTATATATATTTCTACTTGGATCTTCTTTTCATTTTCTTATAGCTATTCACAGCTCTTGCATACATAGATTTCTTGTTCTAGGTATTTCTGTGGAGCTGGTCATGGTTTGAGATTCCTTCCTTTGCTACTTAGTTACTTGTTACAGTATTAATGTTTTCTATTCCTCCATTTAATCTTGGCCAAGGGAACTCGTAGTTACATTAACTATAAATGTATATACTTGTGGAAAATATTACAACTCTCTGCTCTTTACTTAATAATTTCTAGATAATTAATTCTGCACTCTATATATTTACTTTCTCACTGCTCCATTTTTCACAAAAACAGATTAAAGTTACAATTTCATGCTTCATAAGATATTAGAAATTCCCAACTTTTACCTTAGGGATTTGTTTAGAGACCTTTGAGAAATTCTCTTTGATTTATCTATTCATGTTAAGAATTATGTGCTAATAGAACAGAAGAAATTCACAATACTATCTGTAGAGACTATGTATCCTCAGATTTAAACCAACCTTGGTTTAGAATTTCTATTGGATTCTACTTTACAGAATTTTTCTCTACAACCATATAGAATTATCAGGTAACCTACCTTATGATTAATTCTGTTAAATGTAGAAATAATAAATCTAATACCTTATAAATCAAAAAAAAAAAATTATATGTAGCAAATTCATACCACAGTAAGTAGAAATACAATTTAACTTAGAGACATACCACTCATGCAGTCGACCAACCTCCCAACCTTAGAGTCCTTCTATCTCCCAGAACTCACCCCCGAGCTAAGATCACCTCCTAGAACAGACCAACCACTAATCTGTTTAGGAGAAGCTTCTTTAAGCTATTTTTCCCAAAGCCTGTTTCTACTTTTGCGTCCAGAATATCAGGATGCTTTTCTTCCTGTTTGCCTAGGCTTCCCATTTTTGGGATTCTTTAAAGCTGTTTTTATGCTTTCCTCAGCCTTTCCATCTTTTTACCTCTTCCCAACTACTTTCCTCATCATTGGGGAAATTTAGATTCTTCCTCAAAAATCTAAATTAGAATAATTTCTTTCAAGGATTTTTTTGAAAGATTATTGGGAATTGTTGCCTTATCCATCCTCATGGATTTAGCAAGTGATCTCATAAATCTCATTTTGGTCAATCTGCACACAATCATTTTATTCATTTCCTCAAATTAAATATTTAATTACATTCACCAAATATTTATCCTTTGGGGTCCACTCCCCTTAGGACTAAAGTTCAAATGTCTAGTTTTTTTGAAATTTAAACACATAAATTGGGGGTGTTACAAGTGTGATGCAGAGAAGGTTAAGTACCAGTTCCATGAAGGAGAGTGTGAAGGTAATTTGTGCTGGAAGACAATAGCCAACAAAATTTTGAGGGCTAGTTTCTATTGGCCTACTATTTTTCCTGATATCCACAAGATGATCATAGCCTGTCATAAATTCCAACTTTTTAAAGGCAAAAGAAAACTGTTGCCCCTTCCTCTGCATCCTATCACTGTTGAAGCCCCTTTTCAACACTGGGGACTTGACTTCATAGGATAAATCCATCCACCATCTTCTGCCCAGCATAGATGGATTCTCATTGCCATAGACTATTTCACTAAGTGGATAGAAACCATACCTTGTAGACAGGCCAATGATTCAGTTATCATAAAATTCATGGAGACTAACATTCTCTCCAGGTTTGGCTGTCCTACCAAGATTATCACTGATAATGCAGCATCATTTGGATCAAAGAAAAGGGTTGAGTTCTATCATAGATATCAGATAACATTGGGGCATTCTACGGCCTATTACCCTCAAGGTAATGGACTTGCAGAATCCTCAAACAAAAGCTTAGTGAACATAATCAAGAAACTGTTGGAGGAAAATAAGAAGTCTTGGCACACAAAGCTGGTTCATGCACTTTGGGCTGACAGATTGACTTTGAAGAAATCCACTGGTATATCACCTTTCCAGCTTGTGTACCGTACTGATGCAATTTTTCCAAACATCCTTGGAGTGCCAGTGATGAATTTGATTCAAGAGTTACAAACTGAAGAAAATGACATGATCAGAACACTGAACCAGACCATTCATCTTCGGCAAACCAGAGAGGAGGTGTATAGCAAAGCATTTCAGAAACAGATCAGCATTAAAAAGCTTTTTGACAGAAGAACAAAGGCCAGCAATTTCAAGATTGGGGACAAAGTTCTAAAGTGGGATTCAAGAAGTGAAGAGAAGGGCAAGCATGGAAAATTTGACCACTTATGGCTTGGCCCTTACTCTATTCACTCAGCTGCTGGTAACAATGTGTTTTTCTTGCAGGAGTTGAATGGAGCAGAACTGTTTGGGGGTCTTGTCAATGGCAGGATGCTCAAACATTACTTCTCTTGATCCATGTCATGTTTTAAAAGCCTTTTATCTTTTTTCCATTATAAATATTTCATCCACCATTGCATTCAAAGTTGTAAAAACAAAAATACAAAAACAATGAAAAGAAGGAAAAAAGGGCAGATTGTCAAAACAAGAAAGGTATAGCCCCATACCAAAAAAGAGAAACAAATCTGAAAGTGTGCAAGCTTAAATGCCACTCCTAAAGAACACACTTCTAGTTAGTCAAACTGTCTAATCTTGACTAATTAGCTTTAAATTTTATGCTGATAGGATAGTGAATTCGATTTGCCAAACTGTTTAATCTTGGCTTATCAGTAGATAGATTAGGATAGAAATGAAAGGTTCAAACATGTTCAAAACCTAAACCTCAGTTTCCAAAGAGGGATGACTCAAATATGTTTTATTTTCTGAGTGAAAAAGACGTAAAAATATGGTTCTAATTAGCTCAAAATTTGAACTAGAGAAAAACGAAAGACAGCTCAATAAGAATCAAATCATAGTTGTAGAAAAGAGGAAGGAAGTGTTATCACATTTCAAATCTTAAGCCTTCCATTTTTTATTTATTTTTTCTGCAAAATAAATTTCTATGTGCATCCTGTCTTTATGCCATAGATCAAAGCAAGTCAAACAGCTTAATCTTGACTTGACTATTTTTAAATTCTTGTTTTAGGAATTTAGAGAATGAAAATCTGTTGGACAGTTTAATCCCAACAGATAATAGGATAGGTAGAGAATCATATGGGCTCAACTGTTTAATCTGAGTTCGGGGAGAAATAAGGAGTAGAATTAGATTAGATTTACTCCTTTCAAAAGAATAAAATGTTGTAAAAGAGTTTTCCAATCCAAGTGCACTCTAATGAAGGAAAAAATGCTAGATCAGTAGGATTGGGTAGGTAGAAAGTTGTATTGATGAAGATCCATTGCTTTATGGTTGCTAATATGTTTTCAGAGAAATATCATCCCAGGAAAGAAAGACAACCCAATTGATTAGGCAACTGATCAGCCTCCCAGAGAACATCAAAGGATCAGGCACAGGTCAGCCTTCCAAAGAAATGTAGGTCTAAATTCTTGATGCCTTAAAGAAGGCACCATCCCCAAGGGGAGCCACTGTTAGCCACCTATGAATATTTGTTATACCAAAAGGTGGCTAAAAATTTTTGAGCCTTCCAGGAACAAATTTCATTACTAAAATCTGTTGGCTCTTGAAGACTCTTGAAGGCCTCCTACCTTTTCTCTGTCCAAAACTTCGCTGATATTCCCATCTTACACTCAGAAATACTGCTAATTTCCAAGCCAGATTACTGCTGCAAGGACCCTTTTTTCCCCTTCCCCCTCTTCCAAAGCTAACCTTCATTTGCTCCCCTTTTCTCTTCCATAAAAACCCCTTCGTTTTCATGATTCCTCTTCCTCCCTTCATGAAAATCACCTTAAAAAGTTAAAGACTCACTCTTTAACCTTACCAAAACCCCCCCAACTCCATTGAAAGCCTTGAAGAATTCCGTGAAAATCATATTTTTGATGTATTGGGCCTGAACCCTTTGGGCTAAGTTTCTAACTACTTATGATCATATGCCCACACCTTGGGACCAAGCTCTAACTCTGTAGGCGCTTATCGCATCGCACAAACTCAAGTGTGCAAGGTTTTGCGCTATGTTCAAAACTTGCGATGCGATCAGCCTTTGATTGAAAAGAGTGATCGCAGATCGCAAATCGCATAAAATATAATGGGTAGATTGAAAATCCCATGTCCGAACTTGCGATATGCGATGGACCCTGTTATATATCCTGCCCAAAACATTAAAACCTTGTGTTATATTTAAACTTTGGGTTTTTATGGTTTTCTAAAAGTTCTCTGCCGGTCCGAAATTCGAGCAATCTCCACTGTCGATCTGTTCTATAGATCGACGGTGCGGAATGCGTCTTTCTGTGGTCCCTACCGCTCGAAAGCCAGTTTCCCAAAACCGGCGGTATCCATCGCACCGCCCTTGTGCGAAAAGCTATTTTCCCTTGATTGCCAGCAATTCCATACGCTTGCTGCCACGTTTCCTAGGCACTGTTCCCAAAATCGTCGTCTGTCGCGCATAACCACAGTCCATCGTGCATTATTATTGGGAAGCAGATGCCCAGAGATATCGTTGTCCATCGTCTGATCTGGGCCAGGCCATCCAACGGTGATTGCTCACCGAAGATGCCCGACAATTAACAAAGGTGCCCACGTGATAACCAGGCTACGGCGCATCGTCCAAGAAATCTTCGTCGTCGATCTGATCTGCAGGTCGACGACCCACAATTCATCTCTCAATTTCTCCATTTGACTTTCAGTTTCTGCTCCCGACCTTCGCTCCCTGCGCGATTAACAGCTTACATTCAATCTCTTTTTCATCCGGTCCACGATCTCTCTTGATCAATCTTGACCGTTGGATGATGCCATCCAATGGCCCCGCTTCCTCCACATGCCTTCTGATGCAGTTGACCTAATATGCATGGTTTTATAACATTTTGTTTGTATTTTGCAGGGTTTAATGATCTTTTCGCTATGTTCGAAGAAAATTCGAAAGAGAGGGTGAAGGCCCTCTTGCTTTCGATTTATCAGAGGAAATCACTTGCAGGGTGTAAATTTCATGTCTCATCAATGATCCATGAGGCATTGATGCCATATTGTCCCTGCGTAACCCTGCACTCCAGCGGAACACCATGAATCGGGAACAATTAAAGAGTATCAGTGTCGAAGACCCCAATATATCAAAACAGAGGAATAAAGACAGTTTTATGGGAATTACAGCTAAGATGGTTATCAAAATCCTAATCCCCGATTTAAAACACAGTTAAAGAAGAAAGCATAAAGGATTATCAGACAGGAAACCTCCACCACCACATGTGAGGTTAATCAATTTCTCCCAGCTACCACAGAGCCACCTGTTGCCTCAAACCATTCAAACAGAGGCCGAAGTTATTGAAGAAGATCAGATTTTTCCTCAGCGCAGCCAGGGAGTTACTTCTGCAAGGAAATCAATGCAGAAATATCTGTAGAGTTACTCCAAACATTACACAGAGCCTCAAAGTCAATAAAAGCTCCCACCGAACTTTGATATTTATTGTAAAATAGTTAATACAGTATTCCACATATGAACTTCTCCATCGAGCCCCTCAAAAGGCCGAGAAGTCTCGAATCTGTATTAACTGACCTAAGATATCTTTTGTTAGGTCTCACCTCCTCATTCTTCTATAAATACTTCAGTAGAAGATGAGAAACTGTTGGTTGTAGAACTTGGAAATATATTTCAGTAAAAACTTCTGATTGTAAATAGTATTCACTGGCCCTTGGAGCCCTGCTTGTGGTATATTAGATAGGCTGAATAGTGAAGATGATTTCTGAACTGAATCATTAGACTTGAAGACTGTAACTGGTTTGACATCAATATAAAAGTTGTTTCTTAGGATCCTGGTCTATATCACTAGTAAGTGCTCCTTTCTTTGTTATTGTTTTCCTTCTATGTATGTCATATTGTTTCACTTTCTCTGATAAAGGACAGCATTTATAGAGTTAGGACCTACTGTATATCAGTAACCTTCATTAACTTAAAGTTTTCCTCCAACTTGTTCATTTAAGAATGATTTAATACAATTTAATTAGTTAGGAATGCTGGAGTTCCCTCGTCCTACTGTTTTCTTTAAACCTTGTTCTTGAAAGTTATTTTCCTTATTTTCTTATTAAATATGACTATGGAAGATATGGTGTGCCCTGGTCTTATTTTTTCTCCAAAATCAGATTCTAAAAGTTTCCCTTGGTGTTGACTGAAAGCATAATAGGTTTAAAAGTACTTTATCTGATCTTAGGTTACACTTTGCTTCTCTTATATGTTTTCATACTTTATGAAGGTAATTATGTGGATCACTGAATTGTTTGTCAATTAAGCTGCTTGAATACAGACTTGTCCAAGAAGTTTATGGTTAGCTCTGTTCTTGGTTGGTTTTAAATAGTTACTTAATAGGATTTTCTTGTTTGGACTGACAATAAATCCTTTGTGAAATTATTATCAGTTTCCACCATCTCCAACACTTTATTGTTTCCATCCCATCACTCTATCTCAAATAATCTTGTGGTATATATGACTTGCCCCTTGGATCACTCTTGATGTTGTTGCTCAATTAAAGTCCAGATATGACTCCATAGCCCAATGGACTAAAAACCAGCATGTAACACCCCTAGTTTATGTGTTTGATTTTCAAAACTAGACATTTGCATTTTAATCCTAAGGGGAGTGGACCCCAAAGGACAATTACTTTATGAATGTAGTTAAATATTTAATTTTGCAAAAAATGAATAAAATAATTATGTGCAGATTGGCCAAAATGAGAATTATGATATCACTTGCTAAATCCATGAGGATGGATAAAGGAAAATACTTTCCCCAAAAATCTTTCAAAAATCCTTGAAATAATTTATTTCTAAAATTAGATTTTGAGGAAAATCTAGTTTCCCCAATGATGTGGAGAGTAGTTGGGAAGAGGTAAAAATCTAGGAAAAGCAGAAAGCAGCTTTAAAAGTCCTTAAATAGAGAAGCCTAGGCAAAAAAGAATAAAATAATCCTGATATTCTGGACGTAGAATTAGAAACAGGCTTTGGGGAGCAAAAGCTTAAATAAGCTATTCCTGAACAGATCAGAGGTTGGTTTGTTCTGAAGGTGGTCTCAGCTCGGGGGTTAGTTCTGGAGACAGAGGGACTCTACGGTTGGGAGGACTTGTCAAATACCAAAGTGGTATGCTTCACAGTGTTATGAATGATTAAAACTATTTGTTGTTATGTGTAAAAGTTGATGATTATAGTTGTACACTAGTTAATTGTTTCATTTTGTGCTGGTGTTCCATACATTTATAGAATAATAGAGTAATTAAACTCTTCCAGTTCTGCATAGTTGTAGGAACCATAAAAATGAGTACAAATCCACCAGAATCTCTAAACCAGATCTGGTTTAAATATAGAGATTATGCTATCTCATAACTTTTGTGTTTATGTAACTTTAATCTATTTCTGTCAAAATATAATTAAAGTTAGTGAACATTTGTGAAACCCAGAAAACTGTGAGTAGGAGAAATTAAGTACATATAGGGCAGATCTATACACATCTGTCAGAATTGCTAAGTAAATTACAGACATGTAGATTTGCAAAATAGCAGTGCAGGTTTAGCTGTATAATTTTATTCTATAATATGGACTGAATGCAAGAGGGTACAGTCTGATACTATAAATTCAAATGCCTCACATATATATACCAACATATAAATATGTAGGTATTAAAGAAACCGGACTAGAGATGTTGCTAACCAAGTAGACAAATGTAAATTGAGAATTATCTAGATATAAAGTTGATGTTGATATCCTTCCTAAAACAAGAGTCACACCTAAATAAATTCTGGAAATTATAAACTGGGAAGGATATTAAGAAATTTCTCCATCAGACCTATAGTATGCTCGGAAGTGTAGTCTAAACACTACCTAGATTGCAAATATATGCTAAGAAAAACTAGCAATATATATATAGTTGTAGAAAAATCTCATAATTAATTAATATAATGGAACCCAAACGTAAAGAGAGTCCACTATTGGGTTCAATAGAATACACTTGAAACTTTAGACTCTGGGTAAATGGAAAATTCTCCTTCACTAAGAGATTTCAACTTGACCACTTTTGTGTCAAGAGACTTATAGTCCATTGAGCTACTATATGAGAAGGAATAGAAAGTGAATTAAGACGAGTACATCTCTGATTTTATTCAACTAAATTTCAGAAGACCATTAATGAAAGGGAAAATAATTAACAGAAGTATTAATGGAAACAAAATACATATTATTGAGTTGTCCATAATAACATAGCAAAGGAACATATGTATCTTATCTATATACATATCAAATGTTGTATCCACTTATGGAAACAGGATACCATAGTGCTATTATAATATTCCGAAACTGAAAATACTAGAAATTTCATGATCTGAATGAAAACTAATAAAAGTAACAGTCTCTGGCAGAGTTTAATATTAAAATAAACACTTTTTATGATGATAAAAATGTTAAACTATCTCAACAAATTTTGTAGAACAAGTGACCAAAATTGGCTTCTTTGTGACCAGTATACTGTGAATACTGACCTGAAACGCCAAGAGCATTGACATTACTGTCGAATTAAACCACGCCTTTCATGGTTCACCAAGAAAGGAGGAGCGTATAACGTTCGGGAATACCTGTAGTAGAAACAATCGATGATGAGAATACGAGTAGAGTAAGAAAAAAAAACAATTATCAACAATGAAATATTAACAAAGAATTAAGTTGGTACCTGGCAAAGGAGAACCCCATTCCTTTCCAACCATCCTGCAATAGAAGCAGTGGCATATTATTAACAATTCGAAGAGTAGGCGTTTTAATGTGGAATAGAAAGCCATGACTTTTGTGAGAAAATCAAAAAAATTAAACATTGATCTAAGACCTGAACCATGCTTGAACTGAGTAAAATCCACGTATAGCCAGTCGAATAACCTCGGAAAAACCTCGACTGAAGTCGAGGGAGGGGAGGGGTAAGCTTCTATCCAGAAACGATAGAGCATGTGCCACATCCAACGTTCATAAGTAGACCTACGAGGTAGTAGAAGAGATGTTGAATCAATAGAAAAAAATTTAACATATTCGAACAGAAGAATTTCTGCGTGAGATTGTCCAAATGACAAATACGAAATCTCGACTGTGAACGCGACCATGTAGCGAAATTATTTTAATTGACCTATGCCCTCACTCAAGCAACAGAGCGTATTGTCTATGGATAGAGAAATTCATATTAAGGCATAAACACAGAGCGAAAACTCAACATTAACAAAACCAGATACATGTTTAGACCTCATACCTGAACCATCACGCACTGAGGGCATAGTTACACCGATGTTAGGAGCATCTACGTTCAGCTCCTCCAAGGAGCAGCATCTTGACACTAGGAGGCAAACTGAACGAATGAAAGGAGAAAAGAACTGACTCAACAAATAACACAGATAATTTATACAAATGTGCCAAATCCAAGATCGAAGAAAACCTAACGATCAAGAATGATCTTCACCATCCATGTGGCCTTGAATCCACGACTTAGCCATGGATCGATCTTGGGAGAGTGGCATTTAATACCCCGTAGTTTCAAACATAAATTTTGATCTATGAAATCTATGCCAAGGTACCATCGAACTTATCATATGTCCGGCGTATTAACAAACGCATGCTAGTGTGGCATGTCACCACACAACACATAGTTACATATACCTCAAGCATGGATGTATACAAAACCAAACCAATGAATTATAAGATCAACAAAGTGTCACGAATAAGAGGACGAGGAGGATGGAACTAATAACATGGCCAATTTCCTTATTCAAGCCA
Source organism: Pinus albicaulis (assembly GCA_034641835.2). Classification (NCBI taxonomy): domain Eukaryota; kingdom Viridiplantae; phylum Streptophyta; class Pinopsida; order Pinales; family Pinaceae; genus Pinus; species Pinus albicaulis. The sequence continues at coordinate 393,184,132 of CM076583.1, read as the reverse complement.
ACGAGACGCATCGAATGCAATGAAAATTTAATTCGTATATCTCCACATCACTCAGCATCAAAGGTATGTACGTAAATAATAAACAATACGATGGTCAGGCTCACCATAAATTCATACTATGGACAGAAGATTAAATGTGAATATACCATGGATAATTCTTGTTTCAAAGGTGGAGTAATAGAAATCGAAATGTACAAAGACTCCAAACCCATAGAATACCATATCTAACATGTGGGAGAATGGTATTGAATAAAAACATAAAGATTAATAAGTCTACCAAGGTGTGCATAATAATTATGAATAAATTGTTATGTAGGAGGACCATATAAATGTGGTAGCGTATATGTATCATTTATACCATGCATGAATAAATAAGCATGGGAGTAATTGTAATCATATAATAGAGATGGTGAAGAATAGGTGTAAATTCTATCAACCGCAACCATTATATATTCACAAGGATAATATGAGGAATAGTAACCTTATTCTATTACAGATCAGTTGACGAAATTTCGAATGTGGAGTTAAACAACTGCAGTCAATAGAAGCACTGAAGTCAGTTATAACCAAAAAAAAAAATTGGAGGGAAAGAAGAGACATTACAAATGGTATCAGAGCTCATGTTATACAAAATTGGGTTGTTGCTGTGTGTGCTCACTGTATAAATGATTTACTGTTGAAAAAAAATATATATATTTTTTTTTTATTATTTTTTTTACTGATCTGTGCTGTGTAGTGTACAGTGGTGCTGGAATGGCAGTCGGTGAGGAAATTTATGTCGATCTGCATGATGAAGATAATACACCAGATCCCAACGCTTCGGTGATGGATATGTTGCACATTTTGCAATAGGAAATAGCTGAGCTAAGAAGCCAGAATGATAGATTGTCATTAGCCAGTGAGGAGCAGGAAAAGCTCATCAGAGAATTAACTTCACGGAACAGCCAAGAGGGTGAAGGTTCTAGGAAGAGGAATAATGATGAGTCTGAGGATGATGATGCTGTTAGGCATCAGTATAAGCAGAAAAAGGAATTATAGGGGGAATTCCGAAAGATCAAACCTCCCTACTATTATGGGGAGAAGGAGGAAGATGCTGAAGCCTGGTTGTTGAACATGATTAGGTATTTCCAGGTCTATGAATATGAAAGCAATCTGAAGGCCAGATTAGCTGTTTACCAGCTACAAGGTAAGGCTACCTTGTGGTGGGAGGAGACGAAAATGGTTCATGCCATTGATGAAAAGACAGTTACTTCGGAAGATTTCCAGGTTAAGTTTAAAAACCGCTATTTAAATGAACGTTATTATGATGATAAAGCAAAGGAATTCCATGAACTTAGACTGGGACAGCTCACAATTGATGATTTTATCACCAAGTTTACCAATCTGTTGAGATATGTCCCTTACATTAGGGAAGAGAAGGAAAAGGTGCAAAGGTTTCTAAACTATTTGTCTGCTGTGTACAAAGAGAAGATTGAGTTTGATAACCCAAAAACCATGGACGAAGCTATTAGAAAAGCTAGATTGTGCTACGAACAGTTTAAAGGAAAATGTGAGTATGGAAAAAGTTGGGTAAATAAGAGTGAATTCAAAGGGAAGAAACAGAAACCAGCTTATTTGAAGAACTTTGGCAGGGATCATCAGCGGAAGAAATTTAATAAACAAAAAGAAAGCCAAACAGCTCAGTCCCAAGTTGGTTCCAAACAAGTAGATGGAGAAAACAAGAAGGAAGGCACAGTTAAAATGAGGGAGCCTCTGAAATGTTGGGGCTGTGGAGAACCTCATCTTTTGAGGGATTGCCCCCACCGCAACATTCAGATGATTATGAGAGATCGAGAAGCGACCACAGTAAATGACATAGCAAGAAATATACCCACTATCAGTGCAGCCTTGGAAAATCAACAAGCAGAACACCAAGCTACCATGGTTGAAATGGAGGGTAAGATTTCTGACCAATCTGTTACTGTTTTGATTGATCAGGGTGCTTCTTTGAGTTACATTAGTCCAAAAATTGTAGAAAAATGTAATCTCAGAACTGTAAAATTTTAGCAGTCCTGGTTGGTCCAGTTAGCCACTGGCACCAAGAGGAAATTAAATCATAACTTACCTCAAACAGCAATCAAATTAAATGATTTTCAAACAGAAGTGAATTTAAACATTATGCCATTAGGTTCATATGACTTGCTGATAGGAATGGACTGGCTGGGAAAGAAGAAGGCCATGATGAACTGTTGGGATAAGACCCTGCATTGTGTAGATGAAGAAGGGAAACCTTTTATTCTCAATGGAAAACCAAAACCTATCTTGGTAAGACAAATATCAGCACTATAATTAAAACGAATAGCTAGGAAAGGATACCAAGTTTATGCAGTACATGTAGAAGAAATAGAATAGAAAACTGAAGAAAATTTGTTGGATGCTTTACCAGTAGTAAGAGAGTTTAAGGAAGTCTTTCCAGATGAGATTCCTCATCTTCCCCCCAAAAGAGAGATTGACTTTTCAATCGATTTGGTGGCGGGAGCAACACCTATTTCCCGAGCCCCTTATCGAATGAGTCCCCTCGAACTTATGGAACTGAAAATGCAATTGCAAGAATTGTTGGATAAGGGCTATATTTGACCGAGTGTGTCTCCTTGGGGAGCACCAGTTCTATTTTTGAAAAAGAAGGATGGAACCTTTAGGATGTGCATTGATTATCGTCAACTGAATAAGTTGACCATTAAAAACAAATACCCCTTGCCCAGAATTGATGATATTTTTGACCAAGTGAGAGGGGCTTTAGTTTTTTCGAAGATTGACTTAAGGACTGGTTATCACCAGCTCATAACTAAAGAAGAAGACATCAGAAAAATAGCGTTTCGAACTAGGTATGGTCACTACGAATTTGTAGTCCTGCCTTTTGGTTTGACAAATGCCCCTGCCACTTTTATGTGCTTAATGAACAGTGTGTTAAATAAATACTTGGATAAATTTTTACTTGTGTTCATAGATGATATTTTAGTTTACTCAAAAAGTGAGGAAGAACACAAAGAGCACTTGAGGATAGTATTGCAAACTCTGAAAGAAAACCAGTTATATGCCAAATTCAGTCAATGTGAATTCTATAAGGACAAGATCCAATACTTGGGTCATATTATTTCTGAACAAGGGTTGGTTGTTGATCCTGAAAAGATAAAAGCTATTAATGAATGGCCAGTGCCAACAGATGTTTCAACAGTGAGATCATTCATGGGGATTGCAGGTTATTATCGCAGGTTTGTGGAGAGATTTTCTGCCATAGCATACCCCATAACCTCACTACAAAGGAAGGGTGTCAAATTCGAGTGGACTGAAAAGTGCCAAAATAGTTTTGAACAATTAAAATTAAAACTCACCACAGCCCCTATCTTGAAAATTGCAGATCCTGATAAAGAATATCATATGTACAGATGCCTGTAGAGAGGGGTTGGGAGGAGTCCTTTTGCAGGAAAATTCAGTTATTTCCTATGAGTCTAGGAAACTGAAGACACATGAACAGAAATATAGTGCATATGATTTGGAGTTAGCTGTTGTTATTCATGCCTTGAAGATGTGGCGACACTATCTTATAGGGAAGAAATTTATATTGATGACTGATCATATTAGACTTAAGTATTTCTTTTCCCAAATTTATTTGAATGCTAGACAGGGCAGATGGTTGTCCTTTCTAAGTGAATTTGATATGGACATAAAACATATCAGGGGGAAAGAAAATAAAATTGTTGATGCCTTGAGCAGAAATGCTTGTCAAAATATAAACAACATTGGAAGTAGTGCCCAGTTTGAGTTAGAAGATTTAGTGAAAAAGGTAGCAGACCAGGATCCAAATTATAAAACACTACAGGTGAAACTACTAAAGAATGAGATGACTGATTACACTAAAAACCAAAAAGGGTTGATTTTCTACAGAAAAAGATTATATATCCCCAATGTGGAGTCCTGAGATATTCTAGATGAATATCACAAACAGCCATATGCAGGGCATCTTGGATATCAGAAAATGTTAACAGCTTTGAAAAGGAAGTTGTTCTGGCCAGGAATGAAAAGAGATGTAGCAGAATATTTAGCTAGATGCATGGAGTGTCAATTAGTTAAAGTTGAACATCAGCATCCTGCTGGTCATCTAAATCCTTTGCCGATTGTAGAATGGAAATGGGACACAATTTCTATAGATTTTATAACGGGGCTACCCAAAACTAAATACGAACATGATTCAGTGATGGTAGTAGTAGACACTTTAACAAAAGCTTCACACTTTATACCTGTAAAGTCTACTTTTGGGACAGCCCATGTACAAGATGTGTTTCTAAAAGAGATAGAAAGATTACATGGGGTCCCAAAGGTGATTGTTTCAGACAGAGATGCTAAGTTCACAGCAGCCTTTTGGAAAGGTCTATTTGGAGGTATGGGCACTAAGTTGAATTTTAGTACTGCCTATCACCCTCAGACCGACGGTCAGACAGAGAGAACTAATCAAATTTTGGAGGATATACTGAGAATGTATGTGATGGATAGGCCATCAAAATGGGAAGACTACTTGCATTTAGCTAAATTTTCCTATAATAACAGCTATCAATCCTCCATAAAAATGAGTCCGTTTGAGGCACTCTATGGAAGGAAATTTCGTACTCCTTTGAGTTGGAGCCAACCTGAGGATAAGTTAATGTTGGGACCAAATGCTTTACAAGAGATGGAAAGAATTGTTAAACAAATACAAAGAAACATCAAGACAACAGAAGATTGCCAGAAAAACTATGCTGATAAGAAAAGAATACATCGAGAATTCAAAGTGGAGGAGCATGTGTACTTGCGTATTAAACCCAAAAAGAGCACACTTTATGCTGGAAATTATGCAAAACTAGCTCCTAGATATTGTGGTCCTTTTGAAGTATTAGAAAGGGTGGGACTAGTGGCTTACAAGCTGGCCTTACCGCCTCATGTTAAAGTTCATGATGTGTTTCATGTTTCGTTATTAAAAAGATATATACATGATGCTTCTCACAATGTTGATTGGAATGTGGTACAGGTGGAACCAAAAGGGGAGTTCCTTCCAGAACCACTTCGAATATTGGAGCCGGAAGAAATTGAATTGAGCAATCGGACGGTAGCAAGAGTAAAGGTGCAGTGGAAGCACTTTACTGCTGAAGAAGCTACCTGGGAAAGAGAAACTAAAATGATGGAAAACTATCCATTTTTGTTTGGAAAAAAAAAATGAACTCTAGTAGTTAGATACCAACACCGAGGACGGTGTTTGCTTTCAGAGGGGGAATATGTAACACCCCTAGTTTATGTGTTTGATTTTCAAAACTAGACATTTGAATTTTAATCCTGAGGGGAGTGGACCCCAAAGGACAAGTACTTTATGAATGTAGTTAAATATTTAATTTTGGAAAAAATGATTAAAATAATTTTGTGCAGATTGGCCAAAATGAGAATTATGAGATCACTTGCTAAATCCATGAGGATGGATAAAGGAAAATACTTTCCCCAAAAATCTTTCAAAAATCCTTGAAAGAATTTATTTCTAAAATTAGATTTTGAGGAAAATATAGTTTCCCCAATGATGTGGAGAGTAGTTGGGAAGAGGTAAAAAGCTGGGAAAAGCAGAAAGCAACTTTAAAAGTCCCTAAATAGGGAAGCCTAGGCAAACAAGAAGAAAAGCATCCTGATATTCTGGATGCAGAATTAGAAACAGGATTTGGGGAGAAAAATCTTAAATAAGCTATTCCTGAACAGATCAGAGGTTGGTCTGTTTTGAAGGTGGTCTCAGCTCGGGGGTGAGTTTTGGAGATAGAGGAACTCTACAGTTGGGAGGACTGGTCAAATACCAAAGTGGTATGCTTCATAGTGTTATGAATGATTAAAACTATTTGTTGCTATGTGTAGAAGTTGATGATTATAGTTGTACACTAGTTAATTGTTTCATTTTGTACTGGTGTTCCATACATTTATAGAATAGTAGAGTAATTAAACTCTTCCTATTCTGCATAGTTGTAGGAACCATAAAAATGAGTATAAATCCGCCAAAATATCTAAACCAGTTCTGGTTTAAATCTGGAGATTATGCTATCTCATGACTTTTGTGTTTATGTAACTTTAATCTGTTTCTGTGTAAATAGAATTAAATTCAGTGAACATTTGTGAAACCCAGAAAACTGGGAGTAGGAGAAATTAAGTACATATAGGGCAGATTTATACACATCTGTTGGAATTGCTAAGTAAATTACAGACATGTAGATTTGCAGAATAGCAGTGCATGTTTAGCTGTAGAATTTTCTTCTATCATATGGACTGACTGCAAGAGTGTATAGTCTGATACTATAAATTCAAATGCCTCACATATATATATCAACATATAAATATGTAGGTATTAAATAAACAGGACTAGAGATGTTGCTAATCAAGTAGACAAATGTAAATTGAGAATTATCTATATATAAAACTGATGTTGATACCTTTCCTAAAACAAGAGTCACACATAAATAAATTCTGGAAATTATAAACTGGTGTAATATCCCTCGCGTAAGCCACCGTAAAAACTCTCATAAAATGAGGGTTATTAAATAATTAAATATTATTAATTATTATATTGATATTAAATGAAGAATATTCTTGTAATTGTTGATTATAAGAATATTGGAAGAATTATTTCTTAATTATTTTATTTATAATAATTTATATTCTTCCATGAAAATAAATTATATTTCCAAGTTGGTATATTTTATGAGTTTTAGAAATAATGAGTAATAGATTTGGAAAAAGTATGGATAAGTGATATTTTTCTCATAAGAAAAAAGAAAATCTACCTTTAAAAATAAAAGCATGAGGGATTTATGGAATGCTTTTCTGATTTAGGAAAAATCAGATTTATGGAGGCTTTATGGATTGCTTTTGTGATTTAGAAAAGCTAGAATGCTTTTATGATTTAGAAAATATGAAATTATTTTATGATTTAGAAAAAGCTGGAATACTTTTAGGATTTAGAAAAGTTTGAATGCTTTTATGAATTAGAAAAGATGGAATTCTTTTATGATTTAGAAAAAAGTTGGAATACTTTTATGATTTATAAAATCTATTCCATTTTAATTAATTCTATTTTTTTATTATAATCCCATGAGAGAAATAGAAGAGGAAAATGGGAGAATACATGGAGAATGGAGCCAAGGAAGAGGAAGAGAGTATTTCAAGCATGCATCAAGAGATGAGTAACCATATCCTTTGAAAATATCTTTGTTTTCATATGGACCATGATTATATAATGATTGAATTTATTTGCAATAAAAATTTCAGTGTATTAAAAGCTAGATCTACACTTATTTATGCATTATTTTGATAAAACCCCGGGGGGATCTTGTTTAGAAGACTGAGTAGTTCCATATCTGGTATGGATCTGATGTTTCAGCCATATATCAGTTGTAGCTCTGAATATTAACCTACATCGGCTGAAGCTCCTCATATAAAATGTTGTCAAGTCTTTCTGCAGCTTTTCCAATTGTTTCTGCTATTATTTTTGAAGGATTCTTGCTCTTGCTTCAAGTAAATCCAATGCTTCTACAAAGGAACTTGATTATAGATCTAATTTCTTGATGCCATACTATAACATGAGTCTAATGGCTGATTTCTAGTGTCTTCCAGCAGAAACTACGCAATTTCTAAAGGACGGTTTCTCTATTTACCAACTCTCTCCTTTAGCTGATTTTCAGTTAGTGTTGATTGTGGGAGATCTGTTAAAACCTCTAAACTCATTTATTTTTGCTGAAACTTTGCTTGAGGTCTGACACAGCCTAAAATAAGGGAACCCAACCTTGTTCTACGTTATTTTCACACTGGCTTGCTTATACAATGTCCTCCTTGAGCCTATTGCAGATTTTCCTGAGAGTGGAATTTAGCGCTTCTTCCTTGGTTGGTTTTTACTTCTCTTTTGGATCCATTGTTTAGATCTATAGATCTAAGGTTCCTAAGAGAAGAAAACTCTAAGATGAGTGTGTCATTCCCACACTTGCTGTGTTCCACCATTCTTCTATAGACAGAGTCTGGAATGGGCCAGGAAGCCTCCGGATTTCACCCTTCCTTGTGAAAGTGATGCATCTAGTAAATGCCATGCCAGTCTATCTCTGGTTTAGATCTATTGGTGTAATTCCATATTGCTGTGATTCCATAGTGGAATATCTTAAGATATTCCCTACTGAGCCTATATTTTTCCATTTGGAACATTGCATAATTGTATGCAAGGAAATAATTATTGTGTTAAAACTCTTCAAAATGAATAGAAGATAAAAATATATCCTTGTATGCATTATTGGATTAGATTCTTAGAGAGGAAAAAGATTAATCACATGCTTTATTATGTAAGATTATTTAGAGAAACATATATGCTTGCATGCATGGGAAAAATATATTTTTGAGTATTAGATTTCTAGAGAAAAGGAAAATGCAATCACATAATATTTATTGTGTTAGCCTTCTTTTGGGAAAAATAATATGTATTTGTCCAACCTAAAGGGATTAGCTATGGTATTAGCTTTATCTTGGGAGAATATTATGCATAGTTATTGGTTATATCTTTTGGATGAGAGGGAAATGTCACTTTGCATGCATGAAATGATAAGTGATATGCGTTTGACCCTTGGAAAAGAAATGTGTTTATTTTTCCATGAAATATTTATTTGGTTTCTTTTGGGAAAGAAATATATGTTTTACATGCAGGAAGAACAAGATATGTTATTGCATGCACAAAACTATAACTTGTATGTTAACTTCGTTTGAAATAGAGTTGGCATTGTTATACATAGTAACCATTATGAATAGATCTTGGGTGGAAAATATGTTTTTGGAAAAGAACATGTATTCACATGCGTAAGTATAACATCTATTGCAGTAATCCATATTGAAAAGAAAACATACGAGTAGGCAAAAAGAGAAATTGCTTGTTGGGATAGTTATCTTGAAAATATTGTTATGCATTTGCATGCACAATATTATTATATAGTATGTTAGCTTTCTTTTGGAAATAATAGGAAAGTGCATGCAAGATTTTATTAGTGTTTGGTGGAAAGAGGATGCTTGATATTGATTTATTTGTTACTAATGCATGTGAAATGATGTTAAATAAGGAAACTAATTTCAATGTGGTTATGTTTTATAAATGCATACAAATAATTGTTGAAGTGTCACAAATAGAGATTGATTATTGGTTTAGTAATATTTTATCTAATCATGATATCAAGTGTGCTGACGACAGAAATGGCAGGAAAGAAGGATGACTTGAGAAAAGGAAATTTCAAGTTTAACATTGTGGAAGATAAAGAGTTGTTAGTCCATGCAGGTTTAGTAGTTCCAATGGCACAATGATCCCCTGAAGGAAACAGTCTGAATACAAAGACAGAGATTGATGATTCGTCGGTAAATGGTATCATGATGATTGTAATAACTTATAGCTAGTTATGTTTCATTTAAGATTATTTTAATATGTAAATTTTATTACAATGGTCAAGAGATGGACTCCCTTATAACCATTGAGTGAGGGGTGACAACCCTCACGAGCGTTTAATAATAAAATTAAACGTTTGCTGGTTTTCACCCTACGGGGTTTCCAGGGTATATCGGTGTCTATTTATGTGATTGTTAATTGTGTCATTTTGATGATGTTAATTTCTTTCATGATATAACGTTGATATTATCAATTAGGTGATCTACTAATTGAATTAAAATGATCATGGGATCGATGCATAGTTATAGCAGGAAATTTAAGTTAATATGCTACAACAAGAACAATTAATGGTTGTGTAACTCACTATGATTTTTTCTAAATATTTCTCTAAGTGATGATAATGGGTATTTAAATGGTTAATGCAGAAATATATAAAGAAATTTATAAGGTTACACATTCGTAAATGTTGAAAAAAAGTCCTAACTCCATGCATTTTTCCTGCGAGGTTATCGAGGTATGTTACAACTGGGAAGGATAACAAGAAAATTCTCCATCAGCTCTATAGTATGCTCGGAAGTGTAGTCTAAACACTACCTAGACTGCAAACATATACTAAGAAAAACTAGCAATATATATATATATATATATATATATATATATATATATATATATAGTTGTAGAAAAATGTCATAATTAATTAATATAATGGAACCCAACCATGGATGTATACAAAAACCAAACCATGGATGTATACAAAACCAAACCAATGAATTATAAGATCAACAAAGTGTCACGAATAAGAGGGCGAGGAGGATGGAACTAATAACGTGGCCAATTTCCTTAGTCAAGCCAATGAGACGCATCGAATGCAATGAAAATTTAATTCGTATATCTCCACATCACTCAGCATCAAAGGTATGTACGTAAAGAATAAACAATACGATGGTCAGGCTCACTATAAATTTGTACTATGGACAGAAGAGTAAATGTGAATAGACCATGGATAATTCGTGTTTCAAAGGTGGAGTAATAGAAATCGAAATGTACAAAGACTCCAAACCCATCGAATACCATATCTAACATGTGGGAGAATGGTATTGAATAAAAACATAGAGATTAATAAGTCTACCAAGGTGTGCATAATAATTATGAATAAATTGTTATGTAGGAGGACCATATAAATGTGGTAGAGTATATGTATCATTTATACCATGCATGAATAAATAAGCATGGGAGTAATTGTAATCATATAATAGGGATGGTGAAGAACATGGGTAAATTCTATCAACCACAACCATTATATATTCACAAGGATAATATGAGGAATAGTAACATTATTCTATTACAGATCAGTTGACGAAATTTCGAATGTGGAGTTAAACAGCGACAGTCAATAGAAGCACTGAAGTCAGTTATAACCAAAAAAAAAAAAAAAAAAAAAAAAATTAGAGGGAGAGATGAGACATTACATAGCGTTATATCTATCTTTTAGCCTACGATGTTATATTCACTTGCAACTTCTCACATTTGAAACTATTTTGCATTTAGAACTTTCCCCTCAAGTAATTTTCATGCTCAACCATCCAAAAAACAAACAAACCCTTGGCCTTCATAACTAGTCTAATATCATAACCCCAAACTTCAAAGACAAATCAATCTTTGTACATATTGGAGAGATCCCTCTTCGGATTCAGGAGGGCTAGATCCTATAATCCCAAATTTGGTTGAAACGATGTTGTTTCTGTAATTGGACTCTGCCAATCTTGCTAATAAATTATAGATTCCCAACATAACCCATAACCGTGATGAACGAAGATCCGAGGATAGAGATACCCTGTAATGCTTGTGACCAACTGTGATATTGACAGTGTGCAACCTAGCAAATGGACTTCGATGAAGTGTGGGTTTGTGGATGAACCAAAACCATGACAAACGAAGATCATAGGATAGAGATACCCTGTAATGCTTTTGACCAACTGTGTAACTAACAATGTGCGGCCTAGCAAATGGACTTCGATGAAAATGATTTTGTGCAGTTGACCCATAATCGTCATGCTAATTGTTGATGAAGTAACAAATGCCTACATAGCTTGGGGTGGCAGGGCACGTCTCCAAATAACCCAAGCCGAATGTTGCTTTGCTTAAACTAATGAATGTGAAACATGTGCCTATTAAAGCGGGGTGGGAGGGCACGTCTCCAAAGAGAACCCGCTCTGAATGCTGCTCCAGATTTAAAATGAGCATAACTCGGTTAATATAACTAGGAATATTTGTTATAACCTGTTTTTGGAAATTGAATGATCATTCTACATCTTCCCATGTATTTGAAACCACTATCTGGAGATTGTAGACTCTCAGATTCATGCTAGAACTATCTCGCCGTCACAAAATTTCTGAAAAAATAGTTGATTTTAAATCAACAATAACTCCTCCATCCGGACTCCGATTCGATCGATTTTTTTTTTGAAATTGGGTGATTTTTCAAGGGGATCTCAGATCTATAGCCATTTCTTTGAAATTTTGCAATGAAAACTTTAGAAAAAGACAGGAGATTCGTCATCCACGAATTTTCGTCAGAACATTTTCTGCAACATTGCTGATTTAGAATCAGCAATATCTCCCTCATTCGAACTCCAATTCGGCCGAGTTTTTTTTGAATTTGGGTGTTTTTTTGGCAAAGAATCTAGATTTGGTCTTAGATTTTGTAAATTTTGCACCTAAATGTACAGATACGTTCTTCAAACTCGTCGCCCAAGAAATTCATGGAGTTTACTTAAGATTGCTACCAAAAATTGAAACTGAAATATGCTTCAAACCCTCATTCCCATGAATTCGTAACCTGAATCTGATACCACTGATCCAAATCTTGGGGACAGACCCCCAAGATATAAAAATTTGAAATGGATCTAACAAGATCTGCAAAATTAAAATGCCAAAAAGAAAAAGAGAACACAAAGAAAATAAAACCACAAAGAAACTTGTTTTATTAAAACAGAGAATAACTTTAGAAGCTACATTGTGGCGGACAATCTATCATTTTACAAACTGAGGCTTGTTATTTATAACCTTTTTTGAGTTACAATACCATGTGTAAATACCATAGGCCAATACCATGGGTTGATACCACTTACAATACCGTGGGTAAATCCCATGTGTGGATGAATACCATGGGTGGATACATACCATGGGTCACTTACAATACTATGGGTGAATAAATATCATGGGTAGATGAATACCATGGGTCGATGCCATTTACAATACCATGGGTAAATTCCATAGGTGGATGGATAACATGGGTATATGAATACCATGGATTGATGCCATTTTCCATTCAGATCATTCCTCCCTCCTTAAGAAGTAATGGTGTCAATTGCGTGAAGTTCCCTCCTGAGAAGCCTTTGTTGAATATGAAGAGCCACTGAAGAGAATATTTTTTTGTATTTAAGCCATAACCGTGATGAACGAAGATCCGAGGATAGAGATACCCTGTAATGCTTGTGACCAACTGTGATATTGACAGTGTGCAGCCTAGCAAATGGACTTCAATGAAGTGTGGGTTTGTGGATGAACCAAAACCATAAAAAACGAAGATTCGAGGATAGAGATACCCTATAATTCTTGTGACCAATTGTGTGACTAACAGTGTGCGGCCTAGCAAATGGACTTCGATGAAAATGATTTTGTGCGGTTGACCCATAATCGTGATGCTGGTTGTTGATGAAGTAGCAGGTGCCTACATAGCTTGGGGTGGGAGGGAACGTCTCTAAATAACCCAAGCTGAATGTTGCTATACTTAAACCGATGAATGTGAAGCAAGTGCCTACTAAAGCGAGGTGGCAGGGCACGTCTCCAAAGAGAACTCGCTCCGAATGCTACTCCAGATTTAAAATAAGCGTAACTCGGTTAATATAACTCAGAATATTTGTTATAACTTGTTTTTGGAAATTGATTGATCATTCTGCATCTTCCCATGTATTTGAAACCACTATCTAGAGATTGTAGACTCTCAGATTCATGCTGGAACTGTCTCGTTGTCACAAAATTTCTAAAAAAATAGCTGATTTTAAAGCAACAATAACTCCCCCATCCGGACTCCTATTCGATCGATTTTTTTTTTTGAAATTGGGTGATTTCTCAAGGGGAGCTCAGATCTATAGCCATTTACTTGAAATTTCGCAATGAAAACTGCAAAAAATGACAAGAGAGTTGCCGTCCACGAATTGTCGTCAGAACATTTTTTCAACATTGCTGATTTAGAATCAGCGATATCTCCCTCATCCGAAGTCCAATTTGGCCGATTTTTTTTGAATTTGGGTGTTTTTTGGCAAGGAATCCAGATATGGTCTTAGATTTTGTAAATTTTGCACCTAAATTTTCATATCTGATTTTCAAACTCATCGCCCAAGAAATTCATGGAGTTTGCTTAAGATTGTTGCGAAAAATTGAAATTGAAATATGCTTCAAACCCTCATTCCCATGGATTCGTAACCTAAATCTGATACCACTGATCCAGATCTTGGGGGGAGACCCCCAAGATCTAAAAATTTGAAATGGATCTGACAAGATCTGCAAAATTAAAATGCCAGAAAGAAAAAGAGAACACAAAGAAAATAAAACTACAAAGAAACTTGTTTTATTAAAACAGAGAATAACTATAGAAGCTACATTGTGGCGGAAAATCTGTCCTTTTACAAACTGAGGCTTGTTATTTATAGCCTTTTTTTAGTTACAATAGCATGTGTAAATACCATAGGCCAATACCATGGGTAGATACCACTTACAATACCATGGGTGACTCCCATGTGTGGATGAATACCATGGGTGGATACATACCATGGGTCACTTACAATACCATGGGTGAATAAATATCATGGGTGGATGAATACCATGGGTCGATGCCATTAACAATACCATGGGTAAATTCCATGGGTGGATGGATAACATGGGTAGATGAATACCATGGGTTGATGCCATTTTCCATTCGGATCATCATGCATGTTAAATATTTCCAAAACTTCATTTACATATTTAGCTTGAGAGATAAAAATTTTATTTTCATTTTTCTATACTTCTATTCCTAAGAAGTATTTCAGCAATCTCATATCAGTCATCTCAAATTCATCTTTCATGATTGATTTAAAATTCTCAATGAGGTAAGCATCATTACCTGTGAATATAACATCATCAACATATAAAACAACAATAAACATCTTACCATCTTTCTCCTTGATGTATAATGTGGGTTCTCTTTCACATTTTTCAAACCCATTTTCTAGTATATAGGCATCTATCCTATTTTACCATTCTCTTGGTGCTTGTTTCAATTCGTAAAGAGTTTTTTTCAATCTGCAAACTTTGTATTCTTGGCCATTTTTCTCATAGCCAGGAGGTTGTTCAACATAAACCTCTTTCATCAATACTCCACTTAGGAATGTTGATTTCACATCCATTTGGTAAACTTTCCACTTATGTTGTGCTGCTATGGACAACACTGCTCTCATTGTTTCCATTCTTGCAACTGGTGCAAAAGTTTCATCATAATCTCTTCTTTGTTGCTGCTTGTATCCTTTGACAATAAGTCTCGCCTTGTGCCTTTCAATCTTACCTTCAACATTTCTCTTGGTCTTGTAGACCCATTTAACTCTAATGACTTCTTTATCTTTTTGGAGATCAACCAATTCCCATGTTTTATTTTTCTTGATAGCATCTATCCATTTCTTATTTTGTATAGCTTCTTCAAAATGAATAGGATCATCTACATGAAAATACAATGAAAATAAAGAGTTCATACCTTCATTTGCTGTCTCTTGCTCATAAATTTCATTCAAATTTTTGAATCTGGTTCCTCTTTCACTTGGTGTACTTGTGCTTGTAGAAGCACTCAAATCTGCTCCTTGCGGTGTTCTTTGAGAAGCATTGTTATCACTTCTCACGGGTGTTCTTATTATTGCTTGTGGTGTCCCTTGCTGTCCTTGTGTTGGTGGAGATGGTGCTACTAATGATAGATGTATTTAAGCCATCTCATCCTCATCATCATCACGAGACAAACATCTCTTCACATTAACTGTTTTCTCAATGCTTCCATCCCAAGCTTCTTCCTCGATGAACTGCACATATTTGCTTATAACAAACTTCTTGGTGGATGGGTTATACAACCTGTATGCCTTGGATTATTCACTGTATCCAATAAATATGCACTTCTCCCCCTTACTATTCAACTCCTTCCTCAGTTGATCTGGAATGTATGCATAAGCCACACAACCAAAAAATCTCATGTGGGTGACAACTTGTTTTATGCCACTCCATGCTTCTTTTGGAACTCTATTCAAGATGTATGTTGCACAATGTACAGCTTCAGCCCAATAATCATTTGACAAATGTTTTTCCTTCAGCATATCTTCTTACCATGTCCATTATGGTTCGATTTTTTCTTTTAGCAACTCCATTTTGTTGCGGTGTATACCTTGTTGTAAATTTCTTGTATATTCCATTTTCTCTACAAAACACACAAAAATTCTTTTGAGATATACACTCCTCCTCTATCAGTCCTTAAGACCTTAATATGCTGCCCACTTTAGTTCTCAACAAGAGCCTTAAAGTGGCATAATTTCTCAAACACTTCACTCTTATATTTCAAGAAATAAACCCAAGTTTTCCCTGTGTAATCATCAATAAAAGTTATCATATAGTGACTTCTTACTAGTTATGGTGTTTGCATTGGTCCACACAAATCTGAGTGGACAGTTTCTAAGGGTGCCTTTGCCCTTATGCTCTTTCCTAACGGAAAGTTTTCTCTGTGTTGTTTGCCTAAGATGCATCCTTCGCATAGGCTGTTCGGTTTCTCAATCAATGGTAATCCCTTTAGCATTATTTTCCTATGCAACAAATTTGGTCCTCCAAAGTTGAGATGTCCAAATCTCAAGTGCCATAACCAGTTTTCATCTTTTGCTTCTCTTTGGAATGTCTCTTGTTTCACTGCTGCCATTTCAACTCCTTTCTTCAAATCTGCTCTCATTTTGAGAGGGAACATTTTGTTCCTTGTCATCTTCACTTGTGCAATGCATTGCGTGCTTGGTGGTTTATCCATGATGGTGCATACATCATCTTCAAAGAAAACATTGTAAACCTTTTGAATGAGCTGTCTAATGCTCAAGAGGTTACACTTCATACCAGGAACATAATATACATTTGATATAGATTTTCCTTCTCCTTTCTTTGTCATAACATTCACTCTGCCTTTTCCCATGACAGAGACCTTACTACCTGTCCCCAATGTTACTTGAGATTTTACATTTTCATCTAATATGGAAAGCATGGAAATGTTTCCAGTCATATGGTTGCTACATTCTGAATCTAGAAACCATATATATTCATTCTTTTCCTGAGCCATATTACATGCTAAAGCCAAATTTTCTTGATTGATATTTTCCTTAGTAAAATTAGCACTAGGTATATTACCCATGTCACTCTGTTTCTTCCTACATTCATTGGCATAATTTCCATACTTTTTACAGTAATGACATTGGACTTGGGATTATCATACCTTTGTCCATGTGCTTGATTTTTTCCATCTTGTTGGATGCTGCCTTGGCCTTAGTTCTGATTTTGATTTCTCCCCCTTCCATGAGTATTTGAAGGGTTGTTTCTTCCTCCTTTGTTTTGGTTTTAGCCTCTTCCTTTTCCTCTGTAGATTCCTATGTCTTGACCTCTTCCTCTTCCAAAGGACATTTGGGTCTTGAAGGCATGTTCCAAAGATGAGTTTGTTGCTCTTCCCAATCTTTTTTGATGAGTCATCAATGATGCATGAAACTCATCAACTGTAAACTTTAAGAGATCCTTTGTATCTTCAATGGTTGTGACTATCACATCAAACCTTGAGGGTAAGGTCCTCAACACTTTCTCCACTATCCTTCTTTCTTCAAGTGTCCCTCCATGAGACCTTATCTGGGTAACCAACTTAATCACATGTGTGAAGAATGAGACTATGTTATCAGACTCTTTCATACAGAGAGTTTCAAAGTCTCTCCTTAGCAATTGTAGTTTTGTTGTTCTCACCTTCTGCATACCTTGATAGGCAATCTAGAGGGTATTCCATGCATCCTTGGACCCTTTAGTTGTTGCTATCCTTGGAAACACACTTTCAGCACTACTTGATAGAGATAAAAGAGAGCTTTTGAGTCCTTCTTCCTATTTTTCTTCAACATATCATTCTCTGTTTGTGCCAAGTTATTAAAAGCATTTTCATCTGCTGGTTCTTCAAAACCATCTTCAACAAACTCCCATAAATCCTGAGAGGCAAACAGGGCTCTCATGGTGATTTCCCAACAGTCATAGTTCTTCCCATTAAACTGTGAGAGTTGAGTATTTCCAATACTCATGCTTATGCTAGATCCTGCCATGGCTAGCACACTAAACTATGCAATACAAACTTCACTGTGTTCTTTTTTAATAAACTATATCTCTGCTTAAGAGACCAACTATGTCTTCAAAAAGACTTCTCTGGACTGCACTTTTTTTTTTAAACACTAAACAAAACTTTGTTTTTGAGAAATACCTAGACTTTGCTGAGCCTTTACACTACTAGTCAAAAGCTGTAACAAAACTCCTTCCTTCAGCTTCTTTGACAATCCTTTAAAGAGCCTGGACTAGCTTCGATACCATGTTGGAATTTATGAAGTATTCCAAACAACAGAGGAATAAAAAACTCCCCAACTTCAACACAGAGATTTAGTTAAAAATTTTCTGGAGAAAGATGGCAAACTGCTTCTATTTCATTAAAATGAAAATCTATTACAGAAAATGATTCTTCCTCCTTCAGAGCGATTACAAAATGGAACTGCTACAACACACAGTGTTCTTCATAAACTTCTCTCTCTGTCTCTCACAAAAAATGCACGCACAATGCTTACAAAATTACTCCATTTTTTCTTCACAGTGTTTCTGTCTTCGGGCACATAGTAAAACGTTACACACAGTCTCACACACACTAATAAACTTTCGGGATTTTCTTTTATATGGTGCAGCATATATTAAATTAAAACAAAACTATTTAAACTATATATATATATATATATATATATATATATTATAAACTTGAAAAGTTTATAATATATATTAACCAAATATATATATATCTATGTCTAAAGTCTTAAGACTTTTCATTCTCGGTGTTAATTAAAAAAAACATAACAAAACAATGTAATAAGGTTTTGAACCTTATATCATTCGTCGTAACATAAAACTTTATCCAAAGTTTATAAACCATTGTCGTGGATGTCAAATTGACATTAAACCGCATTGCAATCCTTTTTGCATGCCAAATTGGTCTGACGTCAGTGAGGCCCAAATCCACACGATCGACCTCTGATTGGTCGATGCTGGGACTCGCCATATCTCAAACAAAAATTGAGTTGCATTATATAAATTTATCGCATACCATTTGCTCCCTGTGACGTCATCACAAATTCTACGCAATAAACGCTGATTGGTCCACGCGTCCTCTGTTGTGCTGGCAGTGGGACCGGTTCCTCGCATCAGTGAAGCGGCTTCAAACTTACATCATTCGCTGTTGGTGGAGCCTGGTTGTGTTGTGCTGGCAAGTGGGGACCACTATGACGTATCATAACTTTCATAACTTTCACTCTGCATCAAAGTTAGTTGTGTTCAGTTTTAGTATCAAATGTCTTAGCATACAACTACAACCATGGGTAAGGTGGGGACCTTTAAGTTGGGCCCTACACGCAAAAGGAAGCCTCGGTCAAAGAGTTTGAGGATCCTTGGATGAAGGCCATCGGAAAAATACATGGAAAGCTAGAGAAAACCGAGACCACATTCCTCTTGAGAATAGTCAATTCAATTCTCCGCTAGATTCTTTAATCACGAACATAATGGAAATCTCAACCTTGCAATTCAACTTTGCTTGTTCTGTTTTTTAAATTGTTCAATTGTACAAGGACTACTTCTCCCACCATATAATTGAAATTTTATGGTTCGAAGATGTTTTACCTAAAGTGGATTTTTTTCCGATATATAATGTCTGCTTAAGTTCAATACTATTCACCTGAAAGATCCTACATTTTTAGCAAACAAAATAAATAGAAAACAATTATATTTCAGTGGTTTTTAAGATGACGTCAGTTATGGCAAGGTTGTAAAAATTTCAAAATATATGAGCAGTTGTTAATATGATGTGAAAGTGTGAATGGAAACTTTTTCCAGGTTAATTAAGAATAAAAGAAAATTTCAAAATCAACAATTAGAGATTGGATAAAATGTGTACCAATTAAAGGGAAAACGCCCTATCACACGTCCTTGTGACTCTTTGTATATTCTTCACCTGTAGTTTATCTATTTTGGAAGTTTCTGTGTCATATTCATTGGAATTATAAATTTGATTTAGTAAATTTTGCAAGGATTTTTCGAGATGTTGAATTTTATTTTTTTTTCAGAGAAAAAAAAACACTGATATATTAAATATGTCAGTACATTTTTACAAAATTTCGTTCTCAGCCATATGATAGCGAGAAGGTCCCATATCATTTGTGCGAATAACCAGCCGAATTTCTTCTAAGAAAGATAGAAAATCACATTAGTATGGCATGCTAATTTCAGAGTGTATATACACTCATTACAATACAACTGTAGCCCAATGTCATTCACAAAAACAGATACAATAGAGGAAAACCATGATTAAAATATACATGTAGCATTTGGGCCTAGCAATATTAACTTCTACCAAATTGGCCTACTTGTGGAGGAAAACGAGATACATCGCATAAAGCATAAAGCAAGTTCGGTACAAGAAAAAAGATAGCAACTCAATAGGCTCGCTTGTGTGAAAACTGGATCCGTGGAAAAGAGACTTTAACCAACAGATCAGATATATAATTGCATACAGAGAAGCCTTGCATGTTGGAAAACCCGAGGTGCAGAAAAACGTTGGTGAAGATGCCTCAGGCAAATGTTGAAAACGTATGCTGGTACACTTGTGTCAAATGCAAGGCAATACAGATACATGATTTAAAACATAAACATACGCAGGCTGGCTTGAAGCAGGTGCAAGACATCCCTATACATTGTATAAAACATTAAACATATGCAGGCTGGCTTGTTGGACACCATATACCAAAAACAAAATAAAACTGGCAACCTTGATGTATATAAAAACAACATAGACAGGCTCGCTTGATAGTAGGCCGAGAGAAAAAAAAAAAGTAACTATAAAGGCATAATCACAGTGATATGAGTATGAAAAATGAAAAGGAAACCCCATCAGGGTAAAGGAATAGAATTTTCCCAGATAATAGCCTCATCCCTGTAGTGAAGAACATGAATGATACCAAATTTTGCATTGATGCCCTTCTTGGAAAGTCCATCTGGTGTTATTCTCCATATTGAAGTTATATATTTGAAAGAAAATTACAAATTATTGGCAAAGAAAAACTCCCAATTACAACCAAAAAAAAATCCGAAGCATATAATGTTTTATGTTTAAACAACGCCTTTTCTCTACGTATCTAGCGACAAACGCAATGGGTATTTAATGCGAAGGGAATCGTGGAAACAGTCCAGGCAGTGAAATTGTCAATTTATTGTCGATATTGACGATGGATACACATGAATAAATCTCGAGAAAAAAAATTCACATGATAATCCTGAACTTGTGAGCATAAATGAAAAGGAAAAATCATCGCAATTAAGATTAACGAGGTTGAACTCGAATGGGTGGAATTCTATAATTGCTCGCAGATCACAATGCTAGAAGTGAAATCGTGAAATTTTGTTAGTTATATTCCTAGTTTTATAATTCAAGATTACATGTACAATGTGCACCAATCAACAAAACCAAGATTCTGTGTAATGCCAAAGGTTCACAAAACGAAAAGGTAGAATCGGAATCAGAAAGAAAATTTGCAGTACAGTTCTTTTATAGCGCGATGGAAAACAGAAATACATAGAGTTCTATATTTAAAGAGTAAAATTAACATTGGATAAATAAGCATGCCAGCGTACTATAAATGGACGCGCTGACGAATTAATTAAAGCGAAATTGGAAATCGGAGTTCACAGATGCGCATATTCCGGACCACGTCGAGGTTGTGATTAGAGAGCTCCAACCCTTGCACGGTATAATTTATTCAATTCCCACTGAGATAATGGTGTAATATATTCAACTCTTACTGAGACAATGGTTAGGTTTGTTTCTCACAGGTCATGTAGTCCAATCCAACAAGACTATGTATATCTAAAATCTTCTCCAGACGATTTCTTCAGTTGAGATACACATTATACTACGCCACTGCTTGCAAAATTGGGTCGCACTACTTTATATCGAGGCATGGTGAGAAGCATTAGCATTCGAATTTGAATAGCAGTCTACGAGTGTCTGCATGGCCTGAACCTGTATCTTAAGCTTCTTTTAGGAAAACATGTGTGCCCAGTCCGCCACTCCCCGGCACAAGCAACCTCAGGGTTTGCAAGCGAGAAGACATAATGCCTCCTGCTATTTCATCGCAATCATCCGGTGACCGTACGCGTTTAGTCCCCATCAGCCTACATTCCTCTTTAGGCATCTCCATGTCCGAATTATCGCAGGGAGCGTTCGGTCCGAAGAGTCTTGTTTTGGCAGAGACCGATCTCCTTTTGCGCTGGAAATTCTCTCTAAAATTAGCCGACCGCCGCCGGTAGCGCGATTTCCGCAGTATCTGCGAAAAATGGCCCGGCGCCACGCGCTTCGACCCCTTACCGCCATGGCCAGTGAGAGATCCGCAGCCAATTTGATGGCCCGACATCGAACTGAAACACTGGTTGCCCGTTGATCCATTCTCCCACGGAGTAGAATGAGCAACAGGTGGCTCAAATATATTCGTTGGAAATGGGCCATCCGTGCCGCTTGTTGCCCACGTCCAGAAGGATGTTCCATATGAGAAGCAGGTAGGCAAATTACAAAGACAAAACCACGAAACGAAACAGAGGATTTATGTAACTCTGATACTTTTTTTAACTCCTCAAAGAGTGGTTTAAAGAGACGAGTCTTGTGCGTCAATGTGCGTATCGTACGGTTTTAATGCGAGCATTTCCTGCCTGACTTTTCAAACTGTTTCTAATTGCCGTACCATGTTACCATGTGAAGTAGTTGAAGAACCGGTGATGTTTCCTTTGACGAAACGCCGAGCAGTAATGGTTGCCGTACCATATTACCATGTGAAGTAGTTGAAGGACCGGTGATGCTTTCTTTGAGGAAACGCCGAGCAGTAATGGCATTAATGGAAACAGTGACGTAGGATATGCCACTTGCAGTCCACATCATTGACGAAGTTAAGTTCACCTTTCCAGATAAAAAATAAAAGTGAGCTCACCCTTTCCAAATTGCCTCAATGTGGCAAACTCGGAAACTGAGTTGTTTTAAGAACTAGGCTTTTCATAATAGATTCTCACTAGGTATACATAGGTCATTTGACTAGGTGCAATGTATGGAGTCGTACGACCTAGGTTGAAGTAGATCATTGGTTACATCCTCTCCACGAAATTGAAGGACGCACATGATTCTAAATATTATAACATTTGATTTTTTTTTCATAATTTATTGTTTTCAATATTTTCTTCCATTTATATATATATATTCTCAATATTGTATTAAATTTAATCAAAAACAATTGAAATAATATATTTAAATTATATATATATATAATGAATATTTAATTAAAATTTATTTTAAAGATTTTTTTCATTATACGTCATTTTTCAATAAATTATGATAATTGAAAAAATAAAAATACTAACATTTTTTCCATATATTATTATAGTTCTCATTTTTATACAATAAAATCTTATTTATTGAATGAACACTTTTTATTTATTGAAGAGACATTTTAGTAGAGGGAATTGAATTATCTTTTTTCTCGAAGAGAAAAATAATTATAATTAGAATTGGGGTAGAATCAACTCCTCATTCTCTTATTGCATTTATTTACAAGTTATTACTACCAATCTTCCATGACTTCTTATTTATTGAAGGGATATTTTAGTAGAGGGAATTGAATCATCTTTTTGTTCAAAGAGAAAAATAATTATAATTTGAATCGGGGTAGAATCAACTCTTCATTCTCTTGTTGCATCTATTTACAAACTAGCAATTGCACCTAATGTTGCAAAGGAAACGCCATAAGGAAGATGGTAGAATGAGATGAGCTGTAATTATTTTGATATGTGTGTGTGTGTGTGTGTGTGTGTCATTGGAGATATGTATATAGAATGTATAATGTTTGAAATAGACATTGCATTTTCATAGTTGAAAATAAATATGGCAATTTATTTCTATTAGGTGAGATTTTAAGAATGTACGATGTTTGAAATGTAATTTTGAAGAGTGTGCAATTGTAGAAATGTACATTGCATGTTAGTATTTTGCAATGAAATTGTATTTTTTGTAAAAGATTACAAGTGTATCATGAAGAGGATGATTGATGCTGAGGTTGGTGAAGAGCTAGGAGATATGTTGATGTAATAAAGAACCTGCAAATAATTTTTTTTTTTTGAGAAATTAGAGGAATCTATATTTATTTGAAAATGTAGAATAACTTGTTCAAGTTGACTTCAATGAGGTTTTGTGTGAATTCTATTGTAAAGAAATTATATTGATTGAAATTGAAGTTACCTGTAATATGTGATTGGAAATGTTCAGTCGTAGATGCAGGTCAATCGATGGTAGACTGAACACCATTGGAGATTTATCCGGAATTGCAAATGCCTATTTCTGGATTGCCATTCTGCTCTTGCTTTTCTCAATTTATCTCGTTCGTGTATGTGGATTATACGTTCGATAGTAGATTTTATTTTAAGTAATAAATCTATAGTTGGTTGCAGTCTGTATAGTGGCACATTTGGATTTGGGACTGGCAAGAATATTTTTTGTATCTCCTGCAATGAATGAATTGTTGCATCTATCTCTGCACTGTAGTTATGTAGTTGCAATGTCTGGGAGTCCATCTTTTCTGTTTCAAAACAAAGAAATTGTTAGATGAAAATAGGTAAGCATTATATCAAGAATGTATATTTTGAACCATTTATTAATAATCAATAAATCAGGTTAATGTTAGTAGGTAGAAATGTTGTGTGATTAAAAATTTTTGGAGTTTATAATATTTGGAAACCTTTACGAGATGCTATATTTGGAATGCAGTGGCTTTGTAGCTGTGATATCTTTGAGTCGATGTGTTCTGTGTCAAAAGATAGAAAATGGTAGAAGCAAATTGTTAAGAAATATATAACGAATTTAATAATTCAAACTATGTATTAATAATGAGTAAATTAAGTTGTTGGTAATAGGTAGAAATTATACGCTATGAAAAAA
The DNA here is from genome assembly GCA_034641835.2 of Pinus albicaulis. Taxonomy (NCBI): domain Eukaryota; kingdom Viridiplantae; phylum Streptophyta; class Pinopsida; order Pinales; family Pinaceae; genus Pinus; species Pinus albicaulis. The sequence goes on along the minus strand of CM076583.1, from coordinate 393,159,335 downwards.
ATATGGAGCTGATGATATGTGGAAACCTTTTGGAGATGTTAACATATGGAATGGAGTTGGTCGCCTGTAGGAGACATTGAACGGAGACGCTCTTCTACTTGTTTTCTGTGAGCAATATTTTTGTTGTCTTTCATTTTCATGAAATGGTCGAAACTAAATGCAGGGAAAATTCGGAGATTCTGTAGTGAAGGGACTCTTGAAATTGCTGTGAACATGAGACATTGTCGTTCAGTTTTTCCAATGTCTATCATTTCTTGTGGCAGAGTCGTACCTTCAGATTTATGCATAGTCAAAGCCCAAGCCATTTTTAGTGGAATTTGCATACGACTGTTTCTTTTTATTGCAGGAATCGGCAAGTGAGTGGGGTTTGTTTCATCCCAAGAAGGCCCGATGTATTTTGGAAATTCAACTACTACAGATGTTGGAAGTTGTGGAGGTGAAGTTGATTCTTTGTAGAAGATGGATATGATTTCCCCGAGGGAACCATTAAAAGCCTTGCTGAAACCCAAAGGTTGGAAGTCAACATTACTTTTTTCCCTTTGCAAAGGTAGACCATTCACTCTAATTGTTCTTCGTCTGAAGAGAATGTAGAGTATGTGGTGTCGTCTTCTGCGATTGATCTTGCAACTGGAGTGTTTAAAGATTTGATCATTTGCTTGTTATGGTCCAATGTTTGAGCATTTGTTGGAAATAGATGTATAGAATCATGGAAAGACTGTATTTCATCTTTAGACAAGAAAGAGTCTGTTCGCGTCATAAGAATGTTGTAGTCCTCAATTGTTGCATTTGCATTTCTAATGTTTTGGAGGACATTCCTGAAAATAACTTGAGCACTGCTTTGACCTTATTGACGAAATATTTTGTCCAAGGTGATGACTATTGTGCATGTGTTCCACAATGCGGTTCCATGACTTGTCCCTGCATATAGTGGTATGTCTTGGACGGGTGGTAACTGGCCGAGATCACCAACTAATATAATCGAACAACCACCGAATGGTAAGTTTCTCTTTAATGGAAATGCCTCACGAATCCGTTCATCAACCTGGTGAAGAAGCTTAGGTCCAATGAAGCTCACTTCATTGATTAGTATGTACCTAATATGCTTAAGTTCTTCTTGAAATTTTGCAACAACATTGCCTTCTAATGGTGTAAGATATTTTATTGGAAGGTGGAGAGCAGAATGGATTGTCGATGCTTGTATGTTGAATGTTGCAACACCTGCAGGGGCTAGGAGCATGATTGGTGAAGGTTCTGAGCTAGCAAGTGCTATGAGCATTTCTCTGATGCAATTTATAAGAAGGGATTTCCCAGTTCCAGCAGTGCCTTGTATTATCATTCGCAGAGTAGGTAAGATATCCTTCTTACTGGAGTGAGTATGAATAATATCCAGAGTTTTTTTTGCATTGAAGATAATGAGCTCAGGCACATTAGAGTATTTGTATTTTTTTGAATAATGCGATGGATAGAGCGATTATTCTCAATGAAATGTGCGCCTATTTCTTGGAGATGCAATGGAATAGTTGTATCATTCCAGTTATGGTTGTCATCAAAACCACGAAGACCAAGCATTTGAATGTCATTTATGCGTAGTTCGTCTATAGGGTACAACTGAGAGAGTAATTCCCATTCGTTTAGGTCCATGGTTTCTAGAGGATGGAATTCTTGAGTATTTGTGTTATCATTTGCAGGAGGATCGATATCAGATAGTGTCTGGTGTTGATGCCACGGTTTGTAAAATGGACGAAATGCTTGCCAATTTTTGATAAATTCTTCAGCAGAATTTCCTATGTCACTCGCGATATGGCGAAATGGTTTGTAAAGCATAAGTTCAACTCTGCAGAAGTCAGCATAAGAATAGTTGGTGGTTGATGGTATTGAGGAATAGCATGGTATGATACGAAGAATTGCTTGTTCGAGTCTTTGTTTCCATTTGTTTATCTTACGATGGGGATCATATGACCATGATCTTGCTATTTTTATAAGTGATGTGGATTCTAAGGGAGATGGTCAATGGATGTATGTATCTATGAAGTGTGGTGATGGAGGAGTGGTGGTGTTATTCTCTGGAAGGTGCATATAGATTTTTTGGCTTACACTTAAAGGGAAGAAGGAGCAACTACACAATGTTAGTGGTAATTTCTGTATCATATGATAGGTTTCTTGTGCTCCTATATCATCATCAACAAGAGTTTCTACAAGGAATTTTCGAAATTCAGATGTTGCTGGGTCAACATTAGGTGAAGCGAGTACAATTCTATGTAGCATGTCATGGAATGTTTCAGATTTCTTTTCTGCTTTGGATGCATATTTCGCAATATATTTCTGAATGGCATGGATTGAGAGTATCGATTGGCAATCAATGTTCGCACGCTAGATAGATAGGATGGTAGGGTTATGGGTATTTAGTCGATCATCATTGCGAGCCGGAGTGTATGTTTCTTGGCCATTGGATTCAATGAACAAGGAGGAATGTGCATGTAATTCCCAAGGTTCTTTATATCGACATTCGAATGAGGAGCCTTTTTTTTCCTAAGGCATGTGTTTTCAATGCATTTTGTGTGTCTCTCAATGCAATTGATAAGCTATACATAATCATTAAAAGTATTTTTTCTAAGAATATATGACGTAGACAATAAGCAAGGGTCTTCTACATTTGTTTGAGAAATTGATTGGCTAGAAATTGTAGAAAGTTGAGGGTTCCAAGCTGATATGTATCTATTGAAGAATTATTTAGCATGATCAACTGCTTCTATGCTATCCCAATTAACAGTCTCCATATCAGGTGCATTTTGTTTCCAAAGGAAGCCATGGATGTGCGCTGATCCTCTATGTTGCCATTCATACCTGCGAAGGATGTTTTTTTTTAGAAAATTTTGAAATAGGAGCTTGATGTATAGAGAATTATGAAAGTAATGTGGTAGAGTAGATACCTATACCAGTAGTCTTTTTTTTGCAAGTGTTTCTCCAATATACCTTCATGAAATATTGTGAATCTGTGGTGCATATATAGCAATGTTAAGTGGGGGTTAGAGATAATGTTATCATTTCTCCATTTGTGTTGTATTGCAACATCAGGCATGATTGCATGAAGATCAGGCCATTTTGTATCAGTTGCACTTAATGTGAAGAAGAATGTTGGGCAACCGAGTTGAGATATCATGTCTGTCAGTTCATTTTTAGCTTTGTGCCAGAAAGATCTTGTGCCATGTAGAGAGCCACCGAAGCACATCACTTGTTCTGCCAATTTGTCGTCTAGAAATTGTTGTAATCGGATGTTCAATTCTTGGATTGATGTTGGGAATCCATCTCCGATGTTTTTTTTTACAAAGAAGGATGTTGTTGCTTGACTGTGATGACGCATCATCAGATTGTATATATAGTAGTGGAAGCGAGGGTGCTTTCCGAATCTGTTATCACGGTAATGCAGAAGATGAAGTGCGTATTCATGTAACTGCACTGTCTTTATTCTTGGTTGATTAGGTAGTGCAGCTCTTGTGGGGAATAGCGTTAGGAAAGCCATAGAGAGTAAAGCTTATGTGTTGTATTCATTGATTGGGGATAATCTTATTGGTGGCCATTGGATTGTAGTAGCGGAATGGTGGTTGTATGAATGTAAATAATGTCGTATTTCTTGGATTTTTGTATTTCTATTAGGTACAGTGGGAATGAATGATGATGTATGGTGTGCGTATTGGTCTACGGAATCTTCAGTCTAGAAAATTAGTGTTTAGATTGACAGTTGAGAAGTTGTATTTGTGGTATTGGAATGGTGAAGGGATGAGGAGATATCAGTTGGGAGTTCTGGTAAGGATTCTAATGCATTGTTATCAATGTGAGCATTCCTATAGTAAGGATCATTTATCAATTTGTATTCTAAGGCGGCGAGAACTCGATGTATGCTTACAATGCAGTCATAAGCTTAACGACCATTACTTTGATGGGTAACAATTAAAATATCCAAGTCTTCAACACATCGTGGCAACATGCATGCTATTTCTGTAATGTCTTGCAGAAAGCAAATTGTGTGGCCAATGTATTTATACTGGCCACCACATGCATGTGTTACTTGGAGGATAGGGTTAACCCTAGCAATTGGCATTTCTTCTATTTTTGAAAGAGCAGCCAGGACAGGTGGTTGAAGACTAGGGTCCATGTTGTTTGATAATGAGAAACGGTGAATTTTTTTCTCAGACATGCATCTGTAGCAACAATAGATTTGGTTCAACATGCAGATATGGATTCCAGGATAGGATTCAAGAAAAATGGAGCATGGTAATTTAGGTGCAAGCCTATCAATTCTTGCACGAAATTCACGTTGTGCATCATTAGTATGAATGTTGTTGAAATCATGTGTAATGGATGGAGGGGTTGAATGAGGTATGGATGAATTTGTGTGAGCATCATTATTATGAGCATCGTTGAAAGCATGTGGAATGGTGGCTGGTGGCGAATGAGCTTTGGATGAATTTGGTAGAGCGTTTTGCTGAGAAGATGGTCGATTTGTAAATTGGGAAAGAAAATTGCTTTCAGAGTGAGAATCGTTTGATGGAAATTGTAAATTTCCATCGTATGTTCTTGACGATGAATTTTTACTTTTCTTTTTCCTTTTGTTTGTTTCAGAATCTTTGAGGGCTTTTTTAGCATGATAAGCTGCAGGTCGATGTGCATTTATTTGTTCTTTATTTGCTACATAGTATCTTCACGCGCATTCATCATTAGAAGTAGTATACATTCCGACAAGTTAATGCACCTACAGGAAAGAGAGATGGAGTGACAATGTTAGTTGGGAAGACAACAACCATGTTATTGCATGGAAGGGGAAAAAAGAAATTGAAGTCTATAATTTATTTTTCTTAATATATTATTAGAACAATGTGTTTGAAATGAAGTTTTAGTAATTTCTAGCTGTAGAGGAAGATAATAAGATGTGTAACGTGTTGATAACAATATGTTTGAGATTATATTCAAGTATTTTAAATATGTATATGAATGTAATTGGATATGTAATGCGTAAAGTTGGTTGATTTGTTAATATGGAAAAAGTTAAAGTATTGTGAATTACCTTCAATGAAATTATATATAATTAGATGTTTTGTTGGAAGATATATGAGTAAAGAGTAAGAGATATTTTTGGAAAGGAATATGAAAGAATATTGTTTATAAACGTATTTTTAAAATAAGATAATACAAATCAGAAATAAGGCAAGAGAACTTGTAACCATATTTATCTATGATATTGAGATTTTATTGATTTCTTGAAGGATGTTGTTGTATTCTGTTGAGAATTGCAAGCTCTATTCTTTGATGATAACACATTTCAAGCGTGGTATGTCTCTAAATGTTTCTGTCTTCACTGATAGTGTGAAGATGTGGTCTGTCCAGAGTGCTTTGGAGATAATTTCCTTTATTACATCAGGATCCTCAGATAACAAATCGAAGTCCTTTGCATTAACTCCAATAATTGTAGATGTTGCGTCTTCAAAAGTAACTGACCAGTGTGATATTGTACATCTATCTTTAGTAAGTATCTGTAATCACAATCAGTTACTTCGGTGTTGCATTTAGGGCAATACCATGTCTTTGCATTCTTTGGAATAAGTTTCTTCATGCATTTTTTCTTATCAACAATAGATGGGCATGATAGGTAGTAGAAATTGTCCATGTATACTTTTGTTATTGTCCCCTTGACTTGGTAGAATGCAGGTATATCTGAGGGGATGATATTGTGAATATCCGCAATTGTTATTTTCTTCGGTTGATGGCCAAAATAGGGTGAATATTTTTTTGTCAGTGGTGTAGAAATTGTAGTGGAACCTTCTTTTCTAAACCATGACTTTAGGATATTAGCCTCTTCGATGTCAGGATATACAAGAATAATTGTTCTTGTTGTAGTACCGACATTTTTCCCATTAAGTTCAGCAACATGAGTAGACTTGATTGCTATGATGGGATTATTTCCTCTAGCACATAAGTTGGAAATTTATATTGATACTCCATCAAAATTATCTCCCCAAAAGATTGCATCCATGTTATATCTAGACATGTCTTGAAGATTTACTGTTTGTTTCGTAACTTCTGAGCCGTATTTTCTATGTATGGTGCATGGATTGGAAATGCTAGTAACAATACCAAAAACATCAACAATGGAGTTGACGTTGTTGTTTTGATATCATTGATTGATTTTATATTGAAATGCACCATTGGGTTAGATATTCTTTCATTGGAAACATGATCAACGGTAGATGTAGCATTAAACAAAAAATTCCCACTCATTGTTTAAGTGGTTGTATTGTTTATTAGCCATTTTCACATTTCCTTTTGAGTCAATGTACATATTTCCAACTTGGATTTTATCAAAGAAAGAATCGACAACATTGTTGAAACATGTAATGTGTATTTCCCCACCTTCTGTATCGTAGAGGTCGAAGCCAAACACTTTACCACGACCATATTGATTTTGAAATTGTCGAAGAGGTGTCTTTCTTTGAACATATCCTTTTATGCACCAGTTTCAATGGTAAGGGTTTATTGCTTTGATTGGAATTTGGACTGGTGTAATGGATGCATTAGGAATGTCTGAAACGGTGCAATGCCTTTTTGACAAAGGTTGTTGTTTCTATGACGACGGATCTTCTTCTTGAGAAGTGATTGGGATACTCAGATTTTTTGGAATACCAAATAAAGGTGCAGATGTAGTACAAATTTCAAAGTCTAGTAGCGTTATAGACCTACATGGTAAATGATAGTAATAAGAGAAATTGTTAGAGTGAAAAGTGATATGAAGGAAATATGTAAAGTTTAAATAAGAATTTTGTAACAAACTTACATTGATGGACCAATAGTTGACGTAGTCCAATTTTTAACATGTATAATTGAACCTTTTTGAAGTAAGCTTGCTTCAACGAGGTCATTGTAAGTTATTGGAAGCAGAAGGCGCTTCATATGTGTGCCATCAGAGATGGCGATGCGATATCGTACTGTTGAAATTTGCATTGATGTAATACGTTCAAGTTGAATGATTTATAAAAATGGTTGAATATGACTTTTCCTCGAGAGCATGGAGGAAATAGCATTCTCAGTAAGATTCGTTGCCATCTTCTGGAAACAAAGATAAAAGAATAATTAAAAAATTTTATATGTCATTTTGAGTTAGATGTATAATTACGATTCCTACAGAACTGCATGAGAATTTAAAGAGAGCCGAAGTGGACCATTATTAGGTAGATGTAGGTTAAAAATTAATGATGTCTATGATTGAAAAAAATATGCCTATATGTAAAACTAATGTCTTTCCTCAAAATCATGGATGAAGCTATATTTATTTCTTGAAAATTTAGTTTTTGTAAATTAATCTAAATTTTAATATATAAAAATTATGGATAATTTGTATATAAATATTAGTTAAGTTAGAACTAATGATTATGTTGAATATAAAAAACTAAATCATAAAAATTTTGATGGTGTTAGAAATAATGTTGTAAAAAACATAGGAAAATAATATTTCTTCAATTTATTAATATGAAACTGTAATTATTATTCAAAGTCTCAAAATAAAATTTAAATTAAGTAATTTAAATAACAATGGATTTGGTGACATAATTTGAATTCAACTATTTTTTTCATCTTAAATACATGTAACTTAGTACTGCAATTCCATTCAAAATTTAGCTTTCTACAGTAAGGTAAAACTCATTGTCTTATTGTTTCTTCTCAGGTTTGAAACAAATTGGAAGGAAACTGAGTTAGTACTAAACCCTTAACTGGGTTGAACCACCCTCCATCCAAATGTTCTAGGGAATATCATGGATATTGTGGTGTTTCTTTAAAAAAAAAAAAAACATAACCTTTACAACTTTGAACTTTAGCCTTCATCCTTTAATGTTCCTAAGCCCAAATCTTAACCCATACCTTACACTCTTAATTCTTAAATATCAATTAATAAGTTTAAACTTAAACTCATAATCATAATACTTAAACCATTAACCCTAATCATTAAACCCCCACACCTTAAGACGTTAACCAAACTCTTACCAGCTACCCTTTGAAACTTATTCACCAACAATCAACCTTATTTCTTGAAGCTCAACCCCTAACCTACAACCTTTAGTTTTTTACATTAAATCCATAAATTTAAACTAATCCTTAACCAATCATTAATTATAAATCCTTAAGGATAACCTCAAACTTAATCCAAATCTTAAGCTCTAATAAAGATAATGTTAAAGCCATATTTTAAAATGATAGCTTATTTTCTGAATTTGGCATATAAAATGTTGAAACAATGAAAACAAAAATTAGGTTTTTGACATTATAAAAATGTATGAAATTGATGTTTTGTCATCAATTCATGTAATATTGAAATGTCATGACAACTATCATGTCTATATATAAAATTGGAATTTTGACCAAACTATCATATTTTTTCTCTCAAATATAGTATTCTCTCTAATGTAGTAATGGTTATTTGAGAATGGCACTAGGTAGGCAAAGCCCATTGAAATAGGAGACATTACTGCTTAACAATATAGAGATAAAATCCATAATCCATAAATATAGAAGACATTATTGGTTTTCAAAATCCATAAATATGGAAGACATTATTGGTTTTCAATAAAGATAAATGATACCACAAAATTCCCTGCATCCTTCCTTTTCTTTTCATCTCATAAAAGTTGATCGATTGTAAAGTGGCTTTGGAGAATTGGGAAGGATAAATCTATGGAAGCATAAGTAAGCCAAGTTGTCTTATATCAGGTTTACCGAACTATAAACGTGGCACTCAAAGGAAAGATTTCAAACTACAACACTTCCTAATAACTTGCTTTAAAAGAATTGATCCGATTCACTACTCTCTTAGTGTTCACTTAGTTGAACCTAAGAAAAATATTGTTTAGTTTGCATTGTAGAAGGATCATTCCCACCTAATAATTTATAACACCCTTCAAATAAAACTCAGAATTTATAACACTCTTCAAATAAAACTCAGTCTTTAGTGTTGACTTGGTTGAACCTTGGAGAAATATTGTTTACCTCCCACTCTATTAGGATTATCCACACCTGAGATTCTAAAAATAAAAATAAAAAATAAAAAATCCAATAAAACCCCTCTCTATTTAGTATTATATCATAGACCGTTTTTTTGAGTCAGACTTCATCAATAAAATACTATATACACATTTTTGTATTGAAAACAACTTGCAAATACAGGAAGAAGAAATGAGAATGATAATTCATTCAAGAAAAGTATCCTTGAACTCTGAGTAAATATTACCCACTTCGGAATGCCTTGTGGTGCTATTGACAGGGCCATTAATATTCATACTGGAATGCTGGTGGAGCTTTGGTGGTGTTAGTTAGAATCATTCTTAACAATTCTAGTTCCGAGTAGTGTTCAGGGCTGAAGAAGAGATGTTTATCATCGGCCTTGGGCAGAGTCAAATATGAGAGGCCATTGGGCATTTTATCTCTCTAGTTTCAGGATGATGATTGCACATCATCTTGTTTGAAGCAAAAATTTGGTGGGTGATCAGGGAGTCTGAACTGTTGCTATTGTTCAGAACAAATGAGATTCGCCCTTGGAAATAATGGCCAACCCTTGCTGTCTAGGACCTAGAATTTTGGGTAATGATGCTCTCTGGCTCAAATTGAAGAGAGGAGGCCGAGGGGATATTGTAGGTCTATTATTTGGAGAGCCAATTCTTGCTCCGGCGAATAATTGGGACGGATAAAAGCTGGGTTGATAACCCAATGAGTTGAATTTCTGACTCATCCGCAATACGTAATGTAAATCTTATGGAATCTGCAGAGAGAGTTGTAGTGCATGTGTATTCAATTTAGCATGGACTTACAATATTTTAGGATCCCAGCCGGAGAAGACCGTAGCCAGCTTGAATAATGGCTATCCCCTGGCTCCAATTGAAAGGTTTTCATTTTATTTGACAATAAAAATGTTTCATTCTATCTATGGTGGCATACTACCCAGAAGATGACCTTTTCTGAGGAGTCGGATCACTCATTCCATCCACAAGGTGTCAGGTTTTCTGTGTTGTGTATATAATATATATACCTGCAATAGGTTGGCTAAGAGCAGACAGTGTAACCATCAAGTAGGTTTTGAACAAGTTCTCCTTGTATAAAGTCTACAATATACTCAAACAATTCAACAAAAAGGTGGACACATGGGAAAATAGAGGTTGATTTGTTGGTACAGGGCAATCAATTGTCAATTAAATTGAAGTCTGCAATGCTTTGTCTTAAGAGTGTGAATATCTTAACCATGATTAAAATTTAAAATCAATAAGACAGGACAACGTCTAGTAGTGGACAACCATGATTCAAATTTCAAATCAATAAGACAGGACAATGTCTAGCAGGGAGGTTGAATCGAAAGAGGGGGCGAAGTCTTGAAGATGCAGAGAAACGAACTCCATTTGTGGAGGTTTTGTGGTGCAGAGTTTAACCCACAGGCGGAACCTTGAACAAATAAAGGGGACTGTGAACTCGGAGGTTGAATCGAAAGAGGGGGAGAAGTCTTCAAGACGCAGAGAAACGAACTCCATTTGCAGAGGAACAAAAGGTATTAAGAAAACAGAAAACAAACAAATTGGAAATATTTGAACCATGATTAAAATTTCAAATCAAATAAGCAGAATATAAATATACGTGAAAATGAACTTCAGCCTGCTAAAATTTGCAGCACAAAAATGTAACACATCAAATAGAGACTGGTGACAAGATCCGTAAAGGTTATTCTCTTTCCCATTAAAAAGAGAGAAATAATATTTTCATGGAGTTTTTGAATGTGATCAAATAACCAAGTAAATATGGCCATGATTTTAATCCTACGAGACTGTAGGATAAGTATTTAGGGTATGATCCATAAGAAGTTACACAAGGACATGGAATTTAAAGAAATTCTTACAAAAATTTGGAATATTTTGAGAAACTTCTCCTTGTATAAAGCCTACAACATATTCAGACAATTCAACAGAAAGGTGGAGACATAGGAAAATAGAGGTTGTTTTGTTGGTACAGGGCAATCAATTCTGAACGAGATTGAAGTCTGCAAGTAAATATGGCCATGATTTTAATCCTACGAGACTGTAGGATAAGTATTCAGGGTATGATCAATAAGAAGTTACACAAGGACATGGAATTGAAAGCAATTCTTACAAAAATTTGGGAGGTTTTGAACAAATTCTCCTTGTATAAAGCCTACAAAATACTTAGAAAATTCAACAGAAAGGTGGACACATAGGAAAATAGAGGTTGTTTTGTTGGTACAGGGCAATCAATTGTCAATGAAATTGAAGTCTGCAATGCTTTGTCTTAAGAGCGTGAATATAAACAATAATTAGTTGAATAACATAGAAGCATTATCAATATAAGAGCATAGCAATGGAGCCAACACAAAGAGAAGGCTTGGATATAGAAACTTTTGACCCCTCACATGTAAAGCACTTCTCAATCCATTGCTGAAAATGTGATATCTTTTTCTTTAAACGAACATCAAAAATCAATCCAATGGTGGCAAGATGAGTAGGGGTTATTCTCTGCCTCATTGAAATGAGAGAACTAATATTTTCCAATGGTGACAAGATCCGTACAGGTTATTCTATGTCCCATTGAAAAGAGAGAAATAATATTTTCATGGAGTTTTTGAATGTGATCAAATAACCAAGTTCAACTCTATGCCTTATAATATATGAATCGGATGATGGAGCACAAAATTTATACAAATAAGCTGTAAGTTTCATTCAAACTATAGCTTTCTACAGTAAGCTAAAACTCATTTTCTTATTGTTTCTTCTCAGGTTTGAAACAAATTGGAAGAAAACTGAGTTTGTACATCCCGTAACAAAAGAACATAAATATATGTGAAAATGAACTTCAGCCTGCTAAAATTTGCAGCCCAAAAATGCAACACACCAAACATAGGCTGGTGACAAGATCCATAAAGGTTATTCTCTGTCCCATTGAAAAGAGAGAAATAATATTTTCATGGAGTTTTTGAATGTGATCAAATAACCAAGTAAATATGGCCATGATTTTAATCCTACGAGACTGTAGGATAAGTATTGAGGGTATGATCAATAAGAAGTTACACAAGGACATGGAATTGAAAGCAATTCTTACAATAATTTGGGAGGTTTTGAACAAATTCTCCTTGTATAAAGCCTATAACATACTCAGACAATTCAACAGAAAGGTGGAGACATAGGAAAATAGAGGTTGTTTTGTTGGTACAGGGCAATCAATTCTCAATGAAATTGAAGTCTGCAAGTAAATATGGCCATGATTTTAATCCTACGAGACTGTAGGATAAGTATTCAGGGTATGATCAATAAGAAGTTACACAAGGACATGGAATTGAAAGCAATTCTTACAAAAATTTGGGAGGTTTTGAACAACTTCTCCTTGTATAAAGCCTACAACATACTCAAACAATTCAAAAGAAAGGTGGAGACATAGGAAAATAGAAGTTGTTTTGTTGGTACAGGGCAATCAATTGTCAATGAAATTGAAGTCTGCAATGCTTTGTCTTAAGAGTGTGAATATAAACAATAATTAGTTAAATAACATAGAAGCATTATCAATATAAGAGCATAGCACTGGAGCCAACACAAAGAGAAGGCTTGGATATAGAAACTTTTGACCCCTCGCATGTAAAGCACTTCCCGGTCCATTGCTGAAAATGTGATATCTTTTTCTTTAAACAAACATCAAAAATCAATCCAATGGTGGCAAGATGAGTAGGGGTTATTCTCTGCCTCATTGAAATGAGAGAACTAATATTTTCCAATGGTGACAAGATCCATAAAGGTTGCTCTTTGTCCCATTGAAAAGAGAGAAGCAATATTTTCATGGAGTTTTTGAATGTGATTAAATAACCAAGTTCAACTCTATGCCTTATAATATATGAATCGGATGCTGGAGCACAAAATTTATACAAATAAGCTGTAAGTTTCATTCAAACTTTAGCTTTCTACACTAAGCTAAAACGCATTTTCTTATTGTTTCTTCTCAGGTTTGAAACAAATTGGAAGAAAATTGAGTTAGTACATCCCCTGGCTTTACATCCATTGAAACAAATTGGATGAAAATTGAGTTAGTAAATCCCCTGGCTCAAAGCTCTTATGTTTGCTTTTAAGGACCATGGCAAGGGCATGTTTCGATAATGCGACAACTTGAATGCGAGTGCAGAGCATAATGCCATTTGGTAAATGCATGATGGTTTTATTTTAATTTCTGGTTATTATTACCAGGTGCCAAGGTTCTTATCCCCTGCTGTTGATTTGCCAACAAAATGTTTAGTTAATAGTATGTTTAGTCAATATTTTTATGCCTCGAATGCAGTTTTGAAGAAATACTATTAAAGAGGTACTCGACTGTAAAAAAGGATCAAACAAATTATTTTCCTTTGAATATCTATAGGACTTGGAAAGGTCTATAAATATTTATTGGTATAATAGGCCATATCTTGTTTATTTCTGTGGCTAATGCATTTACATGGATCCAGTATGATATAAAGAAATACAGATAGCTCCATTTCAACGGGTAAAGATCTTTGCTAATTTCTTATTTCATTTATTCTTGGTAACTTGGCTCTTGACTATGAAATGAGATATAATGGATGTTTAAGAGATTGAGTAATTATATAGGTGTTGACAAAGAAAGATGTGTAATAGGAAATTAGTTTTCCTGTTTGATAATATGTGCACATGATGATGCAGCATACCAAAAGCACATAGTTGTTTCATTTGGTAAAGCTAGCTAGAAGATTTTAGCTATATGTCCTGTACTACGTTGTAAATTTCCACAAAGATTTTTTCAGCAAATCTGCTGATGATTCAAACATGGGGATTTTCTTATTGTTTCTTCTCAGGTTTGAAACAAATTGGAAGAAAACCGAGTTAGTACATCCCCTGGCTTTACATCCATTGAAACAAATTGGAAGAAAACCAAGTTAGTACATCCCCTGGCGCCAATTGAAAGGTTTTCATTTTATTTGACAATAAGAACGTTGCATTCTATCTATGGTGGCATACTACCCAGAAGCTGACCTTTTCTGAGGAGTCAAATCACTCATTCCATCGACAAGGTCTCAGGTGTTTTGTGTTGCAGTCACCCTAGGCAGAACAAATAACGAGAACAAAAGGTACTAATAAAACAGAAGAGGAAGAAATTGGACATATCTAAACCATGATTCAAATTTCAAATCAAATAAGCAGAACATAAATATACGTGAAAATGAACTTCAGCCTGCTAAAATTTGCAGCACAAAAACGCAACACACCAAACAGAAACTCTCGCAATAAGCATAAATAAAAACAAAAGCAATAACCAAACTGAAGCTACTAAGAACTTTCAGCACCTTATCTGACTGAGAATGGTCGTTGCAGCCAACCCAATAAGACCAACTTTCTAGAACCAAAAATTCCATGAGGTTACTATCATTAGCACTGGATAAGTATAAGATACAAATGACCATAAAATTCCCCTGAAAGTAAACATCAAGGGCTACAAAAGCCATCCAACTGACACTCGCCAGACATGAATTCTGTAAATTTGCAATGAACATGTGCAAACACAAGTTTATACACAACAACAGGTGCTGAATGTAGTTAAGTTATTAACATTATCAAACCTAAAAAAACAAAAGCAATAACTAAACTGAAGCTACTAATAACTTTCAAGACCTTATATGACTGAGAATGGTCGTTGGGGTCAACCCAATAAGACCAACTTTCCAGAACCAACAATTCCATGACGTTACTATCATTAGCACTGGACAAGTATAAGATACAAATGACCATAAAATTCCACTCACATAGACAAACAAGTCCCTGGTTAGCAATTCTAACACTCTGCAAAAGCCAAAGTGCAAAATATGGGACAGAGAATGACCCAAGTCACAATACCATAAACTTCAGTAATAATTGATGATGGCATGCAACAACTCAGCAAAATGAACAAAAACTATGATCTAAACTTCATTTCAATTGACCAGATATGGCAGGAACTACATTACTGTGCCCAAATTTTAGCTACCTTTAAGGATGGACACCAAGTGCTTTGACCCCTCTATTAAGCACAAACAATCCCAGTAGAAAGGGAAATTCTCCAAATCACATATATGTACTTGGTAGACCTCTATCAGCACATTCCTCAATAGTAAATACTAAATATGCAGTAGTATAACCTCTGTAGGCCCTTAAACAAAAATACAGTTGTACAGAAAGAATCATCAACTAAACGGAATAAGCGAAAAGCAAGAAAAGCAAGGATTAAGATCAAATAGGTCAGCACCCATGTGTACGCATCGAAAAGGAAACCACAGATCTGATCTTCATAGATTCCTTGAGAATCCCCAACAAAATGTAACAATGGAGGCAGAGAAAGCGAAGGGACTGAAACTGAACAAAGAAAATGAGCAATCTTCTTTCTGCGGAGAAAAGGTTTCCAATTTAGAAATATGCAAACTGAATGGGTGCTGAATGTACTTAAGTTATTAACATTATCAAACCTAAAAAAACACTCACATAGACAAACAAGTCCTTGGTCAGCAATTCTAACACTCTGCAAAAGCCAAAGTGGAAAATGTGGGACAGAGAATGACCCAAGTCACAATACCATAAACTTCAGTAATAATTGATGATGGCCTGCAGCAACTTAGCAAAATGAACAAAAACTATGATTTAAACTTCATTTCAGTTGACCAGATATGGCAAGAACTACATTACTGCGCCCAAATTTTAGCTACCATAAAGGATGGACACTAAACGCCATATGAAGACTGAACGGGTTATGAACGCCATACCTAATAGCAGTAACTAGCATGCAGCGGTCAACAGCACTCACAGGCAAACTGGAACAGACGCAGCAGTCAGCAGCACTCACTCAGCAACAAGTTTCTTCAGTTCTTCACTGTAACAGACAATAGCAGATGAGATAGATAAAGAATGAATAAAAGAAATACATTTAAAACACAATCTGAGAACTACCAGAACAAACTAATAACTACCAATCTTGCTGCTTGTTCCAATTGTGGCTGCAGCTCTCCCTCCTCATTCTTCTAGCTTCCCCTTCTTTGTAGCAAATGCGGCTCTGCAGCAAATGACTGACTGATTAATGTTGGAAATTGCATATTAAGGTTTTTGGTTATGTTTTTTTTTTTTAACTGTTTTATATCTATAGCTCAGCTTTCTTCAATCTTATAACAAGACATCTGACGATCAGAAATAGTACACATAGGCAGGTAGGAAAGTTGTTTTCAAATAATAACGCCTTACGACGTAATTATTACTACCAATCATTCATGAATTTTTTTCAGAAGAAAAAACTTTGGTTTATATTATGTACGAGATCAATTTGATAATTTTGTGAGTCATTACATAAATATCTTAGATATAATTGATGAACTTTCATTTTTCATATATTGCCTTTGGTTCCCTTCTACATTAAATCCTCATCATAGTACCAAAGATAATAAAAAAGGAAAACTTTTGACACAACTCAGATGTCTCACACAGATAGGAAAAACTGCTAGAGTTGAAACAAAAACCAACAACATTTGTTTTCTGTCGACCCAAAAGATCCCCCTACAGAATGCTTTTGTTTACAAAGTCCAAAAGTACTGTCCAATATACCGAGTCCCCTCCATCCACAAAGAGAGAATGGTTCTGATATGAGGCAAAAAAAAAGACCTAAAACCTTGGCAAAATGCAGCATTTACCTGTAATACACAGCTTAAGAGAATTTCACCATACCCGTTGCTCCTTCTCCTTCTGTATTCATCAGCTCATAATGCATTACACCAAAAACTGCATTTAATCCTTTTTTAGATAACCTGTCCGCCTGCGAATTCTTTTCACGATAGAGGTGCTTAAAATGAATAGTTGTGAATGAATTCCTTAAAACCTTGATGCACTCCAACCATGTCAATAGATGTCCTGGGAAAAGCATGGTTCCCTTCCTAAGGTAATCTAGCAGAACCTTGGAGTAGGCGAACCATAATAAACCCCACAATGCCAGAACTTCAGCTCTCATATTTGTCCCATGGCCTCCATTCGAATAAATCTTCTAATGAGAATTTGGCAAAATCATTAATCAAAATCCGCACCTGCATCTTGAATGTTGTGATACTCCATCGAAGAAGCCCGCCGGGTAGTGTATTTCAATAGGTCTCATGTGCTTGGATAGGTCCACCAGAGGCCTCTGAACTGTTTTTAGCCTTTCCCAGTTTTGGATGATAATGATGGCAGTCCTCTCAGGACGAAGATCCATTTATTCCGAGTGCACCATATGAACCAATGGGATAATGCCTAGATATTTCTAAGTGTGAGGTTTTTCTTTTGCCACCATAGAATAAAAGCAGTAGTATTCTCCAAAGTAGGTACCTTCAGCGTTCCATGACTTTACATAAAGATCTTCTTTCTACAGAGATTTGTATTTAATGTCTACTTTGCTTGCTTGCATTTATTGATTGCTCAATTTGCTCGAGTTTATGAATATTACCTACATTTTTTCCTAAAGCCTACTTAATCTGAAGATGCCATAGTGAGAACCATTGATCAAAATTGATTCAATGTAGATTTGATTCCTTATTTTCAGATATTCAATATTGAATAAATAGTATTTAATTTAAACATTCATTTTTATTAAAAAAATAATGTTAAAAAAAATTCTTATAAATTTTATTTTATTTTTATAATGAGTTGTGTTTTTGGAAGTTTTGAATAAATTCTTTTTTAGTTCATTAGTTAACTTGCGAAAAAAATGGTTCTATTAATTCCCTGTCATATAAAGACTATAATATGTTTAAAGTGTTGATTTAACATTAAAATTCTTAGTTTCAAATTTAAAACACTTAATAATTAATGCAATAGATAAATTTTATTTAACATTTCAATATTAAAAAACTAAAACAAAATATTTTAGTCTAAAAAATCTACAATTTAATTTTGAAAATAATGGAAATTCTCACAAGATTATAACAAAATATCCTAGAATTTTTTGAAAAACTAAATTACAGTGGTCAAACTTCAAGGGGTTTTGCGTGTAGCTGAAGTTTTTGATGCCTTTGAATCCATTTCCACCATCAAAATACTATTCAAACAATCCAACTTTTATATTTTATATATATATTTTTAACAAATTCTAACGCAAAAATTTATAGCTTAGGTAGACAACGACCAATTTATTGTACACTCTCAATAGAAATGGAAATAGAAATGTTACACTTGTCGGCAACCGCTTTCAAGGCCGCAAAAATGCTCTAGTCCAACTAGAGTGTTTTTTTCCCCTGAAAATGATGGAAATTTCAGTAAGATTTTAAAAAAATGAGGAAATTTTTGTAAATCCAGTTATAGCTATCAAACTTCAATATTTTAGGTGCCTTAAAGGTTTTTGATGGCGCTGAATCCATTTCCACTATCAAAAATATGATTCAAACACTGCTACTATAAGATTTCTTAAAAAAAACTTACCCAAATTTCTACCAATTTTGACGACAAGTTCTCCACTTCCATAAACAACAACTCAGGAGAAAATCGGTTCTTTCATCCGCATTCTTACGTACAGATCCTACTGATATTACTTGTTTATATGTTGTGTCAGATCAACTTCCATAAACAACAACTCAGGAGAAAATCGGTTCTTTCATCCGCATTCTTACGTACAGATCCTACGGATATTACTTGTTTATATGTTGTGTCAGATCAAATATGGCAAAGGATCCAGGAGATCCCGTCACGTTAGGGCAATGATAGGCCAGGGCTCTACAAATCCCGTCCACCTTTAACGTCATGGCTACAGTTTTCTAGCTTGTCGATTGGCCATTTCTAGCTTTCAACGATTGGCGATTTTTGTCTCCTTGAATCTTTAATCAACGAAGGTATCGAACCACCGCCCAATTGGACAAACCTGGCTAGTCAACTTTTTAATGTCAAATATATCAAAGGACTTCCTAACTGGGAAAACCATGAGCAGTAGAGAAAAAAGCTCTGCCTAGTTTGTATACACGGTTCCAAACAACTTTCCAAGTGGGAAAAATCGGTGCGATCAGTTTGAGTTGATCGGATGAAACAGGAGAAGTAGCACCAGGGAAACGAAAAAGTAATGGTTCCGTTTCTGTTCATGTTGTCACGATCGTAGGGAATTTTCATGATTCCTGATTTCTGGTGCTTTTTTATTGCATTTCCGCAGGGACATTGTTATGAGGAGATTCTGTTTTACATAAATAATATAGAAAGCCATGAAGTCCTTTGTGGGAAGGGACGTTGTTATGGTGAGATTTTTCTTTACACAAATACAGTGCACAAAAGCATAGAGTGGTTGATCTTTTTGGTGTTTGGGACTTTGTATTTTATAACTACTTGCATTGATTTTTTTTTGGGCAAATTACATTTTGATTTTTTGATTGACATCTTTCTAACTATTAAGTGTGGTGAATTATGAGAACTTAGTTCATCATCTAAGTATTTAGTGGTTGGAAACTAGACCATTCAAAAATTAAAATGTGATTTACCAAAAAATACATTTCTAATAATTAAAAAAATTTACATTCGAAAATACTTTCTTTATCTTTTCAGTGACTTGAAACTTTCTTATTTAGTTAGTTGAAACTTGCTTATTTTGTAATGATGAGATTTCGATTGGTTAACAGTTGAGAAAGGGAGATCATGAATAAACATAGAACACTATAGAATATCATATACCAATGTAGTAGGATTCAACAATAGAAACATGTATGTTTTTTATAATTTGACAAATTTAATATTAAAATAACTAGCAATTGCACCATATGTTGTGAAGGAAATGTTGTAAGGAAGTAGTGTAGGAAAGAGTAGCATTAAATTGTTAAATTGTTACTGTTGTATGATAATAGTGAAATTGTCACTAGATGTTGAGAAAGAGTCTCAGTGGGATTTTGGATCTTATTTAAAAAGGGGGGTCTCAGTGATTGCATCATTGACATGACAGGGGTATTCTTGCTATAAAGTTCTCTCCTTTTGGTTATTTAGTGTAGTTTCCAAATAATGTACTATCTAGATAATAAATATCTCTATCCTTAGCAATTATTCATCAGAGGACTTTGAATTGGTATTTTGGTTATACATACATATGTGTTTATTTGCATTGACAACACTTATGTTTCAAGTATGAGCCTACTTGAATGGTTGGACCACATACCATTATTAAGATTTTATCTTCCAAAAATCATCTATAACTAAAACAATGAATTTGTCAACTACATTTGGCAATTATTATGGAATTGGTTTAAACCAAACAAACACAAATATTTCCTTTCGTTCACATGTTGATAATTCAATTGTTTTAAAATTATATAAACCATAAAAATATTAACGTCATCCTAAAATTTTCCGCTCACATAACTATTTACCCTCGTAAAAAAATTGAAATAATTAATTACTAACATGATCTCTTAACTGGTTTTTGAATTAGTAAATGACACACTTGTAGCATGCATATTTTTAGCGGCTTGAAGTGACAATGATAACTATCGTCCAGTAATTCGCAGGCCAGGGAGGATGAGGGAGACTTGTGCAGCATAATCTTGTAACAAATGGGGAGTGTCTAGATACATTTTTTAATCTTAAAACAAATGGGGAGTGGCTAGCTACATTGTTTCTTATTTTCTTATGGATGAATTTTTTTTTAGTTATGATTATTTTTAGTTTTTAAATTAGTATAATTATATTTATTAATTTGATTAATATATATTTGATAAAAATATATAAAATATATTTATAACCATATTTACCAATAAAATTGCTATACATAGACATATATCCACCACGCATAAAATTAATAAATATTAAGTATATTTTATTAAAATATATATATTTCTAATTATTAATAACTATATAAATAATAATAACCATATTATTTTATATTTATATAATTATATTTAATATATTAACATTATTTTGTATATTAATATAATATCACTATATAAAATTTTGGTTATATGTTCATAGTTATTTTTAAAACTAAAATATAATTCACATATAACATAATCAAAACATTGAGTTATTATTAATAATATGTATTTACTATACTATTATGTGTTAATAATTATTATATATTTACGAATATATTTTTCATTATATTTTATATATTTAATTGAAGTGTATTAATAATATTAACAATATACACTTTATATTTCAAACTAAAATATATTATATTATTCGTTGAAATATATAAAATTAATATAGTCAAGATTAGAACGAACTCTCATGAGCTCCATAGTGAAACAGGTCGTTGGACAGTTCCTAGAACATCATGGATGGAAAGGGTTGCCATTTCTGTGAGAATATGAAAATCGAGGATGAAAATTACTTCCTCTTAGAGTGCCTCGAGTACAACCACATTAAGTTGAAAATAATTATATTATTTTGTATTAATGGAGAAAACGTTACACAAGTTGTAACATATCTCCTTAGTTTAGGATTTGTTCGTAGAGTTTAGGGGTTTGATTGCAACTTCCTGATTTCTAGTAATGTACTTAATGATGTAATTTCTCATTCATGAAAGTAGTGTGAATGAGAGTGATCTCTCAATTTTGAGTGTAATCTCCAGGTGCAGTACTCACCTGAGAGCTACAACTTCTTCTTTTCAATTCTGTGCATATTTTATCTTGGTATCAGAGCTCAGATTGGGTGAGCCTGATCTTTTATCGTCTTTGTGGCTGAATCGCCTTTGTGGCTGAATCGCCTTCATGGCTAAAAGTGCCTTTGTGGCCGCGTGTACACGAGAGCTGTGTGCTCACAGAGCTTTGTGCTCGACCGAGTAGGTGGATTACAGTAACACCTGGCTCACGGACTCAGATAATTTTTTAATTTTCTGAGCAGAAGGGGGTTGGCGCATTTTCTTCATTGATAGTCGCACCAGGAAGTGCAACTGGCGAATCTGTCAATCCCATAACTGCGCCAACGCGCCAAATCACAAGATTGGCACGGAGGCCAATGAAAAACTCACACCAAGGATTTCGCCTCGCATCGATTTCATCTGGGCGCAGATTTTTCGCTCGGGAAGGCGCCACCTCACCTTCAGTGGAAGATCCGCGGGAAGCCTCACCTTCGTTGGCCGATTTGTGGGGGTTGCAGATTGGAGAAGTTGCGGATCTGTCTGGGAGGGGAAAATCAGATCAGTTTTGTGGCTGTATTGGAAAACAACGGATTTGCTCATTGGAGCAAGAAGGATTTGCAGATTTGTCAGATATTGCTAGATCTAAATTGAAGATATAGTGGGTGGATCAGGAGAACCAGCAGAGTAGTGGCAGATCGTTTGTCAAGATCTGATAGGTATTCATTTTTTTTTTCTGAATCAGTTGGGTAGATTCATTTATTTGTAGATCAGTTCAGAATGAGTAATACTGTGGAATCTTATCTCCACGAGTATGGAAAACTCGATGGATCTAACTTCACAAATTGGAAGTTTCAGATTTAGACCTTGCTTGAGGGTGCGAATGCATGGTCAATAGTTACAGGAGATGAGCAGAGGCCGAATTCAAACACAGGGGCGAATACGCAGGAGCAAGAATGGGATAAGCGAGAAAACAAGGCAAAAGTTTTGCTAAAGATGTCTGTCAAGGACAACATTATCCCACATATCAGAGAATGTAAAACGTCCGCGGAGATCTGGACGACCATCAAAATTTTATATCAGACCCAGAACACAAGTCGAATTATGGCACTCAAAAACAAGTTGTTTTCAATGAAAATGGACAAAAGTGAGACTGTTGATGCATTCATCGTGCGAGTTAAAGATGTGAAAGACGGATTGGGAGACATCACAGAGAAGGTGTCTGACCTTGATCTTGTCACAATCACGCTTAATGGGATGAGAGACGAATATCAAATGTTCATCACTGGATTGGCGGCAAGGGAGAAAGTGCTTACATTTGAAGATCTGACAGGGATCTTGCTGCAAGAAGAGGAGAGGTGGCAAAATTTGAAACCCAGAGTGATGATCTTGCTCTGATGGCGAAACAACGATCATTCAAAGGGAAGCAGCCACAACAGAAATCACAGTCGCAACTGCAGCAGAGAGGAGGTGCATTGCAGAAGAGTCCGTATAAAGGTATGTCTATAAATCATCCTGTAAAAAGATGTTATTATTGTGGAAAGAAGGGTCATATACAGATGGAATTCCTTAAGAAGTAGGCAAATGATGCAAAGAAAAATTTGGCGATAGCAAAGCACAGAGGATATTTTGTTGAAGAAGATGTTGAAGAAGATGAAGATTTCAGTCACGAAATTCGACTGTTCACAGCTGACTGTGCCCTTTCACCATCCAATGAGGACGACATCTGGTATGTCGATTCCGGTGCATCCTCTCACATGACAGGTAAAAAGGAATGTTTTGAAACTCTTGAAGAAAGTACATATGGATCAAAAAATTTATTTAGGAGATGATAGTGGATACGAGATTAAAGGCTATGGGGATATTCCAGTAAAGTTACCAAATGGTGAAATCAGTCGTCTTAAAAATGTTTTATATGTACCTAGAATTAAGAAAAATCTGATATCTGTATCCATGATAACTGATCAAGATATGCAAGTTGAATTCTTCAAGACTCATTGTGTCATAAAGGATTGCAGGAAAGAAATTGTTGCAACAGGCGTGCGCGTAGGAAGCCTATACAGACTGGATGTGAAGAGTATACTACAGCGAGCCATGGCTGCAGGTGGATTGACAGCCGAACAACTCTGGCATCAGATATTTGGTCATTTGAATTTGCAGGACCTCATGTTATTGCAGAGAAAAGGTATGGTCGAGGGACTCCCTGTCTTTCATAATACTCAGTTAAATTGTGATGGATGTACCTTAGGTAAAATGCATAGAGAACAGTTTCCTGTGCATGACAGAAGGAAGGAAAGAGACATTCTATAACTAGTGCACACTGACATATGCGGACCTATGCAGACGAGGTCGCTAGGTGGAGCATATTACTTTCTGTTATTTACTGATGACTGCACTAGATACTCATGGGTTTATTTTTTGAGTAAAAAGAGTCAGACTTTCCAATATTTTATAGAATTTAAAACCTTGGTGGAAAAACAGTTTGGAAAAAGTATAAAAATTATCTGATCTGATTAAGGGGGAGAATACAAGTTAGGGGAATTCATGAAATTCTGCAAATCTCATGGGATTGTTCAGCAGTTTACAGTGCCACACAGCTGTTAAATTCATCTTTGTTGGTTATGGCACAGAATTCAAAGCATATAAGTTGTTCAATCCTGAGTTTCATAATATATTTGCAAGCAGGGATGTAGTGTTTCATGAACAGGTTCAAGAAGGGAAAGATGACATTAGTGATGATTGGCACATTCCATTGTTGATGGATGAAAGCAACGAGGATGAACAAGATCAGGAGCAGAAGCAGGAGCAGAAAGAAGAGCAGGAAGAAGAGCAGGAAGAAGGTGAGAATGCAAGCCCAAATAGATCTGAAGAAAACAAATTTGAGGTAAGTCCCCTACCAAGGAGATCAGGTAGGAAGACTCAAAAACCAACCAGATTGAAAGACTATGCTTTGATGTCAAATATTTTAAACATTGTAGAGCCCACTAATTAAAAAGAAGCTAGTCAATCTGAGGCATGGAGGGTTGCAATGAATGAAGAGATAGAATCTATTCTTAGAAATAACACTTGGGATTTAGTCGAACTGCCTAAGAATAAAACACCTATAGGATGTAAATGGTTGTTTAAACCAAAAATGAATGCAGATGGAAGTATAGAAAAACTAAAAGCTATGGTGGTTGCAAAGGGGTACTCACAGCAAGAAGGTATAGATTTTGATGATACCTTTGCACCTGTAGCAAAGTTAAATACTATCAGAATGCTTATTTCTCTAGCAACTAAACATAATTGGGAGCTACACCAGCTTGATGTCAAATCTGCATTTTTAAATGGTGAATTAAAAGAAGAAATTTACTTAGTAAAACCAGAAGGGTTTGTAAAGAAAGGTCAGGAACATCGTGTTTGAAGATTGAAAAAGACACTATATAGCTTAAAGCAAGCACCCAGGTCTTGGTACGAAAAGATTGATTCTTTCTTTTTAGAGCATGGTTTTCATAAGAGTTTGAATGACCCAAATTTGTATACCAAGTACAATAAGCAGGGGCAGATTATTTTGATTTCTTTGTATGTAGATGACATGATTATAATAGGAAATGCAGATAATTTAATCAAATAAATCAAAAGGCTGATGGCACAAGTTTTTTAACTGAAAGATCTCGGAAGTCTCCATTATTGTCTGGGATTGGAAGTATGGAGAGATACTGAGCAAACTTCTCTTACCCAAGGAAAGTATGCCAGAAATCTATTGGAAAATTTTGGCATGGATCAGTGTAGGTTAGCAGCGACACCATTACAACAGAATTTGAAGTTGTGCAGTGACGATGGCACTAAGGAGGTGGATGCCACTATGTACAAACAGCTGGTTGGGAGTTTAATATATCTCACAACAACCAGACCAAACTTGGCATACTCTGTTAGTGTGTTCAGCCAATTCATGTCAAAACCGCTTGAAAGTCACTGGGTAGCAGCAAAAAGCGTGTTGAGGTATCTTTATGGTACTGTTAATTATGGAATTTTATACACTGACACATATGATGTTATTCTAGTAGGTTTTTCAGATTCAGACTGGGCAGGTAACTTGGATGATCGAAGGTCTATCACAGTTTACGCATTCAGCATAGGATCCGGGGTCATAGCATGGAGCAGCAAAAATCAAAGCATTGTAGCACTGTCTTCATGTGAAGCTGAGTACCAAGCATTGTGTGCAGCGACGTGTGAAGCGATCTGGTTGAGAAGGTTTCTCAATGATGCAGGAGAAGAACTGAAGAACTCTACTTCCATCAAAAGCGACAACCAGAGCACTATTAAATTAGCATACAATCCAATGTTTCATAAAAACACCAAACATATAGACACTCAGTTCCATTTTGTCAGAGAGAAACTACAGTCAAAAGAAATTATTGTTGAATATTGTAAAACTTGTGACAATATGGCTGATATTTTTACTAAGCCTGTTGCACGTGTGAAGTTTGAATTGTTTAGAAGGATGCTAGGAGTATAGGATAATCCTTTCTCCATTAAGGGGGGGAGTTGAAAATAATTATATTATTTTGTATTAATGGAGAAAAGTTTACACAAGTTGTAACATATCTCATTAGTTTAGGATTTGTTCCTAGAGTTTAGGGGTTTGGTTGCAACTTCCTGATTTCTAGTAATGTACTTAATGATGTAATTTCTCATTCATGAAAGTTGTGTGAATGAGAGTGATCTCTCAGTTTTGAGTGTAGTCTCTAGGTGCAGTACTCACCTGAGAGCTACAACTCCTTTTCAATTATGTGCATATTTTATCTCATTAGATCTCAATTTCATAATCTTTGTTACAATACTGGCCTTCCTAGCCTTTTAAAATGTCAAAATTATAGTGAGCTCGGGAGGCTTCTCTCCAAGCTTTTTGAGCGTAGAAATAAAATCTTAAATCAAACTAAATAACTCTTTTCTTTAGGTCCAATAAACCAAAGATTGGTCTGAGTGGACGTTAACCATCATCATCATCATCATCTATATATATATATATATATATATATATATATATATAAACCATTTGAACTTAAACTTTAATATAATTCACATATAACATGATAATAATATTTTGTTATTATTTATAATATTTTTTCTTTTAATATAATAAATAATTATAATATATTTATTAATATAAATGTAAATATTTCTTCATATGATCACTTAAAGTAAATTAAGATAATTCTAATATACTTAAGTTAAATTTTATATGATCACTTAAGTCAAGGATGTTCCATATGAGAAGCAGGTAGGCAAATACAAAGACAAAACCACGAAACGAAACACAGGATTTTTGTAACTCTGATACTTTTAACTTCTCAGATAGTGGTTTAAAGAGACTAGTTTCGTGCCTCAATGTGCGTATGCATCACAATGTAGGGGTGTGCAGTGACACTTCAAACTGTTTCTGGTTGCCGTACCATGTTACCATGTGAAGTAGTTGAAGGACGGTGATGCTTCCTTTCAGGAAACCCCTAGCAGTAATGGCATTAATGGAAACAGTAACGTAGGATATGCCACATACAGTCCACTTAATTGACGAAGTTAAGCTCACCTTTCCAAGTAAAAAATAAAATTGAGTTAAGCTCCCTTTTCCAAATAAAAATTAGAATTGAGTTAAGTTAACATTTCGAAATAAAATTGGTTCGCAATAAGGGAGCATTTTGCCTGAATGTGGCAAACTAGGAAACTCGGTTGTTTTAATAACTTGGCTTTTCATAATAGATTCTCACTAGGTACACATAGTCATTGACTAGGTCATTGTATGGAGTCATATATCATGTTAAATGTTGGTAGGCAGCATATGTTTATTTCTAGATTTTATTTTCTTTAAATTTAACATACCACATGATTCTAAATATTATAATATTTGAATTTTTTTTTTTTTAATATTTTCTTCCATTTTTTATATATATTTTCAATTATTAAATTTAATTAAAAATGATTGAAATAATACATTTAAATTATATGTAGAATGAATATTTAATTAAAAATTATTTTAAAAGTTTTTATAAGTGATTTTTCTATGACAAGTAAAAAAATAAAAATGCTAATATTTTTTTCATATATCATTATAGTTATCATTTTTATACAATAGAATCTTATTGTTAAGGTGCTTATACATGCATGTATCCCTTATTTATTGGAAAGTTACCTTAGTAGAGGGAATTGAATCATCTTTTTGCTCAGAAAGGAGAAATAATTATAATTAGAGTCGGATTAGAATTAACTCTTTATTCTCTTGCTTGAATCAATTTACAAATTATAACTACCAATCTTCCATGACTTCACATAAAGATCTTCTTTCTACATACTCCACTCACTTGCATTTAATGTCTACTTTGCTTGCTTGCATTTATTGATTGCTCAATTTTCTTGGATTTATGAATAGTACCTATATTTTTTCTTAAAGCCTACTTAATGTGAAGATGCCATAGCAAGAACCATTGATCAAAATTGATTCAATGTAGATTTGATTCCTTATTTTCAGATATTCAATACAAAATAAATTGTATTCGATTTAAAAATTCATTTTTATTAACAAAAATAATGTTACTTTTGTGTTGCTTTATGGAAAAAAGCTTGTAATAAATTTTATTTTATTTTTATGGCCAATTGTGTTTTTGGAAGTTTTGAATAATTGCTTTTTTATTTCATTAGACAATGCAGTGATATCCTTCAAACAATATTATATTTTGATGTTCTTTTAAAATATTTTTGTCATTTTTTAAATGGTTGGACCCATTACCATGTAAAAAGAAGAGAAATTTCTTTCTATTTTAGAATTGGGTCCAAGAGATGAAAGAGCAACTCATTCACTTGAAATCTCTTCAAGTGATTTGTAGATTATAATATATTTAAAGTTTTGATTTAAGATTAAAATTCCTAGTTAGAAATTTAAAACACTTAATAATTAATGCAATAAAAGACATGCATAGAATTTTTTTTCATGTGAGAAATAAATTTTTGAACATTTCAATAATAAAAAACAAAATTAAAATATTTTAGTCTAAAAAATCTACAAATAAGTTTTGAAAATAATGGAAATTCTAGCAAGATTATGACAAAAAAACTGCAGAATTTTTTGAAAATCTAGATTACAATTGTCAAACTTCAAAATTTTGGGTATCCTTCAAATTCTTGATTCTTTTAAATCCAATTCCACCATTAAATAAAATTATTTAAACAATCCAATTTTTTTTAATTTTTTTTTATACCTATTTCAACCAGAAAACAGAAATCCATAAAGATTTATAGCTTAAGTAGACAACGCCAAATTTATTATTTATAGGTTAGGTAGACAACGCCCAATTTATTGTAACTTTTCCATAGAAATGGAAAATGAAATGTTACACTTGTCGGCAAACGCCTTCCGGGCCGGAGAAAATGGACAAAAGTTATTTCATCAGCATTCTGACCTACAGATCCCACTCATTTTACTTTTTTTTATGTTGTGTCAGATCAAATATGGCGAAGGATCGAGGATATCCCGCTACGTCACGTTAGGGCAATGACAGGCTACGGCTCTGCAAATCCCGTCCACCTTTATTGTCAATCCGTGATATTAGAGCAATTATGGGTTAGGGCCCATCAAGCGCCACCCACTTGCACTGACATTCACACCACTATAGCGAATTTTTCTGCCGCAAAAGAAGGAAGCACAGAGCGTTTTTAAGCAAATTCACCATTTTCTCGACATAGATCCGTGACGTCATGGCTACAGGTTTCTAGCTTGGCGAATTCTAGCTTTCAACGATTGTCGATTTTTAGCTCCTTGAATCTTTTAACAACGAAGCTATCGAACCACCGCCCAATTGGACAAACATGGCTAGTCGACTTTTTAATGTCAAATATATCAAAGGACTTCGTAACCGGGAAAACCATGAGCAGGAGACAAAAAAGCTCTGCCTAGTTTGTATAGACGGTCCCCGGGCCCAAACAGCTTTCCAAGTGGGAAAAATTGGTGCGATCAGTTTGAGTTGATCATATGAAACATGAGAAGTAGCATCAGAGTAACGAAAAATTAATGGTTTCGTTTCTGTTCATGTTGTAACGATCGTAGACAATTTTAATGATTCCTGACTTCTAGTGCTTTTGTTTATTGCATTTCCGCAGGGACATTGGTATGAGGAGATTTTGTTTTACATAAATAATATAGAAAGTCATGAAGTCCTTTGTCGGAAGGGACGTTGTTATGTTAGATTTTGCTTTACACAAATAGAGGGGTTGATCTTTTTGGTGTTTGGGACTTTGTATTTTATACCTACTTGCATTGATTTTTCTTTTGGTAAAAATTATATTTTAAATTTTTGACTGAACTGTTGAGTGTGGTTAATTATCAGAACTTAGTTCATTATCTAAGTTTTGATGACAAGTGGTTGGAAACCAGACTACCATTATCTATGTTTTCATGACAAGTGGTTGGAAACCAGACTACGAGGAAAAATTAAAATGTGATGTATTAAAAATTTATATTCAATAACAAAATAATCACAAAAATTTACATTCCATTTACATTTTAAAATACTTTTATTATCTTTTTAGTTACATGACACTTGCATATTGTGTAATGATGAGATTTCGATTTGGTTAACAGTTGAGACAAGCCAACCATGAATTAACATAGAATACTCTAAAATATCATATACCAAAATAGTAAGATTCAACAATATAACCATGTATGTTTTTATAATTTGACAAATTTAATATTAAAATAAGCCATAGTCTAACTAGCCAGAGGAATTGCTCTGAAAATAATGAAAATTCCGATAAGATTTTCAGAAAATCCGGCAGGAATTTTTCTAAATCCATGTTATAACTATCAAAGTTTAATATTTTGGGTGTCCTACAGGTTTTTGATGGTGCTGAATCCATTTCCAATGTCAAAATCAAGATTCAAACACTGTTTCTGCAAGATTTTTTAATTTTTTTTGACCCGGATTCCGGCCAATTTTGACCATCCGAGCAATTCCTTCGGCTCATTAGACGACTCCTTCAAATAAAAATTTCAAAACATGCATTCTTCTTTATTTAAGGAGCTGACCGTGAAACTCCGATAAGTTTGAAATAAAGCATGCACCGCCCAAATCGTTACTGTACAATTTTCCGCTTGAGATTTTAATGCGAATCTTAACCATCCATCACCAATTTGCAACGGTATATTTACTCTCTTTTACATTTAATCGATAATTTAACAAATTGGAGTGTATTTAAATTTTGTGAGTTTTATGGTATATGATTTAATATATTAGTGTTTTTAATTTTTATGAGCTTTATAGTAAAATATAGAATGTTTTTAATTTTCATGAATTTTGTAGTAAACTATAGTGTTTTTAATTTTCAAGAATTTTATAGTGAAATTGGAGATAGATTAGCTTTTAAAATATTATAGAATGAAAGAGTTTGTCACTTATGCTATTCTAAACTAATTAAAAATAAAAATTAATTTTTCTTATTCTTAAATTATTTATTTTATATCTAATTATCAAAAAAATTGTCTCATTACCAAATTTTCTTAACCTTTTAAATCAACAAAATTATGATTTACATAAGCCCTAAAATATTACCTTTTAAAATTAAATCAACCATAAAATCTTAACGTCATACTAAAATTTTACCCCACATAAAAATTGAAATAATTAATTAATTACAACATCTCTTAACTTGTTTTTGAATTAATCCCCTTGACACAATTAGGGAGGAAGAAAATGGCAGACTTGTAGCATGCATATGTGGCTTCTCTTCAATATGTCTTAAGTAAAGTGGAGGAATCATGTTTAGCGGTTTAAAAGTGACAACTATAACTATCATCCAATAATTCGCAAGCGAGGGAGGATGATGTTGGAATTAATGCTTACATCTTATATTTGAGATCTGTTAGTTTGTGATGGTTGAGAAATTCTCTCAACCTCTCTTTTTAACTTAGGAATAAATTAGATCTAAGAAACTCTATATATTAGAGTAATGTGAATGTAATCTGTGTGTGTGTATTGTCGCATACAACTTAGTGTGAAATATATGAATGCTTTTAGTTAGTTTTATCACGGTATCAGAGCTTCAAGCTCGTACTGGGATTGAGAGAGAATGTAATTTGCTACATAGAGAGTGTGATTTTTTGCTGCTTAATAGTGTGTTATTTTGTTTATAGAAGTGTGAATTGTTGGACAGTCAAACCTGTAGAGCAGGAGAGGATGTCTTCTGATGGACATTTCAAATTTAACTATGGACGATTAACTTCAACCGGAGGATTTCTGGATGGAGCAATGGTGATGGATTTCTGTTTAGGTAACGAATCGTTGGAATTTCGGCTCCCACAATATAGCGCATAGTTCTAGGTACTGCCCAGGACGCGTATGTAGATCTGCAGTGGAGTGCCTAGAGCCTATTCTTAATTTTGGATCTGTGTGGAGTCAGCGTAGATCTATGTATTCAGACCAGTCTCTACTTTGCGTCGCCTGCTGTGTTGTAAGGAATATGTGGCAAGACGTGAAAGTGGAATCTGTGCCCAGATGTGAAAGTGTTGAGGGAAATAGAGACGCTCAGGAATCACGGCAAGTGGATGGTACGATGCCCCAACTTCTTAAAGATCGAAGATTCGAGAGAGAGCTTGCATGGAGCTGTAATGACCACAAAAAGAGGCTTGAACACCATTGTCAAATTCTACCACTGAGATTGTCATGTCCGAGAATTTGTCAAAGGATTGATGCTTCGGTCTATACGTGAGTGGAGAACCTGTGCTAATTAAATGTGTGCCGATAGGACTAATCATGTTCATGTTTTTGTTTGGAGTGGAGTTGCATAAGAAAGATCCTCGGTTGTAGCTGAAGATCAGTGACGCTGATGGCATAAGTGGCACAAACACTTACAACAAGAATAAAGATCTTTGTGGGTGGCTGAGTTCTATGGTTGAATCTGGCGTGTCGAATTCTTTGTGGTTTAGTAGTATTATAAATTATTTGTAAATTAAGTGAGGAAGAATTTTCAAACTTATATAAAAAATTTATGGTGTAATAGCTGAATCTAGACACATTCCGTATTTAGACGGCTTTTCTATACGACTAGTGAGTACAAATGTTGGCACCCATGTATCTCGGTAGATTGGGGCTCGTCCATATAATGACTAGCAGTTCAATGATGTGTCTGAAGCCACTATTTAGGAGATCGAGTGGAAGTAAGGCTTAAAATGGATGGTTTTACAGATAGTATGGTAGTTGCAGATGTAAGGAAGGATCTCTCATTCATTGAAGACTTGGGAGTGGTCTTCTAATGAGGTTATGCGATGGTGTGGGATTGTAACTTTCACTCCTAGATACCACTTGTAACTTTCACTCCTAGATTATCACCATTAAAAAAAAATAAAAAATTCACTTACCTTAGTACTTATCAATATAAAAATCATTTATATTATTCAATACACATTTCATAGCACTGTGTGATATTCAATCCACAATTATTATTATTATGATATCATTTGATACCACAAGTATGATTAATATGAAATCTTCATAGATCACTTGTGCAAACTTAGGGTTATGTTAGTACACGAATTAAACAATATTTTCGCTAACCTCTATGCATGTATACAACCTGTCATATCTTGGGATTCTAATAGAGGTCTGATGTTATGATATTTAATCAAACACAAATAATATTATAGTTGCATGATTAATACGTATATGTTCTGATATAGAGATTTATAAAAATTATTACGGAGATAATTTCCGCACTCCACTTGGCATTCTCGATGCTTCTCTGTGGAGGATTGTCAACTCCATTCATTATTCGATAGTACTGCGGTTTAATCTCCACGATACATTTGTTACTTGCATTGGATTCTTTTTGTTTTTCGATGGAAAACTCCAGAAGTCACTACATTTAACTGAGAGTGAAGGATTGTATCTAGGAATTTTCGGCGGTTTCTAGAGCTTGGCTCCTTCCTTGTGAACTCCGCCTCAAACCCTTATAGGTTTTCCATCTCCTTACAAATTGTTCCATTTCTCTGCTAACTTACTCTGTTTACTCATCCTCGACTTTATTTTCTTTTGTAAAGCTGCCCGATGGCTCATCTAGCTGAGTACTATTTCTATGTTGATTAAACTCTACAGAGAGGTATAATGCTACAAAACTGGTCCAGCTACGATAGATGCAAGGAGGATGTGTTATTTGCGAAACATCAAAGGTATTATTTAGCTTTCCCCTTTACTTTCCGTAGAGTTTAGATTTAACCGACCATTCATTTTTGTATTTAGAGGTCTAATTTCTGAGTTCCGATGCTCTTATAGTGTGGCCAAATGGGAGTCTTTACCTTCTTCAGGTAACAGTCGCTCCAGAATTTACGGGGTTTAGTTTCTCTAGCTCATCTATGGTTTTTTTGCAGACAATGGTTGACATCTCTTGCTGGTTGTTTTTGATGCAGGTTTGTGGTCCTAACCCGCCATTCTTCAAGCAACAAGCTTTCTTTCAAGATTCTTGATGCGATCACCTCGACCCCAGCTGACATCTCCACTCTTGATTTCTCATGTACCCTAAATGTCTTTGAAGGAAGACCGAATTCCTAGGTTTTCAAACATCATTGTTAATATTTTGTATAAAGACTCTGATAGGGTTTAACTCGAGGTTTATTGGAATACAGAGCACATTTTTAACTCTAGTGCATGTCATTGATATATATATCGAACTAAGCTTTACTATGTGTAATTATGTTTGGACTATTATAGACTATTTACTTTTAAAAGAACTAGTGTGTTTGCTATTTTCGTAATGAGTCAAATCTACGCCTTTCAAGTTTAAAAGGGTTTCTTGCCTAGTTCTCAGCATGGTTTATTTTGCATGTAATTTTTCTTTAAGCTACTGACAGAATTTTCTGGGTTTTCGTCTTTTATTGTTGAGAAATGATGTAATGTTTGAATCTACTGGATTACACTCAAATTTTGTTCTTTATCAATTCATTTTCCATCGATAAGAAATAATATGTCAAGTTTTACTAGTAATGTGTACCAACGTTCTTTTCAGTTGCTCGATTTACTGAGTTTTTTATTAACTCCATTTCTCCTCTATTAATTAGTAGGTTTCTCCCTACAGTGTTTGAGCCACTATAAGATAATGCTTGCGTTTAATTTGGGTTATTGGCCATGGACGATGTATCTTTGTTCTGGGTTCATACCCAGAACTAGGGTCGACAGTCCGTCAGCTCTATTACCCCTTGTTCTGGTTAATTTGGCCTAGACACGCATAATTTCATATGTGTTTACTTTATAGTACATCATTCCATTCCTGTAAAGATATGTTTATACCTGTGAATTCCACAGTAACAAGAAATATAATAGATGAATACTATTTATTACTTTCATAATGTTTTTACTACATATTCTATTTTAGTAATACTGCTTATTATTTTCCCTCTGTTGTACATTAACAATAATAACAGTTTTCAGTTCTCTGTTATCTTTGCACACGACATATAGAGATTTAGGCAGTAACTCTACCATGTATTGATAATAATAAAGAGGTAGTATTATTATTAATTACTTATGTTGTATCATAATAACAGAAAGAATAAAGTTTCCTACAAACTTCATTTCCTGTCTCAAGCATTTATAAACAAATATACACATATTTACATGTTTTCATATTAGAACAGTATCTACTCAACTGTAACACTGTAGAACAATCCTACCAATTTAGTATTAACCTACTTAAAATTTCACAGTAATACTTATCTGGATTAGGTAGTTTAATTTGTGGTCCTCCCAACCATCAAGGGAGGCTATTACGTCCTCCACTTGCCCCCTAGCTCTAGAATCTGGACAGTGTCACGGGTTAACAGTGGAATAGATCTTTTTTCTGCTATGACCTTTGGATGGCCAATCCAGTCAAACTCAAAAAATCTGGTTTTACAAGGGTTGCTATGAGTTATTTTCAACTGATCACCACCAGCTCTAGAAAATACTCCCCTTTACCATTTTGCATAGAACCCCTACTCCTCCTCTGCGATTCAACTTTATCCTCAGAGGAGTAGGTAACTGTATTCCAACTGTCCCCAACCACCACCTATTCTTGGAAACATTTTTACCATCATCTTAAAAAAAAAAAAAAAATCTTTTCATTAATTAATTTCTCTTAATTAATAAGTCAGCAAATTAAATAATTTGTTTTATCAATAGTAATGATTTAAGTTTTTCGTGCCAGATAAAATAAAATTAAACAAATTGTCTTTAACTAGTTAACACTAGTTAACTTAAATGAAGCTGTCACAACTTCCCCCCTGGAAGTAACATCGTCCTCGATGTTTTAACCCAGCTTTGCAAAGAGCTCCATGTAAGCTTCCCGCATGAACTTCTCGTCCTTCCAAGTAGCTTCATCCAGTTCGAAGTGCTTCATTTGAACTTTTACCTGGATGACTACTAAATTGCGGATTTCGATTTCTCTTCGGTCAAGTATGCGTTGTGGCTCGACCAAAAAATCTCCGTCTAGTTCTACCTGAAAAATGAAAATGTTTTCAAGTCAATATGAATCAATTTTGTTCAGAACTTCAAGTTAGGACTTTTGTCTCTATCCTACCTGAATATTTTGCCAATGAATCACATGTTTTTCATCATGTACATATCGCTTAAGCAAGGACACATGGAACACATTGTGAACTTGAATATGGCTGGGTAAAGCCAACCGATAAGCTACTGGTCCTACCCTTTCCAGTATTTGGAAAGGTCCATAGTATCTGGGAGATAATTTGGCACAAGAGCTCCACCTCATGGTACTCCTCTTGGGCTTAATTCTCACGTAAACATGATCCCCCACCATGAATTCACGGTAAGACATTTTCTTATGTGCATAAATATTTTGCTGGTCTTGCGTAGCCTTCAGATTTTTCCTTATTCTTTTTACCTCAGCTTCCATTTCCGCCAACATTTTAGGTCCCAACATTAATTTAGTCTAAGGACTACTCCAGTTTATAGGTGTACGACATTGCCTACCATACAATGCCTCGAAGGGATTCATTTTCAGAGATTCTTGATACCTGTTGTTATAAGAAAACTCAACAAGATGCAAATAATCCTCCCACTTGGTTGGCTGCTGCATCACATACATGCGCAACATGTCTTCCAATACTTGGTTTACCTGCTTCGTTTTCCCATCAGTCTGAGGGTGATAGGCAGTGCTAAAGTGTATTTCTGTTCCCAGACCTAAAAATAAAGTTTTCCAAAATGCGGATGTAAACTTAACATCCCGATCTGAAATCACATTTTTTGATATACCATGCAACCTAAAAATTTCCTTCATAAATATATCAACAATCTGTACTGTCTTATACGTAGACTGTACAAGTATAAAATGTGCAGTTTTTCTTAATCTGTCTACCACTACCATGATTGAATCATTCTGTCTCTTTTTTCGTGGTAGACCTGTGATGAAATATAGGGAGGTAACCTCCCACTTCCATTCAGGTATGGGTATGGGTTGCAATAGTCCCACAGGATGCTGGTGCTCCACCTTTACCTGCTGATACTCCAAACATTTTCTTAGATATTCAGCAATAGTCTTACGCATGCCCGGCCAATATTATACCTTTCTTATTGAAGTAAGCATTTTCTGATATCCCAGATGACCAGTGTAATTGCTGCAATGGAATTAATTCAGTATTAACTCCTTTAGAGTTATACGATTAGGCACATATATTCTTCCTTGGAAGGTCAGCACCTGATCTTAATTCTTTCCATACTCAGTTATTTTACCTTGCTTCTTAGCCTCTTCCATTTTTTGCCATAGGAATTTGTATTCCGGATCTTTCTGTGCCTCTTCTTTTAACTGTTCCAAAAATTGGCTTTCTAGCTGATTACAGTATAATGCATAAATACCATGTAACTTTTTGCTCAACGCATCTGCTACTCGATTCTCCTTTCCCTTTACGTGTTGAATGTCCATATCAAATTCACCTAGAAATGAATTCCATCTTGCTTGCTTTGAATTTAGATCTGCTTGCTTAAAATAATTAGTCAAGCTACTATGGTCTGTTTTAAGTACAAACCTCTTACCCAGCAGGTAATGCCTCCACACCCGGAGAGCATGTACCACTGCTGTAAGTTCCAAGTCATAAGAAGAATATTTCTGTTCATGGTCCTTCAGTTTTCTAGACTCATATGCCACCACTTTGCCTTCCTGGGTTAATATTGCTCCAACACACTCTTTACTTGCATCCGTACAAAATTCATAATCTTTATCAGGGTCAGCTACCCTCAAAACTGGTGCTGTAGTCAAAAGTTGCTTCAGCCTTTTGAAACTATTCTGACACTCATTTGTCCATTTGAAAATCTTTCCCTTCTTCTGCAAAGATGTAATAGGAAAGAAATTTTGGAAAATCCTTCTATAAATCTTCTATAATAACCAACTAATCCCATGAACGATCAACAAAAATTCCTTCAGCTGATATAACATGTCCCAGATATTGGATTTCTCTTTTAAATAAATCGCATTTACTGAACTTAGCATAAAGTTGATGGTTTCTTAGCATCTCCAAAACTATTCTCAAATGCTCTTTATGTTCGTCCAAACTTTTAGAATATATCAGAATATCATCTATGAAAATAAGTACAAAGTTATCCAAAAATTGATCAAAGATGCCTTGCATCAACCTCATAAAGGTTGCTGGTGCATTCATCAATCCGAAGGGTAGCACCACAAATTCATAGTGCCCATAACAAGTGCGAAATGTTTTCTTACAAATATCTTCATCTTTAATCTGAATCTGATGATATCCAAATCTTAAGTCTATCTTAGAAAACACCTTAGCCCATCTTACTTGATCAAATAAGTCATCGATTCTTGGTAAGGGGTATTTGTTCTTAACAGTTAGCTTATTA
This sequence comes from Pinus albicaulis, assembly GCA_034641835.2. Lineage (NCBI taxonomy): Eukaryota > Viridiplantae > Streptophyta > Pinopsida > Pinales > Pinaceae > Pinus > Pinus albicaulis. Next base: position 393,120,855 of record CM076583.1, on the reverse strand, counting down.
AGCTTCCTGTAATCCATGCACATATTTAAGGTTCCGTCTTTCTTCTTAAAAAATAGGATTGGTGCTCCCCATGGAGACACACTTGGATGGATATAACCTTTGTCTAGCAATTCTTGTAGCTGCATTTTCAGTTCAGTTAGTTCTGGTATGCTCATTCTATAAGGAGCTCTTGACAACGGAGAGGCTCCTAGAAACAAATCTATAATGAAGTCAATATCCCTCTTAGGTGGTAAACCAGGAATGTTTTATGGAAAAACATCCAGAAATTCTTGTACCATGGGAATCTCTTCCATCATTGGTGACTTTTCCTTAGAGTTTGTGTACCCCACTTGAATTGCATACAGCTGGCATCCTTTTTCGATACACTTACCCATTTGAGATGCTGTGATTAGATGTAATTGCACAGGCTTTTTAATTCCCTGAATCTCTTTACACGTGCCATCTTGCATTCTATAATAAATGATCTTTTCCTTGCAATCCATTAAGGTCCAGTGTCTTTCCAACTAATCCATGCCCAATAAAACATCATAAGATCCCAGTGGTAAGATATTTAAATCTACTTGTAACTGTTTTTCTGCCACCTCCAATGTACAATTAGGAACTTTTGCAGTTACCTTTCGTTTTGCCCTGGTAGCTAGCTGTACTAACTAGGAATTCTTAAATTTTTGTTCTTTTAATTTGCACATTTCCACTAATTTGGGACTTACGTAACTCAAACTTGCTCCAGGATCTACTAAAATTGAAATAGTTTTAGTTAGTAAAGTACCTTCTAATTCAATCATTGTGGGCTAAAAATCAGCCTGTCGGTCTTCCAAGGTTGCGTTGATGCGAGGTATGTTATGCGCCACGCCCCCCACTGTAGATGCTTCCTGAAAATTTGTTACAGTTTCATTTCTAGTTCGTTGTTGACAGTTTCTATAATAACGAGCCTCCCCACAGCCCCAACATTATAGAGGAGGTTTAGTATTTTGTCCCTGCTCTGGCTTACTATATGCTTCTGTGGGTTTATCTTCCACTAGCCATTTGTTTCTTTGATGATTCCTACCAAATTTCTTACTGATATAATTTCGTGTTGAGCCTTTAAAGTTGCCACTTTTACTACTTTTAAAATAGGAATTATTTTTCTAACTTTTCTTTGGCTGCCAGATTTTTCCTCCTTCACCCTTGGCCTTGGACTGCTGATAGCACATTCGTGCTTTACGAATGGCTTCATCCATGGTTTGAGGATTAACAAATTCTATTCGTTCTCTTATATGAGTAGGTAGGCTACTAAAGAACCTCTGCACTTTGGCTTTTTCTTCTCGGAGATAAGGAACATAACATAACAGGGAAGTGAATTTAGTGACATAATCATTCATGGTCATTTGTCCCAACCGAAGATCATGAAATTCCTTAGCCTTGTCATCATAAAACCTTTCTGTCAAGTACTTCTCTTTAAAATAATGTTGAAACAATTCCCAAGTAATATCCCATTCATCAATGCTGCGTACATTTTTCACTTCTTCCCACCATAGGGTGGCCTTTTCTCGTAACTGGTATATAGCCAATCTGGCCTTCAGATTGTTGCTGTATTCATAAACCTGAAAGTATTTATTTATATTAATTAACCAGGCTTCGACCACCTCCTCTTCCTCACCATCAAACGTTGGTGGTTTAATTTTGTGGAATTCTCCCTACAGTTCCACTTTTTGTCTCTTAATATCTTGCTGATCGAACAGATTGCCCGACTTTGCCTCATTGTAATTCTTATTTTTACTTCTCTAGGGAGGAATACTTTCAACTCTGTCTGTAATATTATTTCTTATTTGATGATCTTCATCTGCTCGTAAGCTTCTTTCAGCACTTGGATGATCCAACTCATGATTTTGTTTGTCAGATAAAATTTTTAAAATTTTCTCCTGGTCTTGTAACAGTCGCTCATTATCCTTCCTGACTCTTAGAATTTCCTCTTGTAATTGTTGCACCATGTTAAAAAAAAAACCAGTTTGGTGCTGTTGTTCTTCAAGTAACTAATTGGTCTTTTGGTGTTGTTCTACACTTAATTGAACCCACATTTCTAGATTCATGACTATTGGTGCTTGAGTTTCCTCTGGTTATGATTGTGATGCTATAGCTCTTCTCATTATCACTCATTCTCTCTCTCTCTATGCACTATTCACATACACAGCTTCACCGTTAGTAGACCCTTAGGTACTAGCGTAGCAACTTGCTCTGATACCACTTGTAACTTTTACTCCTAGATACCACTTGTAACTTTCACTCCTAGATTATCACCATTAAAAAAAAAAAAAAAATCACTTACCTTAGTACTTATCAATATAAAAATCATTTATATTATTCAATAAACATTTCGTATCACTGTGTGATATTCGATCCACAATTATTATTATTATGATATCATTTGATACCGCAATTATGATTAATATGAAATCTTCGTAGATCACTTGTGCAAACTTAGGGTTATTTTAGTAGATGAATTAAACAATATTTTCGCTAACCTCTATGCATGTATACAACCTGTTATATCTTGGGATTCTAACAGAGGTCTGATGTTATGATATTTAATCAAACACAAATAATATTAAAGTCGCATGATTAATACGTATCCGTTCTGATATGGAGATTTATGAAAATTATTACGGAGATAATTTCCACACTGCACTTGGCATTCTCGATGCTCCTCCGTGCAGATATGTCAACTCCATTCATTATTCGATAGTAACACGGTTTAATATCCATGATACAGTTGTTACTTGCATTGGATTCTTTTTGTTTTTTGATGGAAAACTCTAGAAGTCACTGCAGTTAACTGAGAGCGAAGGATTGTATCTAGGAATTTTTGGCGGTTTCTAGAGCTCGGCTCCTTCCTTGCGAAATCCGCCTCAAACCCTTATAGTTTTTCCATCTCCTTACACATTGCTCCATTGTTCTGCTAACTTATTCTATTTACTCATACTCAGCTTTATTTTCTTTTGTAAAGCTGCCCGACGGCTCATCTAGCTGAGTACTATTTCTATGTTGATTAAACTCTACAGAGAGGTATAATGCTACAAAACTGGTCCAGCTACGACAGATGCAAGGAGGATGTGTTATTTGCGAAACATCAAAGGTATTATTTAGCTTTCCCCTTTACTTGCCGCAGAGTTTAGATTTAACCGACCATTCATTTTTGTATTTAGAGGTCTAATTTCTGAGTTCCGATTCTCTTATAGTGCGGCCAAATGGGAGTCTTTACCTTCTTCAGGTAACATTTGCTCCAGAATTTACGGGGTTTAGTTTCTCTAGCTCATCTATGGTTTTTCTACAGGCAATGGTTGACATCTCTTGTTGGTTTTTTTTTATGTAGGTTTGTGGTACTAACCCGCCATTCTTCAAATAGCAAGCTTTCTCTCAGGATTCTTGATGCAGTCACCTCAACCCCAGCTGACATTTCCACTCTTGATTTCTCAGGTACCCTAAATGTCTTCGAAGGAAGACCGAATTCCTAGTTTTTCAAACAACATTGTTAATATTTTGTATAAAGACTCTAATAGGGTTTAACCCGAGGTGTATTGGAATACAAAGCACATTTTTAACTCTGGTGCATGTCATTGATATATATATCGAACTAAGATTTACCACATGCAATTATGTTTGGACTATTATAGACTATTTACTTTTAAAAGAACTGGTCTGTTTGATATTTTTCGTATTGAGTCAAATCTACGCCTTTCAAGTTTGAAAGGGTTTCTTGCCTAGTTCTTGGCATGGTTTATTTTGCCTGTAATTTTTCTTTAAGCTACCAATAGAATTTTCTGGGTTTTCGTCTTTTATTGTTGAGAAATGATGTGATGTTTGAATCTACTAGATTACACTCAACTTTTGTTCTTTATTAATTTCTTTTCTGTCGATCAGAAACAATATTTCAAGTACCAACGTTCTTTTCAATTGCGCGATTTACTGAGTTTTTTATTAACTCTATTTCTCCTCTATTAATTAGTAGGTTTCTCCCTACGGTGTCCGGGCCACCATAAGATAATGCTCGCGTTTAATTTGGGTTATTGGCCACGGATGATGTATCTCTATTTTGGGTTCATACCCAGAACTAGGGTCGACAGTCCGTCAGCTCTATTACCCCTTGTTCTGGTTAATTTGGCCTAGACACGCAGAATTTCATATGCGTTTACTTTATATTACATCATTCCATTCCTGTAAAGATATGTTTATACCTGTGAATTCCACAATAAAAAGAAAGATAATAGATGAATATTGTTTATTACTTTCACAATGTTTTTACTACATATTCTATTTTAGTAATACTACTTATTATTTTTCCTCTGTTGTAAATTAACAGTAGTAACAGTTTTCAGTTCTCTGTTATCTTTCCACACGACATATAGAGATTTAGGCAGTAACTCTACCATGTATTGATAATAAGAAAGAGGTAGTATTATTATTAATTACTCATGTTCTATCATAATAACAGAAAGAATAAAGTTTCCTACAGACTTCATTTCCTGTCTCATGCATTTATAAACAAATATACACATAATTACATGTTTTCATATTAGAATAGTATCTACTCAACTGTAACACTGTAGAACAATCCTACCAATTTAGTATTAACCTACTTAAAATTTCACAGTAATACTTATCTGGATTAGGTAGTTTAAGCTGTGGTCCTCCCAATCATCAAGGGAGGCTATTACGTCCTCCACTTGCCCCCTAGCTCCAGAATCTGGACAATGTCACGGGTTAACAGTGGAATAGATCTTTTTTCTGCTATGACCTCTTGATGGCCAATCCAGTCAAACTCAAAAAATCTGGTTTTACAAGGGTTGCTGTGAGTTATTTTCAACTGATCACCACAAGCTCTAGAAAATACTCCCCTTTACCATTGTGAACAGAACCCCTACTCCTCCTCTGGGATTCATCTTTATCCTCAGAGGAGTAGGAAACTGTATTCAAACTGTCCCCAACGATCTCCTATTCTTGGAAACATTTTTAGCATCAGATTAAAAAAAAAAAAATATTTTCATTAATTAATTTCTCCTAATTAATAAGTTAGAAAATTAAATAATTTTTTTATCAACAGTAATGATTTAAGTTTTTCTTGCCAGATAAAAGAAAATTAAACAAATTTTATTTAACTAGTTAACACTAGTTAACTTAAATGAAGCTGTCACAGGGATGTTGTCCAGTAATTGACTTCAGGAGGTCCTTGATTCGGGAGTTCAGGACTTGAACTCGGGAATCAAACTTTCCGACTACACCTTTACGAGGGTTGTGAGGCAACTTGATGGAGCCTATACTGATAAGCTAAATAATGATTATGTTTTCAATAAATTTATGTAATGTAAGCATTAAGAGGGGATGTTGGAATTAATGCTTACATCCTATATTTGAGAGGTTAGTTTGTGATGGTTGAGAAATTCTCTCAACCTCTCTTTCTAACTTAGGAATAAGTTAGATCTAAGAAACTCTATATATTAGAGTAATATGAATGTAATCTATGTGTGTGTATTTTCGCATACACCTTAGTGTGAAATATATGAATGTTTTTAGTTATTTTTATCAAATGAGGGAGACCCGCTTAGCATAATATTGTAATAAATGGGGGAGTGGTTAGCTAAAAAATGGGGGAGTGGATAGCTACATTTTTTCTTATGGATGAAAAATAATTGATTTCTTTTTGGTTTTGTTAGTTTATCAAATATTTCTTTCTCCTTCTATTATGATTATTTTTTGTTTTTAAATTAGTACAATTACATTTACTAATGTCATTGATATACACTTATAAATTTATATAAAATATATCTAGAATTATATTTACCAATGTGATGAATATATATTTATAAACATATATCCACCACCCATCACATTTTATCTATTAGGTATATTTTATTAAAAACAATATATTTCTTATTATTAATAACTATATAAATAATAATAACCATATTATTGTATATTTATATAATTATACTTAATATATTAGCATTATTTGTATATTAATATAATATTAGTTATTTCATAAAATTTAGTTATATGTTAATAGTTATATTTAAAACTAAAATATAATTCATATATAACATAATAAAAACATTGAGTTATTATTAATAATATGTATTTACTTTCACTATTATATTATGGTTAATAATTATTATATATTTATGATTATAATTTTCATTATATTTTATATATTTAATTGAAATGTATTGATAATATTAACAATAACTCATTATATATTAAACTAAAATATTTTATATTATTCCTTAAAATATAAAAAAAAAAATAATATATATTAATATATTAATTTTTAATAAAATATGTAATGATAATATATTTTAATTTATTTTGGTAATATATTAACAATTATAACTCAAACTATAATGTAATCAAAATATAACATCCTAATAATATTTTGTTATTATTGATAATATTTTTTTCTTCCATAAATATGGTAAATAATCATAATATATTTATTAATAATAATATATTTATTAAAATAAGTGTATATGATCATTTAAATCAAATAGATAAATATTATAAAATTCAGAAATCAATATTAAAAACATAATAAAATAATAAATTAATAAAACATGACCATTAATATTTTAAATTTAAAAAATTAATAAACCCACATAACTATTTATAATAAAAACCTAAAATATTAACAAAATTTAGAAATTTATAATATAAAATCCTTAAAATTTAATAAAGTGGAGTACAACGATAACTATCGTCCAATAATTAACAGGCCAAGGAGGATGAGGGAGACCAGCGCAGCATAATGGGGGGAGATAGATAGTTGATTGTTGTTTGGGGAGATAGATAGTTGATTGTTTTTTGGGGTTTTTTTTCAGTCTATCAAATATTTCTCTTCTCGCCTTATTCAGATCATGACTACTTTTGGTTTATATATATATATATGAATATATGATTTTTACACCAACTCGAATATGGGATACAATTATAAACAAAAACTGGAATGTGGGAGATAATTATAATTATGATGCTTAGAGGTTTAAAATATTTGCCAGGTTTTAAAAAAAAAAAAAAAAAATCTTTTAATATTTCTTATTATTATGGATAATGATAGTTATTATTTTATTACATTAATTTTTTTTAGTAATTATGATTATAATTATTATTATGGATGATGATAGTTATTATTTTATGAGATTAATTTTAATATATTAAATTTGTAAATTTGAGAAATAATTTATTATTTTTTAATATTATATATATTTCTATTAATCTTTCTCTTAAATAATTCTAGTGTTATTATTTTATGAGATTAATTTTAATATATTAAATTTGTAAATTTGATAAATAATTAATTATTTTTTAATATTATATATATCTCTATTGATCTTTCTCTTAAGTAATTCTAGTTTCCCTGAATAAACAATTTCATAAGTTTTGAACATTCTTAGAATTATACATATTTTCAAATCAGATATATGATGTAAAGAAGTAGCCACAACTCTTTTTTATTTTTTTAAGTCGTACTATTATATTTTTAGTCGAGAAATAGTATTTTTTTTCTTGAAAAATCTTTTAATTTGGTTTAACGGTTATTTTATAATATTTTAATTTTATTTTTAATATTTTTATATAAATTATATTTTTATTTAAATTTAATTGCATAATATTTTTAATAATATCATTATTTAAAAAAAAAAAAACCATTTTCATCTATAGTTCAATAATAATATGTTTATGTCACTAGTGAAATTGCATTATCACTTCCTAATTTTTTAATAAACTACTTTATTAAAATATGAAGTAATTATAAAACACCTCTCATGGTTATGTTATGCTTATGTTAAGAATTTCAAAACCACTCAATGAAATTTTATTTCTTATTTTCTAAAAGTAAAGTTCGAGTGAAATTTTAAATTTTAATTTAGTAAGATAATAAAAATTGAAAAACATATAATTATGATATGATTTTGTAAAATTTGATAACTTACCAAATCAATTAATAAAGCTAAAGAATCAATCAATCTAATACTATGATATTGATCATATTTAGATTAGAGTTTTCACATACCAATCATTTGTGTCACTATGATATTGATCATATTTAGATTAGAGTTTTCACATACCAATCATTTGTGTCAATGTATAGTCTAAACATAATTGTAAATGTAAAAATGGAATTATATATTAAAACAAATCACCTAATAACACTTATTAATAAAACCCTATGTTTCTAGCAAAACATTATGTTTTAAAATATGTATAGATTAGAAGAATAATTATTTAGAAGAAAACAAGATAACTAATGAAATTTTATTATTTTTAAATTAAATCTATATTTATACTATATGGATAAACATTACTAAATGCATATTACAAAAAAGCACCATTATATTTTGGATTTATAAAAGTAAAAAAATGTGGTGCCTTGGTAATCAAAATGCGTGAGTGAGTTGTTAATTTTTTCATAAAATAAATATTGTATCTAAAAATTAATAAAGAATATTCTATATGTCTCACCATGAACTTATTCTTTAAGGACACATATATGAGAATTTTGGTAGCACATATAGGGACTAAATCTATGACTCTTTTATGGGAGCATATTAATAAATTTTGTGATTTCTTAGAAATTTTGATTGGTAATAAGAAAATTTCTTAGAATATTTAGAATTGAATTAAATTGATATTTTATTATGGATTTAATCATGCTTATTTCATTATTGTTTTAGGACATATTATATATGAGTGCGCTAGCACTACTTTGTGTGATTTAAATGCATTAACTAAAAGAAATCCATGAGACCTTTGATCATTAAAATATACTAGACATCTTTATTTATTTATTTTCTACATAAGTCTAGATTCTGTTATATAACACAAAAAGTATAGAGGTATAATCCAACTTCCTGATGAGAATTGCTAAGTTAGCCAATTCCAGTAGGAAAGAGAAAATTAAAAAATGGGACTGCCCCTTGGGGGGAAACCAGTCTACAGAGCTTAATAGGAGTTGCCCCTTAAGGGGAAACCAACATTAAACAATAGAGCCCAGTAGCTAATTTTCCTATGAAAAATGTAAATAAGAATAGATACTATAGTTAAGTTGGAAAGAGCTAGAAAAGAAGGCACCATGGCGCTAGGCATTCTAGTCCTTTGCATCCTGTATTGGCTGAGGAGGTTTTTCTTCCTCTATGTTGGAACCATAATCGGAGGGGTCGTCCTCTGGCTTGGAGAGCTGAGGATCCAGCTCAGGCGTGGAGGTGGAATGAGAAATTGTTGCTTCTGCTTTACCCCCTTCGGCGGAAATTATGCTACCTCCACTGTTCGATGAATCCTCCATAGGTTTGACGAGCATAACCACCATTTTCTGAGGCTGTTGAGGGTAAGAGGGAGAAATAGTTGATTTTCGCATCCTATTCCTGGACCCCAAACCAAAAGGGCATGGCTGGGCTTCAAGAATTCAAAGAGAGATATGGGAAAATAGGTACTCAAGGTCAAGAACCTCTGGCACATCCATGACCAAGGAGTAATCCATAGAGTGGTCTGCCATGGCAGGGATGGGAGGGCAGGAGGGCGAACCTTGGCCTCCGCCTCTGCAACAATGCATTCGATGTCAGAGGCATGGAGTTAGTAGAATTCCGACAATGCAGGTGACGCAAATAAACATAGTGAGATGGGCGAGCAGTGAAGTTGTATGCACCATGGAGCGAGTGGGTGGAGGGCGTCTGAAGGGCTAAGAGAGGGGTGGAGGGCGTCTAAAGCACTAGTTCATTTGATAAAGAAAATATAGATTTTTTGGAGATGTTTAATAGAAGTGTTGACTAGATGTTTAGCTTTTAATGTACATGTTACAACCCTTCGCCCCTATATTAATACCCTAATAAAAATTCATTACTAGTTCATGTATTATATTAGGAGGTTAACTAGAGTGTTTCATTGCAATTGTACACTTTGTATCTCTCTCTCTCTCTCTCTCTCTCTCTCTCTCTCTCTCTCTCTCTCTCTCTCTATATATATATATATATATATATAATAAGGAGAACTAGTGCTAGGATAACAATAAATCATATTGCCTATTTAACTTCATTGTAAAAGGAGGTTTTCCCCTTGAAGTGAATTGCAATTTCTAACTTATTATCAAGTTTAAAGTGCATAGTTCATAACATTTAGCACTAGATAAAAACAACCTAGGATTTTAATTCTTAACGAAACACATCTTAACATTTTCACTTTAACATTTTTTTGGAATGTTTCAAATAGCGAAAATGTGAAATTATTGAGAGGAGATATTGGGGAACATTGATCAAAATTTTAGATTTTAAATTTCTCTAATTTTGGAGAAAAACCATGTGGAAAATAGGGCTTCTGAAAAATATTCAGTTTGATTTCAAATGGGTAATCTTGGTATCTTCACTAGAACATACTTTTGCAAAGATTCATACTATGAATTTTTTATAATGTGGAGGAATCATATCAAGGTAGATATAGTCAAATTATTCGATTTTGTTTTTATATACCTTCACATGTATACCCTGTGGAATTTAGGCTATCTAAATTATCTTGAAATTATTTTCAAATAAGGAATCTTGTAATTTTCGCTATAACTATTTTCTAGGAGACATTAGTATTTTAATTTATTATATATCTCAATAAACATATTGAAGTACCTTAGATACAAATATCATAAAAATATTCCAAAAATTGAATACGTACCATGCATTACAAGTTAACAATTGGGAAAAGGTAAAAACTTAACAAGTTTTGGTAAAGTTACCATAAATTTCGCTTGGTAGATAAAATTGTGGGAAAAACTTTCGAACTCCATATAAGGCATATTAGGTTACTACAGAATAAAATTTCATTTTCATCATTTTTAATATACATATATATATACATATATATATACATTAATCATCTATATAGTCTACAAATTACGTTTTAAAGGTACATAACATGTAAATGACATAAATTTCGACTAAAATATCCACATTTTAGGATTATAAACTATGATAAAAAGGATATTTATTATTATTTTCTCATGTGGCTCCACTTAAAGATAAAAAATAACTTATACCAATTAAACCTCCTAAAGGCTCATGCATGACTCATGAAGAAATAGAAAATGTCTAGTATTGGGTATCTAAGTTGGAATCTCAATAATGAGTTAAAATGGATATCAAACAAAATATAGATGAAAATAATAAATAAATGGATAAGAATATTAATAATTAAACAAAATATTATAGAATCCATCAAGAGGAAGGCCCTTTTTATTAGTAATGTGTCTAAAGTGGCTCATGAAAATAAAGGTAGTATTCAAGTTGAATAACTCGCCAATAATAATAATTTTTCATGTGGATTTAACTGTAGTGATGGAGCTACTTATAGATGGTTTCCTAAAGGAGTGGAACTTCCCAAATGTTGAATTAAAGAGGTTATATGTCTTAATGTAGGTGCATAGAAAATAAAATTAGTTTGCATTACATAGTATTATGGATGATAAGTAAAGGATTTACATAGAAACTATGAACTTTGAGATAAAATAATATCAATGGTATCAATGGGTAGTTAAAATGAATCCCCATTATTATCATTATACTTTTGGTTTATGTATAAGAAACTTAGAAGCACAATATGGAAAAGCATGCAATTAGGACTTCTTTAATCAATTGACAAGAATAAGTAATTTGGTGATATTGAATATTATAACTCAAAATTTCATGTTTTGGTAACAAGGGTGGATAGCATAAGTGGTGAAAATTTGTTATAAGCTTATATGGGTTGAATAAAATAAGGCATTAAACATGATATTCTCGTGAATATCCTATAAATCGTATGGAAGGTATACCATTTTTTCGTCATATTCAAAACAAGAATAAGGCTACACACAATTATGCCACGAGAGTATACACAATAAGAAAAGATAATTTTTGGGTTCATAAGGTTCTACATGAATTTCAAAGAAGGAAATGGAGGAAAGAAGAGAAAAATGATTGTGCTTTGGATATACCAACAAATGTTCAAAACAGTATAAATGTCACGAAACCAAATTTCTCACCTTATAAAATAATGATGAAGAGGAAATCGAGGAATTTGTAAAACAGAGTAAGGGGGGAATTTTCAACTTAAAATATAAGGAAAGAGAGGCAAAAATTGTGCACAACATTGATTTGGAGAGGTGCGAGATCTATGTCCGTGCATTAGTAGGTTTTCCAACAACTCAAACCCTAAATATTGTGGTTTACAATAATATGAAAATTGTCATCATGGTTATTGAATTTGGTAGCACCCATAACTTCATCGCTAAAATATTAGTAGAGAACCTCAAATTTTTTGTATATCTAGTGACAAATTTTAAGGTTTTACTTTATAATATAGGAAGTATTTATTCTATGGAAAATCGTAAAAAATAAATTGAACATGGGAGAATATGATTTGGAATTAGAAATATATGTCATTCCAATTGGAGGTGCAGAGTTTTCTCTCTCAATTTAATGGTTTAGAACATTAGGTTCAATTTGTACAAAAAATAATGAGTTCTTCATGATATTTGAGCTCGAAGGAATTTAGTATGATCTCAAAGTGTTAAAATTTAGGTCCTATCAATTTATTATCTCTCATAAAATGGAAAAGATTCTAAAAAATATTAACAAGGAATTTGTGGTTATATTGTAATATATAGAAGTTAATTAAGAAGATGGAAATATTCCGGAGGAATTAAAACATGTCTTCAAAAAGAATTAGAGGGTCTTCCAGTAGATCTCTAAAGGTTTTTCCTCCATTTAGGTATCATTAACATCAAATAAAATTAACACTTAGACACACTCCTCATAATAAAATACCTTATTTATATCCTCCTAAAAAAAGTGGGGAGGTTAAGAAAATGGTACAAGAAATGCAACATTAAGGTATTATTAAACATCAGAAGATTTCATTTTACCTCAAATAGTGATGGTGAGGAAAAAATATAATTCTTGGTGGACATGTCCGTATTATAAATTCAATATTAATGATAGATTTCAATATCGAAAGTATTGATGAGGTATTATATGAGCTTCATGGAGTGGCTTATTTTAGAAATATTGGTCTTAAATTACTTCCACCATATCAGATTAGGAATAGAATACATACCCAAAACATATTTTATAAAAAAGGAATGGAACTAGGAGTTCTTTCTCATGCCCTTTGGTTAAGTAATGTTCCTTCTAGTTTTCAAATCCTTATGAAGGAAATTTTGTGACCCCATCTTAGGAAATTCACACTGGTTTTCTTTTATGATATACTTATTAATAGAAAATCATGATAAGAGAAAACTAAAAAAGTGTATAAATCTATAAAAGATGTTGAGAACAATGACTTATATGTAAAGGGATCCAAATTTTCTTTCTTGAAACCAAAAGTATATTATTTGAGTCAATATTATGTCAAAGAAAAGATTTAAGGTGAACAGTCAAATTTGTATAGAGAATTAGTTGGATGTCTCATGTATTTCACTACAACGATCTCTATAATGTTAATTGTAAGTTTAATTTCTATATTTATGGAATTTATGAAGAATACCCATTGGCAAGAACAACAACTTATGGTATCTGTATGCATAATATTTAGATTTTACTTTGACTAGATATGAAAACAATGATTTTGTGGGGTGTGTTGATTACAAGAGGAGCACAACTATGTATGTGTTTAGTATTAGATCATGTGAAGTACCATTGTCATTAAAGAAGAAATCCAATGTGACTTTATTATCTACTAAGGCGGAGTATCATGCAGTAACAATAATTTAATGTCAATTTGTGTGAATGAAAATAATTTTGAGTGAGTTCTTGCATGAATGAACCAACTCAAATTTTTTGTGACAATAAATCTGCGATTACATTAGCAAGAAATTACCTTTTTCATAAAAAGAGTAAGCATATTGATAAAAAGTATCATTTCATTTGATGAATAATAAATAGTAATGGAAATTGTATAGAGTTATATAGATCAAAAGATCAAAAAATATGTTTACAAAAACTTTAGGAAAATATTTATTTCAAAATCACAATAAAAATATAAATACTAGGAGTATGTATGATGTACCAACATTTCACTGTTGAAACCGTTATGATTTTAACAACATATTTGATATAACAACAAAATTTTGTTTCTTTGGGTGAAATAATTAAGGGAGATAATGTTATCAAGTGTATAATAGGTGGTTGTAATCCTGAAGAGTGACTGACACATCTCGTTGAATTCTGAAGGCCCAACATAGCCACAATTTTTTTTAAAGTTTTGTCACTTTTTTCCAATTTAGTGTTGGAATATGTAATTCCTACTTGTCTTCGGTTGTGAATCTCTATGTAAGGAGTTTTTTCCTATATCATAGGAGTTAGCTAAATCTATATATTCCTAGTTTGGTGTGTGGTTGAGATATTTTATCAGCCACCTTCTTATGCGTCCAAGATAGTTTCCCTATATTGAGACTATACTTCATGTATATATATGTAATACTTTTGATTAATATAATATAATGTGCATACTGAGATTTTATCTTGGTATCAGAGCCCATACGAGCTTCAACCTCGGCCCCTCCTGGGCTGAGGGAAATAAGAGTATATCAATGTTGTTTTTTTTATTTTCCATTCATTCAGGCGAAGGTTGGAGAAGTGTGGAGCAGCAGATTTGTGTTTGGAGCTAGCAGAAAGGGCACTCTTAACTGCGTTGAATTGGTTGAATATAGAATGAAGTGGAGCATGGTGAAAGGTCAAATTGTTGCTCAGAGGTTGTGCGAAGGTCGATTCCTATGTAGAGGCCGTGAAAATCATAAAGTGGATTCGAGCCATCATGGAGTTGTCGATTAGTTGTTGTTGTTTGTTTTTTTCTGCTGGAGGAGACAAAGGTGAGCCATTTTTGAAGCATGTCATGGCGTCGTTCTACAGAAGGTGACAGGAAATGGAAGACTCCATGGTAGAGGGAGCAAGTCATAGGAACACTCCTTCATAGACTTTGATGCCCTCGTTAATCTGTTGATGTGCCACAACTCATATTGTGCTACAAGAGCCGATGTGTTGCTTCAAAACTGTAGTTGGAGTGCGACTCTAGATTTGATGCTTGGATGCAGAGTTTCAACATGATTTGGGGCTGCTTGGGACCCTATGAAGGTGAAGCTCAATCATGATTGAGAAGCAATCTTTGGATTGGGCACCATTGCATTGGAGCAGAGGAGGAACGACATCCTCTTACTCGTGTGTGTGAGAGAGGCGACGTTGTGTGAGCGTGCAATGTTGCACGTTCTCCATGATTGCAGTGAAGAGCGAACTGGTGGATGCGGTCTGAGCGAATTGATTTGGTACAACGTAAGCATGTCAATCTGTTTGATGGTAGCACCATGGGATTGAATAATGTTCTATTTGACCCATAGAAGATGTTGATCATCTTTCTGAGTTGACAACCAAAGATCCTGCAACGAAAGTCGTGAAGTTCGTTGTTTGTGCTGGCGAGGACGGTGGCAATGGCAGACATTGCATGATTGGTGAATTTGCAAGGATCTGAAGAGTCTTTTCGCTATGAGGTGTTATGATGGAGGATGTACCGCGTATTTTTTGAAGTTTTTTTAGCTTGCACATTAGAGATGATTACTAAATTTTTTTAGGATTATCCGGAGCATCGATGGTAATTATTCTCATTTCTCCACATGATTTCTACTTATTTTCTCAGTGCTTTGTTTACATTATTAAGTCAGCAATTGAAGCTTTTCATGGATTCCATAATATGGGCCTTTCGCCATACTAAAAGAAATATTTCTGAGACTGGGCTTTACTTTCTTCTTGAGATGCTGAAGAATTTTGAGATATCTAAATTTTTCAATCAGTTCCACCTAAGCTATTTCTTGAAAATTGTAGATCAAAGGATCAGTATGGGGAGGATGCACTCAAAGTAGGGATGGGTAGCAATGACGTTCATGATCCATTTTATATATCCCAGTGGTTCTTTGTGTTTTAAATGGGATCATGATGGGAGGTTGTTAATCGTGTTAAATGTGAATTCTCGGATGCTGATGAAGCCACTTTTGAGGCAGAAAATGATGCCTCAAAAGCAGCGGTTGGTACCCATGTAGCCGCAGTGGCTAAATGCATCTGGTGCTGGATCTGCAAATATTTCCAGGAAAGGAGTGAATGGCATTGGGAACCTGGTACTGGAGGTGAATCCAAGAAAGGGTTGAATGGCGCTGGGAACCTGGTACTGGAGGTGGGTGAATTTGATAGCAGTAATGCCATTTCAAAGAAGGGAGTGTTTATTTTGTGGTTTTAGTGAGCACAGATTCTAACCCTGGTTGAATGATTGTTCATTCAATGGTGAGAAAGACCCCTAATATATGCACAAAATTTCATCCAGACATAGTGGACTTGGAAACACGATGCGTTGTGTCTTGTTGTGTTAGTGAGCATAGACTCGGGCCCTTATTGAATGAGATGGTCTGGGCGTTGAAGTTTCGTAAGAGTTTCTCGTGGTTGTGCTCAAGTTTGAAAAGCCAACTAGTAGAAGAGAGACTGGTTTGAGAGTCACTTGTGTTGTTGGAGAAAAACATACCTTGAAATCACTTTCGGGAGATTTGATGTCGGAGAGCTACAAATAGGTGTAGGATGATTGAAGTCGTGGAAAACCAATGTGAAGACCTATTTTGGAATACATTACACAACGAGCCGATAATGTTAGGATATTCTGACACATAGGAAATAGTTAAGAATAACTTAATCTAGTGTAGAGTTAGGTAAAGTGTGTTTCTTTACCATGTGCATTTGTAACTTATAATCCAATGGTCACGATTTGTAGTGATTCGATGGTTATCTCTCACCTCGGTATTAACGACATTTCATCCATGGCTTAACACCCGATTGGTCCATGATCTCTATTTAAAGAGCATGGAGGGTCATTTGTTCGGTAACCGTTTATGAGAGAAACATATGTAACTTTTCATTTATATTAATAAATTCCTTGAAGTGGTTGTGTTGGCTCAGGGCATGGACTATTTCCCTCTTTGAGGGTTTTAACCACGTGATTATACTGGTGTATTGATTTGTGATCTGTTTGTGAGGGGTGACCTTTGGTTCTTGATCTACGAAACTTACCCTGTAAATTCCTACATGGTATCAGAGCTATTTTGAGGGTTGCATTTGTTGTTGATCAAAATTTGAATCCAATTTGACTGCATGTGAATGCCATTTTGTAGATCTACTATTTCTGAACATTTTTGGGCTTAGAGAACTGCTCGGTTGTGTCCGGAGCATCTGTTACAGTGAGAAACGCCTTTTGTTTCATGCGAAAAGGTTTTTGGTTGCCCAAGTTATGTTAGTTTAGATCTGGAGGTATAAAGCATATATTTAGCAATTATATTTGTTAATAGTTTTGCTTATTTCAGTTTTTTTCTGTATTAAGGTTTTATTTATTTGCTGGATCTATACCCTCTTCTCTGTGTATGCTCTTTACTGTGCGCTCCGTGCGATCTCAGCAAATCAGAAACAGGAAAAAGGAATTTTTTTTGCTACGTATGCTCTTTCCCTGTGTCTTTGTGCAATCTCGGGAAATCAGAAATAGTGAAAAAAGTGATAGTTGCTGGTAAGGCTAATCGAGAATCTAACATTCTGCAGTAAGGCTTTGCATTTCTTTTTTTTGCTCATTTTTTGTGCAGGAAAATGCACGCACACTCCCCCCATAATAAAAATAATAATAATAATAATAATGATAATAATAATAATAATCCCCCCTTCCCCCTTTCTAAAATAACATAATCATTTTACTATCTCACTTGGTGAGGGGTTAGGTTGTGAGAATAGAGGTCTTGGGTTCAAGTCTCCTTCTCAAGCTTCTTTTTTAAGAAGTTTTTGTTCAAAGGGGTGGATTTTTTTTTAAAGAGCCACACTTCATCCCGTTCCCGTAACTATTCGACATCTACAACTCAGTTGTTTCAAAATGCATAACTTCTTCATCCGCAAGCTTTTTTTCGAGCCGTTTTTTTTGAAACAGCCTAATTTTTCGAGATCTTTCCATTGTAGTAGTTAGTTTTAGCTTTTCTCAGCTTTAGTGTTTAAAAAAAAATGGAAATTACATGCCCGATTATTCTTAACAGCACCAATTATTTCCAATGGCTACCTCACATGGTAAATATACTTAGAAGTAAAGGGCTTTATTGAATAGCCACAGGGCTAGAAACTAAACCTTCTAATGATGATAAAGTTGCTAAATGGGAAAATAAACAAGATAAAGCACGAGGGTTGATAGGAATGTCCATTGCTCAAGATCTTCGATTTCATATCCTTGACAGTGACACCCCTCATGAAGCCCTGGACAAGCTAAATATTGTCTTTGGCATTCAAAATCAAATCAGGGCCCATCAGCTTGAAAATTAGTTGCTTACTTTGGACCCCAATAATTTCTCCTCTATTGAAGATTTTTTGTCCAAATTGAAGACCCTCAGAGTTCTTTTAGAAGGTTGTAAGGTGAAAAAGGAAGATTGTAGCCTCATCTATTGCATTCTTACTAATCTTGGCCCTACATACTCTGTATTTGTTTCCGCCTTCCATTCCACTAGAAAAGCCATCATTTCTTCAAGAACCAGCTACAAGAATCCCTCTTTTGATGCCTTTTGTGATTCTTTGATAAGAGAACAAGAAAAAATTTTACACCTTGGTATTATCACTGCTGGAAACACTTCTAAGAAAGCCTTAGTAGCCCAAAAACAACCATATCAAAAGAATCCCAAGAAGCAGCATCCTAAAAAGTATGGTCCGAAACCAAACAAGGGTCCTAAGCAATTTCAGCCACAAACTGAAAAAGCAACTCACCAAAATGATAAGGCATATAAAACCAAAGGAAAGAAGATAGATAGACATTGCCACTTTTGCAATCGTGATGGCCATTTAGAGTCCAAATGTTTTAAGAAGATGGAAGCCTTAGAAGCAACAATGAAGAAGCACAACATCAATTTAGAGCACTCTTCACCTTCATCTCTAGGCATGGCACTTTCTGCTTGTGGTTTTCAAGCATCAAGATCTGGTTATGCATTAAATGTATATTCTTCTTCTCCTTCTCATGAGTGGCTCATTGATTCTGGAGCTTCTTACCACATGGCTAAAAATAAATCCATGTTTTCTTCTTTAAATTATTGTAACACCAAACATATTTATGTTGGTGATGATAGATCTTTTGGTGTTGTAGGATCTGGAACCATTCATCTAGATAATGGTCAGTTTAATGATGTACTATGTGTTCATACCGTGTCATGCAACCTTCTATATGTTTATCAGATAACTCATTCAGGTGAAGGGAAAATAGTAGAATTCTCACCTCATGATGTTGTAATCAAGGAACTCAAATATCCTAAACATATTTTAGCTACTGGCATTGCTGATGATTCAACAAGGTTGTATAATTTTGACAACTTTGGGTCATCATATCTTCCCTCTGTTTTTGTTTCTCATAATGATGATGCGAGAAAAATTTGACATGAGCGATTTGGTCACTTAAACTATTGCTCCCTTCAAACTCTATGCAAGGAAAATATGGTGATAGGCATTCCTATGGTATCTTGCTGGGATGGTGTTTTCTCCAGATGTGTAATCAGAAAACATCATCGGGATAGTTTTGACAAACATGCCTCTTGGCATGCTTCAACCCCTTTGCAGCTTGTGCACAGTGATCTATGTGGTCCACTTCCTGTTGTTTCTTTCTCTGGTTGCAAGTACTTCTTAACCTTCATTGATGATTTTTCCAGACGCACTTGGGTATATTTCTTAAAAATCAAGAGTGAAGTTTTTAACATGTTCTTGGCCTTTAAGGCCTTTGTTGAGAAACAATTTGGACATAAAATTCTTAAGTTAAGATCAAACAATGGTTGAGAATATGTTAACAACAAATTTATCAACTTCCGCACTGAGCATGGCATTCAATTGCAACATACTGTTCCATATACTCAACAACAAAATGGTGTAGCTGAAAGTAAGAATCACACCTTAAAAAAAATGGCTAATTGTATGCTTCAATCTAAAGGACTTGGTCTCAATTTTTGGGTAGAAGCCATTAACTGTGAAAATTACATAGTAAATCACACTCCTACTAAGGTTTTAAAGAATATAACTCCAGAAGAAGCTTGGATCTCAATCAAACCAGATGTAAGTCACTTTCGTGTTTTTGGAAGTGATGCTAGGGCCCATATTCTAGATGTGAAAAATAAAGACTTAGAACCTAAGAGTGAAAAATGTATTTTTGTTGGATATTCTGAAGATGTCAAGGATATAGACTTCTTCAACACAAATCCAAAAGTATAATCATTGGAAGAGATGTAAAGTTTTATGAAAATATATCGGCCTGCGATCCTAGTTCGGCAGGTGTGCCACCTTTGGCCTACGAGCCTGATTCGACATATGTGCCACCTCTCTCTCTCTCTCTTCTATTTTTAATAGCATTCCTTCTAGTTCAGATGATGACAACGAGGATGAAAATCCTCCTCCAGCTCGTGAAATTGTTCCTTATACTCCACTGCTTCGAAAGAGCCTCTTCCTTATTAGCTCAAGTTCCATAAAAACTTGATCCAGAAACCTTTGAAGAAGCCTCCGATCATCTAGATTGGGATGAATATATGAATGAAGAGTATCGTTCCTTATTGGCAAACAATACTTGGGATCTTGTTCCTCTTCCAAAAGGAAGAAAACTTGTCAGATGCAGATGGGTTTACAAAACAAAGTTTGGACCAGATGGAAAAGTGGATAGACATAAAGCTCGTCTTGTCGCTAAATGTTTTTCACAAGTTGAAGGCATTGACTATACTGAAACCTTCTCCCCTGTTGCAAAAATGAATTCTATCCACCTTGTTCTTTCCCTTGCTGCCTCCTTTAAATGGGAAGTCCATCAGATGGATGTTAAATCCACCTTCTTACATGGAGATTTGCATGAAGAAATCTACATGGAACAACTCCCTGGCTTTATCCAAAAATATTCTAGCCTTGTTTGTTGCCTTAAGAAGTTTCTCTATGGTCTCAAACAAGCTCCTCGGGCTTGGTATTCCAAAATGGATAGATTTCTCTTAGATAATGGCTTTTCCAGGTGTCATTCTGACAACACTGTCTACACAAAGAAAGTGGGTAATTCCATCACCATCCTTGTTCTTTATGTTGATGATCTTATCCTTACTGGTAGTAATCCAAACCATATCAACCATATGAATTCTAGCCTCAAAAATAAGTTTGAAATGACAAACTTAGGACACTTACATTATTTCCTTGGTCTTCAAGTCTTGTAATCCAAGGAAGGCATTACCCTCTCTTAGTCCACGTATGCCTATGATCTTCTACACCACTTTCACATGGAAGACTGTAAGCCTGCCCATTCTCCCTTTCAGTCTGGAGTCAAGCTTTCAGTCAACTGTACTACCCTTGAAGTTGATACTACCTTATATCGTCAACTTGTTGGTAAACTTTTGTATCTAACCCATACCCGTCCTAACCTTTCCTTTGCCTTTGTTCTTGTCGCTCGGTTTATGCACCAACCTCCTGAAAGCCACTGGAAAGCAGCTAAAAGAATACTTCGATATATTCGAGGTACAGTTCAGTTCGGGATTCATTACAGTGCAGGAGCATCTCCCCTATTGATTGGTTTCACTGATTCTGATTGGGCTGGTGACCCTGATGATCGGAAGTCCACTGCAGGATATGTATTCACTCTTGGTTCAAGACCTATTACTTGGTCTTGTAAGAAACAAAGTGCCATCTCCCTTTCTTCAGCAGAAGCAGAGTATCATGGTGCAGTTGAATCCAGCAAGGAAGCCATGTGGCTTCGTCAGATCCTGTCTGAATTTGGTCTTCATCAGCAGTATCCAACTACACTTTGGTGTGATAATCACAGTGCCATTCAACGATGTAAAGATCCAGTTCAGCATCAGCGTATGAAACACATTGAACTCCACATACACTTCATCAGAAAGCTCATTCATGATCATGTTCTTGAAGTGCAGTATTGTCCGACCAATGATCAAGTAGCCGATATCTTTATGAAGGCTCTCATAGAAGCAAAGTTTACCAAACTTCGATCCATGCTTGGAATTCAGGAAAGTTGTCATTAAGGGGGGATAGGCTCTAATGCCTCCTTCCTTCTCCTATTGTGTCACTTTTGTAAATCCTTCAATCCTATCACAATTTGTTCTTAAGGGAGGATGTTAGGATATTTCGACACATAGGAAATAGGCTCCTTTTGTGTCACCTTTGTAAATCCTTCAATCCTATCCCAAGTTGTTCTTAAGGGGGGATGTTAGGATATTTTGACACATAAGAAATATTTAAGAATAACTTAGTCTAGTGTATAGTTAGGTAAAGTGTGTTTCTTTACCATGTACATTTGTAACTTATAATCTGACGGTCACGATTTGTAGTGATCCGACGGTTATCTCTCACATCGGTATTAATGGCACTTGATCCGTGGCTTAACACCCGATTGGTCCATGATCTCTATTTAAAGAGCATGGAGGGTCATTTGTCTGGTAACCTTTTATGAGAGAAACATATGTAACTTTTCTTTTATATTAATAAATTCCTTGAAGTGGCCGCGTTGGCTTAGGGCATGGAATGTTTCCCTCTTTGAGGGTTTTAACCACGTGATTATACTGGTGTACTGATTTGTGATCTGTTTGTGAGCGGTGACCTTTGGTTCTTGATCTATGGAACTTACCCCGTAAATTCCTACAGATAAGGAAGCTCAAGTGTCTTGTTTATGCCCATGTGTGAGGGAGACAATGTTGGTGCTAGTGCAAATAGAAAAGTGAAGATATGTGCAGAAGATGTTTTCCTTTGTTTTTTGCTGCAAATCAGATCATTCATATTTTGAGTGCTCGGTTTGTGTATGGCGAGAGGGTGAGGAGGCCACTGAGATGGGTCGAGTCCTTGGATGCTGGTTTTAATGTGCTGTCAGCAGAGGTGTTAGAGCGTTGGTAGTGTGGCATAATGGCAGCGTGGCCATAGTCATTTTCTTTGTGCCAACTGAACCTTTTTGTCTCACGTTTTTTGAAGGTGCAGTAAAACCTGCGTGATTTTGTTGGCATTTTGTTTTGGTTTCAATTTTTTTTAATTTCTTGTTGGAAGGAATCGGTGGTGGCTTCACCTCCATGCTTGAGTTTAACATGGCAGCTTCATGTTGGAAGATTTGTTGTTTTGTGTTGCGATCCAATCGTGGGAACTTGAAAGAGCCGAGTGCCAAGATGGTGCTTTATATGAGATAAAATCCCTATGATTTATATGTCGTGATAAGATCCATTTATGTTGCAAAACTCACCTGGTTCCAGTGTTGATTACTGGTGTTGAGAGCGTGGCCTGGCTTAGAGAAGAGGCCAATAAATTGTTGGCTCTTCTGCAGGTGTCAGAGGAGGTGCGGGAGCACGCGGAGTTGTCGAGAGGCTTTCAGCTTCCTATGTTTAGGATCGGCCTGGTTGAAGGTTGTGCGCTTTTTCCTCACTGGTGCAACCACAACATGTAGCACGTGAAACAGTTTGAAGGCACTATTTCGAGTGAAATAGTTAATGGGCTGGTTGGATTATATGATGCTCTTCTTTATCTTTGTATTTATAACCAGTTGATATAAATTCAGTTGTTTGTTTTAAAGCACGGTTTTTTGTACATGCTTGGGGAAATGATAATTTTATGGTGAAATTATCTTGGAATTAAAATCAATATACATATTGAGATTAGCCATCTCAATATGAAGTTATTTTGTTAGAATTGGCTACTCTAACAAATGACAGGTGAAACGTGAAGATCCAAGTCTTAATTGACAAAGACAAAGATGCCCAAGATATGAAAAATGAAAAGATGAGGTGAAGGAGTAGAAAAATCAGTTATGATGGACAACTAAGTTGAAGTTATTTTGTGTGATTTTTTTTGTGAGTTTCTTAGAATAGACTCTTAATGATGAGTCACATAGTTGAATGGTAAGCAAGTCTTGGATGGTTTTGCAGTGGTCTTTGTATGTACTTGGTAACTCCAAGATTTAAAGTGTGTAATGTAAGCCTTGTAAAAGCATATGTATCCCTGTGAAGTTCGTGGTTATCTAAAAAACACTTTGTAATTGACACTTTGTAATTACAGGTTTGTGGTCAGCCAGAAACAAATTTTTGTCACTTTCAAGTGATGGTTTGTTGTGAGCCATAAACCGCATGCGAGCCCTAGTGGCTACAGAGCCTTTGTGGCTACAGAGCATTAGTGCTCACAGAGGAGCCTTCATGCTCACAACGAAGTAGGAGGTTTGTAGAAATAACTTACTCATAGGAGAAACTTAGTTTCTCACAGGTTTCAATTTACTGAGCATAAAGCGGCAAACGCTTATTTGGGGGCGATTTGCAGATATAGGTACATGTATGCACTGATAATGGTTGACAGAACCATGTATGCGAAGGACATCCTACGAGGCTAGCGGTTGTAACATTTGGTACCCATGCATTCCGATGGATGGTTGCTCCTTTATATGGATGTTGACATATCATTTTTTGTTATGTTTGACCACAACTAGATTTTGTGAATCGATATCGAGACAAGTAGTCATTAAGGGGGTGTGTTGGAATATGTAATTCCTACTTGTGTGCAGTTGTGAATCTCTTTGTAAGGATTTTATTCCTATATCATAGGAGTTAGCTAAATCTATATATTCCTAGTTTGGTGTGTGGTCTCTCTCAACCACCTTATTGTGCCTCCAAGATAATTCCCCTATCTTGAGACTATACTTATGTATATATATGTAATCATTTTTATTAATATAATATAGTGTGCATATTGAGATTTTATCTTTTAGATTCCAAGCTTTATTAATAAAAAGAAATATAACTTTTAAATTTAATTAATCGATTGAAAGTTATGCATAAATCTGGAACTTTATGGTTTAACTGTGGGAGGTTTGTAATATAATGACTAAAAGAGTAATGAATAAAAAAACAATATTTTGTATTGTTGCTGCAACTATCCAAGTTATTGCAACAACTCTGTTGTAACTTATAGTTGTTGCAACATTGCTGTATCATATTGGTGTTATAACTCCATTGGTTGTAGGTGTTATTGTTGTTGCAACTCTATTAATTATAGTTATTGTTGCTGCAACTGCATTAGTTATAGCTATTTTGTTTCTGCGACTTCATTGGCTGAAGGATATTGTGTAGTTGTTATTGTTGTTGCAACTTTGTTCGCTATAGAACATTTTGCTGCAAGTACTATAACTCGTTTTTATAAATAGAGTACTACATAGAGTGGTCAAATTAATTGTTAGAAATCTTGTTTTTTACATACTGTAAATTGCACTTATGTGATTTTTGTTTACATGTTCGATATAAGGTTGTAAAATGACAATTGTAGTTGCATATATGGATTTGATGTCACTCTATCATTATCTCTCTTAAAAAATACAAAACTCACTGACAATTTTTTTTAGCTACATAGCTGGCGTCTATCAAACATCCTAGTATTGGGATTTATTCTGTTTGCTTGGCATTACTAGTCTTTTTTGGTGTGATTTTGTTGGGACATCCTCACGTGTTTGCTTGCACTGTTTACGACAATGAAGGAGGTGAAAACATTAAACCGTTACCAATTTCATGGAACTAAAGCTTCTGTATATCGTGACTTTCACTTTGCTTCAAAGTCGGTTGTGTTCAGGTTTAGTATCAAATGTCTTAGCATACCAGTACAACCATGGGTAATGTGGGGACCTTTAAGTTGGGCCCTAGACGCAAAACGAAGCCTTGGTCGAAGAGTTTTAGGATCCTTGGATCAAGGCAATCGGAAAGCTACATGGAAAGCTAGAGAAAACCCAGATCACATTCCTCTTGAGAATAATCAATTCAATTCCCCCGCGAGATTCTTTAATCACGAATATACTGCACATCTCGACCTTGCAATTCAACTTTTCTTCTTCTGTTTTTTCAATTGTTCAACTATGCAAGCACTACTTCTCCCACCTCCTAATTTAATTTTTTGTTTGAGATAATGCCTCCATTATTAGGCTTACTTAGTTTGGATTGGGTTGTTGAGGAAGCTGAGAGATTCTCTCAACTTCTCTCTCTAAGATTAGGATTAGTTCACCTATATATATTTGATGTATCTCTGATTATTTGAATATAGAAATTATTATTGTGTGTTATTCCTGTGCATTTCTGCTCTCTCATAATTTCTAATATGGTATGAGAGCCACTACTGGCTTAAATCCCTCACGGGATGGCCAGGACGATGTGAGAGAAATGATTATGAAACTGCTGCTGTAGGAGAGTAGATAGTTCAGTGAATTTATTTTCTGAGTGAATGTTTTTTGTGTGTTTGTTATTTTATTTATTTTTGGGTGGAATAACACCAAAAGTTAGAGTCTGTAAAATTTTTACTGTCAGAGTAGGCGTTGTCTGAGGCGCTGTCTACGTGGTAAAATCTGTGTCGTTTAGCTTTGCAGAGGCACAACAGAAGCGTGGCATTAATCTAGGACGGATGCGTGGAAATTATAGGCTTGTTGCTTGAAGGATACGGTATGCGTTTAGCTGTGATTTCGTTCTACCTCTGTAAACCTGGATCTACCTCTATATATTCACAGGATATTCTCTCAGATTTAAATTTTAATCAATATTTCAGTGGGACCAATATACCTTTCACAACTTGCTCCCTTCTTTTCGTTGACAACCTTATGGATACGAAATATGTTTTAATTTCTAATAAATGGGTGGTCTGGTGTGAGAAGACGAGGCTACGGTAAATGCATTTATAAAAGAGTGAGTGGAGATGGTTGCAGAAAAAAATGCAGACGATAGACAATTGCCTTATTGACCGGAAATGTGGATGCATGTGGACGGCTTTGGTGTGTTCAGAGGAGTGGGGTTAATCTACTACATATATTCGGCCTTGAAAACTCATTGTAAACGAGCGCGTTACACAGAAAATTGGGTTGCAAGATGTGCCATTGGAACTGAAATTGGACTGGACAAGGCGGATCGAATAGGAATGGATCAAGCTGCTCTATATCGACCTGATGTGCACCTGGTTGCGTATAGTTTTTTAGCCGAGGGACAATGGAGCTATTCATGGGAAAAAAAATGAATTATTTCTCAATTGCGTGTTCAAAGATAGTTGTGACGGATCTTATGGTTTATTGTGTGAAATTTAAGCTTATATTTATTGTTATGAGATTTGTGTATTAAAGAACCAATTATTGAACAAATTAGCATTATTTGAATTAGTCGTTCTTGACGTTCTACAGGGACGAGAGAACAATTGGTTAATTTGATTGTGTGAATTTGTTATATGCTGATCTTGTTGTGCTACAGGCCAAGAAGCATCAGTTACAAGTTACAGTATGATTTGAAGCAGGTTAAGTTGTTAGATTAGCTCTTGAACACATTCAGTATTCAGACCATTTGCCTAGCCACTGATGGATAGCCGAAAGCGAAATATCCGATAGATGGTGATTGGTCCATAGGATGGTTCATCACTTGTCAGCTCTTATCGCGGAAGCCCCGACGAGCCGAGTTGTCAATACTGTTGATCTTGCAAAGTTCATTATTGTTCGTCAGAAACAAATGTATTTTAAATGGGTTGAATGGTAGCTCGAAAATGGTGGAGAAAAGAGCGTTTTCTATGAGATCTCAGAGTGGGTACAAATGTTAATGAAGACTAGGACAGAGAAATGTTTGTATTAATTTAGTGTGTTCTCCATTTCTGTAATGTAGGCATTAAGGGGGGGTGTTTGAGATAATGCCTCCATTATTAGGCTTACTTAGTTTGGATTGGGTTGTTGAGGAAGTTGAGAGATTCTCTCAACTTCTCTCTCTAAGATTAGGATTAGTTCACCTATATATTTTTGATGTATCTCTTATTATTTAAATATAGAAATTATTATTGTGTGTTATTCCTGTGCGTTTCTGCTCTCTCATAATTTCTAATAATTTTATGGTTAGAAGTTGCTTTACCTAATTTACATGTTAAATTTTATGGTTCAAAGATGCTTTACCTAATTTACATGCTACAAGATATATGGTTCAACCTGTATTCCTTATTCTTTCAGAAGATATGGTGGATTTTTTTCCGATATATAACGTCGGGTTAAGTTCGATACTGTTCACCTGAAAGCTCCTACGTTTTTAGCAAACAATAAAAATAGAAAACAACTATATTTCAGCGGTTGTTAAGATGATTTCAGTTATGGGTTGTAAAACTTTCAAAATATATCAGCAGTTATTAATATGACGTCAAAGTGTGAGCGGAAGCTTTTTGCCGCGTTAAAATTAAAAAAATTGAAATTTCAGAATCAACCATTAGAAATTGGATAAAATGTGTACCAATTAAAGGGAAACCGCCGTATCAGACGTCCTTGGGACTCTCTGTATATTCTTCAGGTCTAGTTTATCTATTTTGGAAGTTTTTCTGTCATATTCATTGGAATGATTAATTTTTTTTAGTTAATTTTTTAAGATGTTGAATTCATATATTTCACACAAAAAATTTACAAATTACAGGCAAAGAAAATCTCCAAATTACAGCCTAATAATTCCGAATGTTTTATGTTTAAACAACGCTTATTCTCTAATCTAGCGACAAACGCAATGGGTATTTAATGGGAAGGAAATCATGGAAACTGTCCAAGCAATGAAATTGTCAATTTATTGTCGATATTGAGGATGGATACACATGAATAAATCTCGAACAAAAAATTCACATGATAATCCTGAACATGTGCGTATAAAATGAAAAGGAAAAGTCATCGCAATTAAGATTAACGGGGTTGAACTTGAATAGGGTTTTGGCAGAGACAAGGTCTCCTTTCGCGCTGGAAATTCTCTCAGCCGCTGGGAGCGAGATTTCTGCGAAGAATGGCCCGGCGCCACGCGCTTCGACCGCTTACCGCCATGGCCAGTGAGAGATCCGCAGCCAATTTAATTGCCCGACATCGAACCGAAAGACTGGTTGCGCGTTGATCCATTCTCCCACGGCTCACCATGAGCACCGGGTGGCTCAAACTACCCGTTTGAAATGGGCCATCCGTGCCTGTCGTTGCCCACGTCCAGAAGTATGTTCCATATGAGAAAGGTAGGCAAATTACAAAGACAAAACCACGAAACGAAACAGAGGATTTATGTAACTCTGATACTTTTAACTCCTGGAGAGTGGTTTAAAGAGACAAGACTTGTGCCTCAATGTGCGTAGGCATCACGATGTAGGGGTAGGCGGTGACCCTTCAAATTGTTTCTGGTTGTCGTACCATGTTACCATGTGAAGTAGTTGAAGGACCAGTGATGGAAACAGCGACGTAGGATATGCCAGATGCGGTCCACATCATTGACGAAGTTAAGTTCACCATTCAAAATAAAAAATAAAATTGAGTGAAGCTCACCTTTCGAAATAAAGAATAAAATTGGTTAGCAATAAGGAGCATTTTAGCCTCAATGTGCCAAACTCGGAAACGCAGTTTTGTTAAGAACTCGGCTTTTCATAGTGGATTCTCACTAGGTACACAAGGGCCATTTGACTAGGTGCAATGTATAAATGGAGTCCCACTATCTAGGTCGAAGTAGATCATTGATTAGATTTTTTATGAAATTGAAGGATATACATGATTTATGAATTGTTTATGAGGCATAATATTTGTTAAGGTTTTGCAAATGGGGTAGCAAGTTAAGTGGGCTTGATTGATTCATGAATGATTTATGAGGCACAATATTTGTTAAGGTTATGCAAATGGGGTAGCAAGCTAAGTGGGCTTCATTGTGGGGAAAACTCCACAATTAACCACGTTTCACCATGAAGAGTTCGGGATGGGTGACCTCTCTAGATGTCTTGGTTAACATTTCACTAGTTTCAATCCCACTTCTTCACCTGACCATGGAAACTAGTCACTTACGACTATCTCTCATAAAAATGATCATAGATTAATAACTTCAATTGAATCCCAAAAATAATATCTAATCTTATAACATTTTAATTTCTTTTAATAATTTATTGTTTCAATTTTTTTTTTCATATATATATTTTCAATATGGTACTAAATTTAATTGAAATAATATATATATATATATATGTTGTAAACATATTTTAAAATTTATATATTTAAAATAACAATATATCAACTTGTTAAAAATTATATTATTAGAATAAAAAATTATAATATAAATAATTTTAAGTTTTGTTTTTTTATTGGAATTTGGCACTTTAATCATTTTATTAATTAAATAATTTGATTGGATGGTCTAAGATGCTAGTATATTTTAGAAATGTACATACAATTAAAACTTCTTCTAAATTATTTTCTATAGTTAATCTATAAATATATTTTATATTTGTGCTTGTCTTTAAAGAGGTGTTGGATTATGATTCAAAGTATGTTTTCTAGAAGTGCCACGCATACTTTTAGCAAATAAGAACTAGATATAATTACCTTTCAAGATTGAGAAGAAATCAGTTTTACTTTCATTAAAAATATTATTTTTAAATTTGAATCTATATATAAATAGTATTTTCCTATTTTTATTAAAATCCAGATATATTGATAAATCTATATAAAATTAGTTACACTTCATTTAAAATGAAATTATTTTAATAATAGCTCATTCTTAGGAGATCAAAACCTATTTCTTCTATAAGAATAGGATATGGCTTTATATTAGTTTTTCCTAAAACCTATTTCTTTTGTGAGAAGATGGAAATGGCTAGTTATGTTTTTATTATGGCTAGTTATGTTTTTATTTGAGAGGATAAATTTAGAGATTAGTAATATGGATCACTAATTTTAAATGGTTTTTAAAATTCAAATTATAAATCTAATTACATTAAGAAAATTGAAAAATATAATACTTAATGTTATTAATTTATTATAATAATTTATATTAATAACTCGAAAAACAAAATGAATATAAATAAATATAAAATAAATTTATATAGATAATCTTTCCAAATTCAATCAATTACAACATTGTAATTTGTTCACGCAAAAGGCCTCAAACTCATGTCTATACGAACAAACGTTGAAGGAACATTTTTCAAGTGACTTATAAACCATTCTTATATACGTACGTAGCTAATTGTATATTCTTAGTCCAGCTATATTGTCACTCTCTCGAATTCAAAATTACGGTTTGGGCATTCCCCTCATTAACCTATTGGGGTAATTGGGATGGGGCTGAGTAGATAATGAAAAAAATCGTTTTACAGATGTTTTAATGAATTGATTTTATAATTTTAGGTAATTTTATAAATAATGTTACGTGAGGAAGATATTTTCAAAGTATAAGTTTGACAAAAGTTTCTTGATTGAAGAAATCAAGCTTTATTGAAATTTGTTGTTGAGTAATTTTGTCAATAAAAATTTTAATTATTTATGGTTAAAAATATAAATAAACAATTTTATTATTTATTGTTAAAATTATCATAACAAAATATTCAACTTTCGAATAATTTTTATTATTCGAATAATTATAATTTATTATAAGAATGTGTCTCATTTCAAAAAATGTGAACTTTATTAGTGATTAAATGTTTCCTAACCTTCACTAATCACAAATCCACTAGTTGTAAATCAAGTACTACTTGTTAAGTTTATTTATTTAGTTTATTTTTTATATGACAATTTTAAATTTTATGTTTATGGTGTTATCTAATAAATTAAATATTTTTTAAGTTTATAATTTTATTTTATTAAAATATATTTTAATTGGAAAATATTGATTAGCTCATTTAGCTTTTAATAAACATAGATTCCTCGATCATTATTTTTTGGTTCTTATATGTCTAAGTGATCAATGTTGGTGTAATGACATTATTAATGATTATTATTATTAATATTTTAATATCAAATTTGATTAACATTAACACTTTAATAATGCTACAACACTAGTATTAATTCTTAATAATATTTTAAAAAAAAAACAATAATACGATTAATATTAATTAATATTATTAAGCTTAGATTTAGGTTTAATAATATTAGTATAGTACTGATTAATGAAATTATTATTTAGTATTTTAATATTAATTCTCATTAGTATTAATATTAATATTTAAAGGCAAGTTGGATCAAGAGCTCAAGGGTAAAAGGAAATTAAGATATTATAAGGAGGTGATAAAACCCACCCTTGATAATAAGAATAATCTCTTTGTGTTGACCAATACTAAGAAAAAATGATAATTCTCATGAGCTTGAGAATCAGACCTCGCGGTGATCTATTCCCAAGGCTCCCTGGAACCATAGAATCTGTAAGATTTGAGATACTAAGATGGTGGAAGTTGAAAAAAACTTATGTCTCTTGCTCACATCTGCACTCAATTCCCTATCATCCGCCACACTTCCAATCTTCTTGACCTATTAAGCCAACCCACCTATAGCTTTATTGGAGCGCTTCTTTCCCTTCTCGTTGATCATAGGATCAAGATTTTTGAAGAATCAAACTTAGATTGTTTTTCCTTTGTTCAAGTCTGATAGACCGCAATTGTCTTAGTGGTAGTTAATCATCATCATTATCGTCATCAATAACAATTCTAAAATACTAATATTAATTATTAGTAATCTATCCCCTAAAAGATAAAATTAATACTAATATTACCAATATTAATAATATTATTATAACCAATTATAGTTATTTGTTTTAATAATTTAATTAATTACGTTGTAAGGCATCCTTCTTTGAAAACAACTCCCCTAGTTGCCACCATGTACTTCTCTGAAGTATTGGATCAAATGTTAGACGATAGAAGAATCCTCTACCATTGAATTGAGATAGTTAGAAAAATTGTGTATAAAGAATTTCCTATGCTGAAGAAAATGATAACTAGGCAGATATGCATCCCACAACACGAATTTTGGATTGATACTTCATCTCTTCCAGCTCTCAAACTCAACACTCAATCCAATAGTATATAGTATATCATTATTGCACTAGTAAAACAAGATCCAAGTGAAGGAATTCTCTTAAATGTGCCATCTTTAGCTTTTTCTCATTTGATTTGCGATTTCTTATAAAGAAGTTGTTACGAAGATTTTTTAGTCAAATTCTAGGCTCTATTGATCTGAAGCAATTAGAGCTAGAGTTGAGGTTCAGGCGCTAAAAATCGTTTCTTCTAAAAAAATTCCTTGAAATTGTCAAAGAATTTATTTCGATTCTGTACAAGAATTATGAGAATTTTGTGAGGTTCAGGCGTTACAAATTGTTTTTCTAAAAAAATTCCTTAAAATACTATGAGGATTTATTTCCGTTCTATACAAGAATTTTGCAACTGGTGTATTTTTTAAAACTTTTCATAACCCTATCCTTCTATTTTAACTACACAGGTATTGTTATCTGGTTCCTGTGGAATTTTACAGGTATTTACATTAAATATTTTACAAGTGTTCATTGCATTTGGTTCCTAGACAAGGGTTTAGCTTTTTAGTTTCTAACTCTTACCTTCGATTTTGTTGTCCACTATTTCTTACTGCCTGATCTTCCATGGTTGGCCCCTCCTATATCTAGGATTCCTTTCTAAGCCCCATTGAATTTAACCTTGTGCCACCCAGAACAATATTTTTGAGGCTTCCATCTACGTCTTCATCTCTTTTATGCAAGGGATAATCTTTTGCTCATAAAAATCATAAGATTCTTGGCTTTCCATAGATTCCATCCCAATAATTCCTACATTGTATTCACCATTAGAATGGGTTTCTTTGTTAAATTCCTCCATAAAATCCATACCTTAGATGAAAAGGCACTCTTGTGTAGGGGACTATTGCTTTCTTCTACCTCCAATCATACATTACACCTTGAAGGACAAATATAACCTCTGGATTTCAAGGCTTCTTCTGTCATGATTTTTCAAAAAAAAATTGAGGAAAAATATCATTGTACTCCATACCTTTCTCCAGAATTTGAATTCCATATCATTGGATTGCGTACCTTTCTCTAGGTTTTGTGTTGGACTAAATCCTTTTTCTCTACAAAGTAGACTATGTCGCCTTCTTTGACACCGTGACTTCCATTTGCATCTTTCTTCCAGCCAAGGCTCTCCTACCCTTTCCTCTTGAGAAATATTCTTATGGACATAATTGTTTCCATTATGGAATTTATTTCCTCATAAATCTCAGTGTTCTAATTACAGATTATTTTCTAGGTTTGCAATGACTTGGATGGGTCTTGATTTTATTCCTAGTAGTCACTGTGTTATTTTCCTCCTTTCTCCTTTATCTCATTCTTGACTTCCTTTCATTCTCCTTTTCTTTGAATCATTTGTGGCCATTCCATGGGTCATCCTGGAATAATATATTAGTTCCTGATTTAACCTCCCTAAAAACAAGGTCAGATATGGTTTTGCATTTTTGGATATGCTATTCCATATTGGTAACCTTTTCGGTATATATCTGAGCTTGGTTATTTCTGTTGGGTTTTTTCTTTTTAAATATTTTAATCTTAATATGGTTTCCCACTGAGCATCAAATTACTGAAGTAATATACAAAATGACTTGTTTATAAAATTTACTAGCTTTAGCCTTTTATTCAATTAAATAGTGTACACCTCTAAGAAATGTATTTCCTCAAACTATCAATTGCAATGAGGAAGTAGTTTGTATCAAATGAATCATTAAAACATGATAATGTGCCAAATAGCCTTACAGTCAATAAGAATGATTAAATGTCAATTTATGGTAATTATTCTAATTTGCATTTTATGGCTATTTATAAGTATAACTACATATGTACTTTAGTTTCTGCAAGTTTCTGCTTGAATAGGTAAGGGGTTGTAATGTAAAAGGATTTAGTGATTATTGATTATGCATTGTTAAAAGGTAAACCAATCTCTGTTTTCTGTGTAGTACTATAGGAGTACAAAGAAGAATGGAAAGAAATGCCAATTCAAAGAAACTGTTTGAAAAGAAAAGGAGGTGGCAGAAGGTTATCATCAAAGTTTGATGAAGAGTTGATTCTTCAAGAGAATCTTGATCTTGTTTATGCTCTCCAGTTTTACATTGAAAATTTGGAACTTTGTTCATATGTACATGCAGTTTGAAAGCAATAGGATGGGGTGTTTTAGCGTGAGGTGAATTAAAATAGAAATTTTTTCATAAGTACATGCAGTTTGAAAGAAGTAGGATGGGGTGTTTTAGCGTGAGGTGGATTAAAATAATCTTGATGCGCTCTCATATATGATGTCTAATTTTAGTTTTAAAATCTAGACCTTGATCAAAAGTACATGCACTTTGAAAATTGTGGGAGGTGAACTGAAACCATCTTATGATGTTAATTGAAACCTTTTAAAAATATATACACTAATAACATATGATTTTGGAGATACCTTGTTGTAATTTTTTTTTTGAATTCCATGCTCCCAACTATAACCGAGGAAGTCATTTAAGATGTATTCTCCACCTCTGTCAATTCTCAAAACTTTGATGTAGTGTCCACTTTGCTTCTCAACAAGAGCTTTTTGTTGACAAAAGCATTGAAACACTTCACTTTCCTATTTTAGAAATTAAAATAATCTCTTACATGTATAATAATCTATCAATGTCAAGAAATAATACCAACTACCAATTTACGGAGTCTGCATTGGTCCACAAAAATCTAAATCGACAATTTCCAAAGGTGCGTTTTTCTTATTAAGTTTCCTACTAGAAATTGTTCTCTATGTTGTTTGACAAAGGTGCATCTTTCACACAACCTACCCGGTTTTTCTATTAATGGAAATCCCTTTACCATGCATTTCCTATGTAAAAAATTTAAACATACGAAATCAAGATTCTCAAATCTTATATTCCATAACTAGTTTTCATCTTCTACTTGAAAGTTTGTTTGTGACAGCCATAACTTTTCTTTAATATTTTTGTGAATTCATTGAAAATTGTGCTTGCACACCTTCTTCCTCCAAATCTTGTTTTATCTTGAGTGGAAAAATTATATTGCTTGTCATTTGAAAATTTTCAATCAAATTAGTTCTTGGAAACTTATCAAATAATGTGCATTCTCCATTTTTTTAAATATTCTATCCTTTTTGCGTGAGTTGCCTTATACTTATCAAATGGTGTTGTAATCCCGAAATAAATATACATATGAAATATAATTATTGGTTACAATATTGACTCTTCCTTTTCCCATTACTGACACTTCGTTATCAGATCCTAATGTAACTTCAGATTTTAGACTTTCATTTAAATTGGAAAAAATTTATATATTCCCTACCATGTGATTGCTACATCTTGAGTCTAGAAACCATACATATTTTTTCTTCTCTTCTGCTACCTTGAATGCTAAAAACATATTGTCTTGGTTATGATTTTTTTTTTGTGAATTTTTCATTTGGTTTATTACTAAGATTATGTTCTTCCTTCTAGATTCATTTGCATAATATACATACTTCTTGCAATAATGACATTGAACTTGAGATTTATCATAGCTATGACCTTGTGCTTGAATTTGGATTGGATTTTGATTGTTGTCTCTTCCACTTGAGCTTGAAAGGCTCCTTATTCCACCTCTATGTGGACTTCTTCATCTTCCTCTATCATTTGATCTTCCTCTTCCTCTACCTTGACCAACTGAAACTTGTGTCTGGAGGCCATGCTCCATCGAAGAATTTCTTGTTCTATTCAATCTATGTCCATTAGAAATCAGTGATGCATGAAAATCATCCACTTAAAATTATCCTTTGTCTCTTATATGGACACAATAATATGATCAAACCTTTTTGGTAGACTTTTTAAAATCGTTTCAACTATTCTAATTCTTAAGTGTCTCACCATAAGATATAATTTGAGCAACTAGTTAAGTAACTTGTGTAAAGAATGGGTTTATTGTCTCAAACTCCTTCATGAATATAGTTTGAAAATTTCTTCTGAGCATCTACAACATTGTTGTCTTTTCTTATGACATACCTTGACATGTTGTTTGGAGATATCACATTTTTTCTTGGACTTTTTTGTGAATACAATCCTTGTAAATATGTTCTCATGGACTACTTGAAAAATGTAGAAGAGGGCTTTCGAGCCTTTTCTATTATCTCTCAACAAATCTCTTTTTTCTTATGTCAATACATTGTATGTTGTTGCATTTGATGGTTCTTGGAACCCATTTTCTACCAGATCTCATATATCTTGAGAAGAAAATTAAATTTTCATTGTGATTTCCCAAAAATCATAATTCTTGTCATTAAATTGAAGAGTTTGTGAATTTCTCAAACTTGTGCTTGAAGCTGTCATTTTTCACTCGTTAGAAACTTGATTGTTTTCTTCTAAATTTGTTGTCAAACAAGAGCTTTTTCACAAGTTAGAAACTTGACTTTTTTCTTCTAACTTTGTTGTCAAAGCAGAGCTTTGACACCTATTTTTGATACCATGACAGAGGACAAAGATTACGACATCACCATGTAGGTTAATGGAAAAACAACGGAAGAGGACAAAGATTATGCAATCACTGTGCAGGTTAAAGGAAAAAAAGGTTCAACTGACAACAAAAATATAGAACACTTCTCCAGAAATAATGCGCAACCTAGATCATAATAAAACATAGTGTAATCTCCAGAAATTTATGGGCAGTTACAAAAAACAGTAAAACAAAGTACACACAATAAAATTAGAAATGAATATTTATGAGATGAATGCCAAGCAACATATAAATCCTTGGTTTGAAATTCATAAGACAAAATACATATGTGAAGTGTGAAATTAGAGGATGCAACTCTGGTTAAACTCTGTAAACTACCATATTTACAAAGACCCTTTGAACACTCTCTATTACACAGTGAAAATAAATTCTTACGCGCCCACCTATCTGTTCCCCTCAATTCTTGCTCCAGATATTTTAACGAACTAATTCGAAACAAACGCTTCATGGCGTAAGTAAAGAACATGCATTGATGTATTAAATTTATGACAATACTAAAATTAAGAAGGGATGGGTGCACAGACAGGAAACTTAATTTCCAGAGCGTGCTGCGTACTCCAGGCTTCCTCCTACATAGTACATCTTTTCATTAACAGTTTACCAACTCCATGCATTCATTTAACTCTAAATTAGATAAATTGGTGTTATACAAATGGGGAGGACTTGCACGCCGATTCAGAATTTCTTTACTTCACATCCTTAAGACTAAAACGAAAATTTTTCATTCAGTGGGCCTTGTACTTTGATGTATGGCATGAAATATCTGGAATTTAGTTAGTTGGTTGTGATTATTTCCAACGGACACCCAAGGAACGGGAGGCCACTTGAATATATCTTACGGAGAAAATTATTTCGAGTATTGGGGTATTCCACAAATCACTGTAATGATCCATTAGAGTTTTTTTTCAGAAGAAAAAAACGCTGTTTTATAATATTAATATAAAGCAGTACATATTCAACATAGTTCTCAGCTGCGAGAAGATTCAGCGAGAAATCCAGCATATAGCCGGAATGAACATGCTCAGAAAGTAGAGCAATGAAGGGGGTTTTGTGGGCTGCCAAATAAAATTGGGGCAGATGAACCCCACTACTGATAAAATGTTATATGAAAACAAAAATGGAGATTATGATTGATGATATTAATACAAATTATCTCCAGAAAATAAAACAGCGTTGTAAGAAAACAACATAATAAGAAGATTATGCGCGTTCGGATCCAAAGGGCTATCTACAAAAGTATAGGCAGAGTTAGACCCGAGAGGAAATAGAAAATCAGGAAAAGTATAGGCAGAGTTAGACCCGAGAGGAAATAGAAAATCAGGAAAGAGCAGTAGGATCCATCTGATGTTGGTAGACACGCTCGCCTGTATATGACATTTATGCTTGCCTGTAGATAATAATAGCAACGCTCGCCTGTAT
Organism: Pinus albicaulis; assembly: GCA_034641835.2. Taxonomy (NCBI): domain Eukaryota; kingdom Viridiplantae; phylum Streptophyta; class Pinopsida; order Pinales; family Pinaceae; genus Pinus; species Pinus albicaulis. The sequence continues at coordinate 393,082,091 of CM076583.1, read as the reverse complement.
ATGACATACATGCTTGCCTGTAGATAATAATAGCAACGCTCGCCTGGAGTGAAGTATAACCCTGGCTCGCCTGATGTACCTTACTATCCATTAGAGTTAGTGGTATAAATAATCCGTTACTGACGTGCAATGCAACAATTACCGATGTAACATATGTGTTCACATTGGATCCACATGTGCCAATCATAAATAAACATTTCAGGAGCTCGGGCGAAAGCCAAAGGAGGATAAACACGACGCACTGAAGATAACGTAAAAATATAATTATAATTCAGAAAAGGTTTCATTAATTATTTAACGCCAGACATGTTTCATTAATTATTTTTATTAAATTAAAGATGGGATCCGACCAAAGAAAAATCATTCATATAGTGGTTGGATTATACATTAGACTAAGAATATTATGAAATTATCAATTTTTGGCCTTCATAATTTACAACTTTGAAATTCCTCAAACCCAATTCTAACTTAATTATCCACCATATCATTCAAATAGGTGAGTTTTGAAACATTCAACAACTCGTTACGTCGTTGATCTTCTGAATTAAAAAATGCTTCTAAATTTTGTTCCTGAGATGGACAAGCCATGATTATTTATTTAGGATGTAATCGCAGACATCCCAAGAAAAGATGTGTGCATATTTCTCTCTGTATCTCAAAAGGAAATTAGGATTTAAGGAAATATTTTGTTTTGCATCGTTGTTGATCTTTTGTAATATGCTTTGACATTTAATATATTGCACGACCCTCTGCACGTTGGCTAGAGCCGGCATGGAGGACCGTTTTCCAATAGAAATATTTGAGCCGTCTGTCGGTCGTGGTAGAATTGAACACCCCCAAATAACATCTCTACTCAAAGTCGAACCGTGAAGTTTGCTGCAGATATGTCACTAGCCATGACGCGAAGGCAACCAATAAATGGCGTGCCAATAGGCTTGAGCAGGGGTTGCATATGCCAAGAGTTGAATCACTGATTTACTAAAATCCAACGGTGAACATACACAATGTTCATCTGATTGCGAAATATTCGGGGAATCAGCGATCGACATAAGTGACACTTTCACAGAGAAAAGGAGAAGCAGAGAAACAACAAAGGACAGAACAAATTATTGGAGGAAAAAACCCGCATTGAAGAATTACTGATTTGAACAATTTATACAAGTGATCTGGAGGTTATTCAGAAACTAAAATGGGAATCAAAACTAATTCTAAACTAATCCGTATCGAAACTAATTCTTTAACACTCCCCCTTAATTTTGAGGGTTACATTTGTTTTATTCCTAACTTTTGACATTGAAATTCAAAATTAACTTTTCCTAACGGTTTGGTGAAAATATCCGCTAATTGCTCCTTGGAATCACAAAATTTGAGAACAATGTCACCATTCTTGACGAGTTCACGAATGAAGTGAAAACGAGTGTCGATATGTTTGCTTCTTTGATGAAACACATTGTTCTTCGACAAGGAAATAGCGGAAGTGTTGTCACAAAGGATTGAAATCGGTTCATTTTCTGTATATCCAAAGTCAGAGAGAAGTCTTTTTAGCCACACTGCCTGACATGATGCTGAATTTGCTGCAACATACTCGGCCTCTGTTGAAGATAGTGCAACTATGGGTTGCTTTTTGGATGACCACGAGATCAAGTTTCTGCCAAATAGAAAAGCATAGCCAGAAGTGCTTTTCCGATCATCAATACATCCTGCATAATCGCTATCTGTATAACCAACAAGTTTACTATTTGTAGAGGCTGCATACGATAAACCATAAGTAGATGTACCTGCAATGTATCTTAACACCCTTTTTCCAGCTTTCCAATGACAGTCTTTAGGAGATTCCATAAACCTGGAGATATAACTAGCTGCAAATGCTATATCAGGCCTAGTAGCAGTAAGATACATAATACTACCAGCAAGTTGCTTATACAAAGTCGCATTAACAATAGTACCCACATCATCTTTACTCAACTTTGTACCAACTTGGATAGGAGTATCAACCGGTTTACACCTGTCCATCTTAAACTTTTTCAAAATGTCAGTAGCATACTTATGTTGACTCATAAACATACCATCCTGTGTTTTTTTCACTTCGATACCTAAGAAGTATCTCATTAATCCAAGATCTGTCATTTCAAATTCATTTTTCATTGCAGATTGAAATTCATCTAACTGCATGTTACCTGTATAGATTATGTCATCAACATAAAGACACAATATCAAAATATTACCTTGATGATCATTCTTGATATACAAAGTAGGCTCGTGGTCGCTCCTTCTGAAACCATTATTCAACAAGTAATGGTCTATTCGGCTGTACCAAGCTCTTGGAGCTTGCTTCAAGCCATACAATGCTTTCTTCAACCTGTACACTTTATGTTCGTGATTTTTGATTTCGAAACCAGGTGGTTGTTCAACATACACTTCTTCATTCAAGACACCATTCAAAAAAGCAGACTTTACGTCCATTTGGTAAATAGGCCACTTGTTTTGTGCCGCAATAGCTAATACAAATCGAACTGTATCAATTCTTGCTACAGGTGCAAATGTTTCACCATAATCTATGCCAGGTTGCTGTGAAAAACCTTTGGCAACTAATCGTGCTTTATGCTTATCAACTTCACCTCTCTCATTTAACTTTGTTTTAAAAACCCATTTGACACCTATAGAGTTTTTATCATGAGGTAGATCAACCAAATCCCAAGTTTGATTTCTTTCAATAGCATCGATTTCATTATTCATAGCATCTACCCATACTTTTTCATTTATAGCCTCTTCAAAACAAGTAGGTTGGAATGAAAGAAATGCAAAATTTACAATATCATCAACATCATCTTGTGCATAAATATCACTTAAGTTTCTCATCTTAGGATTATCAGAATCAGACTCAAAAGATGATGAGCTGCTACTGCTGGATGAACTACTATTGGTTTTGTCTTGAACCTGTAATCTTGGAGTGCTTGTCGCAGGTGTCTAAAGTTCATCTAACAGAATAAAAGGATCAGGACAAGTATTGTTCTCCATTTCATTCCAAGACTTATCTTCAGAAAATTTCACATCTCGACTTACAACAAATTTCTTAGTTATAGGATTAAACAATCTGTATGCCTTAGATTGATCACTATATCCTATAAAAATATACTTTTCACTCCTATCATCAAGCTTTTTTCTCAATTTTTCTGGAACATGAGCGAAAGCAATACAACCAAATACGCGAAAGTGTGAAAATGTTACCTTTTGTCCACTCCATGCTTCTTCAGGTACAAAATTTTGAACACTGGAAGTTGGCGATCTATTCAAAATATATACCGAACATGCAACTGCTTCAGCCCATAGATCTTTAGACAAATTTCATGTTTTAAGCAAACTTCGAGCCATATTCATAATTGTTTGATTCTTTCTTTCTGCAACTCCGTTCTGCTGTGGAGTATAGCTGGTTGTCGTTTGCTTTTTAATACCATGTTGTTTGCAAAAATCAATGAATTCGTTAGATTCATACTCACCTCCTTTATCAGACCTCAGAAATTTAATAAACTTGCCACTTTGTTTTTCAGCCTCGGCCTTGAACTCTTTAAACTTCGAAAATGTTTCTGATTTATATTTGATGAAATACACCCAAATTTTCCTGCTAAAATCGTCAATGAAAGTAAGAAAATAGAGACTGCCTACAACTGATTTTTCTTGCATAGGACCGCATAAATCTGTATGCACTAACTCTAGTTGTTCTTTGGCTCTATTAGAGGCTGAAGCAAAACTATCTCGTTTATGTTTACCCATAATACAACTTGTACATGAAGAGATCTGATCAGACAAAGAAGGCAACCCTTTCACCATGGACTGACTTTACAACAAACTCATACTTTTGATAGGTAAATGACCATATCGCAAATGCCACAAATCAGAGTTAGTTGGCGTTGAAACATTATGTGCATACAACTTCTCACTTTTTAACTGTAACTGATACAACCTGTTCTTTGTCATTGGAATCTTTGCAACAAGAGACTTATGCTTATCAACAATCGTGCAAGTAGTGTTGTGAAAGCTAACATCATAACCATGTGCATCTAACTGACCAACACTCAACAAATTATGCTTGAAATTTGGTACATAATAAACATCATAAATATTCTTCACAACATTTTGTTTGGTTAAGACAGGTACAACACCTTTTCCTGAAGCTTTAACCTGACGATCATCACCCAAACCAATAGATGAACTGAAATATGTATCAAGATGTGAAAACAAATCACTATGACCAGTCATATGATTACTACATCCACTGTCAACCAACCAAACATCTTTATTAGGTACTTGCACAGTTACTTGGCATGCCAAAAATAAAGCATCTGATGTTTCACATTCAGTGTTTGTGACATTGGCTTTGTTTTTATTCAGAACATACTGTAGTTTTCGACATTCAGACTTATAATGGCCATATTTTTTGCAGTAGTGACACTGAATTTTAGATTTATCTATCCACCTATGACCATGATCATTTTGAGACTTCTCTGAATGTGTTTCAGTTACCTGTGATCTATCGTCAGACTGAGACTGTCCTCTACCTTTACTTTTCCTGCCACGAAAACCTCTGCCTCTACCTCTATCCATTAACGCTTTAGATTTAAAAGCATGCTCTAAATCACTGACATCTAAATTAATTATTGCTTCATGTGCCAACAAAGAACCAGTTAATTCTTCCACAGATAATTTTGTCAATTCTCTCGATTCAAAAACAGTAACGATCATATCAATTTTTTTTGGCAAACATCTAAGAACTTTTTCAACAATTCTTTGGTCATCAAGTTCTTCACCATTCATCCGAAGCTAATTTACAACACCCATAACTTTAGTCATAAAATAATCAATGGTATCTGAGTCAGTCATTTTAACTGTTTCAAATTGGGTTCTAAGTGTCTGTAATCTTACCATTTTAACTTTATCATTTCCTTGATAAGCAGCCTTAAGTATATCCCAAATTGATTTAGCAGATTTGGCAGCATTAATTTTAGGAAAGATAACGTCATCTAATGAATTTAAAATGCAGGACTTTACTCTACCTTCTTTCTGTTTAATTTCATCAAAGTGTCTTCTTTGGGCAGCAGTCATACTAACAATTTCATTTGCGTCAGCTTCTTGGAACCCCAACTCTACTAATTCCCAACACCCTAAGCCTTGTAAACATGCTTGCATTTTAAGACTCCAAAAATCATAATTTTTTCCACTAAATAATGGTGTCGGAATGGCAAACTGACTTGTTGAAGCCATTTTTAAAAACAATCACCTTTAATAAACCAGCAGTCTTTACTAGTAACAAATAAAAAGAGACTCAACCCAACATACTCTTTTAAATGTCAGCAAATAATGTTCACAATAGCAAATCTTTCCTAGCGAGCTATGCTTACAGACGAGATAAATGACTTCGTAGAAGACTGAGGAAGATTCCCTGTGAAATTGATTGAATTCTCGAAACTCATGAAATTATTTCTTGGCATTTGATAACAAGCTAACTGCGAATTTTTCTCATTAGTGGAAAGAAACAACTGTCTTATTTTCTGTAAAAAAGACAAATCAGAAGGCGCAGGAGAAGCAACCTGTCTTATTTTCTGTAAAATAGACAAATCGGAAGGCGCAGGAGAAACAACTTCTTTTTACAGATCTGTCCGACCTTTTCACAATGGCAAAACACATCACAATGGCAGAACACAATGTTCTTAGCACTCCACGGCTTCAACACGACGTTTTACACCTCCACAGCTTCTTCTTTCACACTCAACATCCCTTTCTTGGTCGGTGGATAGGCTCTGACTGGTGGTGATGATAAAAGAGAAAGAAGTGAAACAACAAAATCAAAACAGAACTGTGTGTAGCAGCTCTTTCGAACGCAGAGTGACCAACAACATCAAAACAGAGCTGTGCATAGCGGGTCTAATCCACACAAGCAAACGCTCCAGCAACTCTAACGCTCACAACCAGAACTGGCAGTGGCTTTGATACCATGACAATTTCACAGAGAAAAGGAGAAGCAGAGAAACAACAAAGGACAGAACAAATTATTGGAGGAAAAAACCCGCATTGAAGAATTACTGATCTGAACAATTTATGCAAGTGATCTGGCGGTTATTCAGAAACTAAAATGGAATGGAATCAAAACTAATTCTAAACTAATCTGTATCGAAACTAATTCTTTAACATAAGGATACCCAAATCAGATATCTGTAAAAAAATCGTGAGACAGCCGCTCAGAACTACGTCCACGACTACTAATATTTGCAAGAGGGAGAACAAGACACCATCGCTTCTCATATACAAACCCTGAGGCTGCTTGTCCTGTGAAGCCACATATTGGACACTCCCGCTTTCCAAAAGCATGTCGTTGATTACATCGCAGCACCTACGATGAAATTTCAGGTCATGCGAGCAATGACAAACTATTTCTGAAATTTGAATTCTCACTCTGCAAGGTAGACCCTTATAATGCGTATATTTGGCATGAATTATAGAAAATATTATATCATGTTCAAAGGCTTTCTTTAAATGATATATTTTCCATGCTTTTTAGATCGTGGATACTGTTAGCACTCCACGAATTTCCAAAGGTTGACAAGGAGACAAGAAAAGGTAACCACATACCACTTTGACTTAGTAGCTAGCCCTATTAGGTTGAAAGGGTTCTTTCAATGAAATTCAGAACTAGTATCACTGGATCATGAAGATTTTAGGCTAGATATGCAAATTAGGGTTTGTTTTATTTCGATTTTTGTGCTGGATGAAAATGTGCCTTTAGAGCTAAGCTTGAAACTCTAGTAGGGTTATAGAGCAAAAATTGCAGGGGAATAGAGGGGCAAGGTAGGAAAGCTTGAGTGACCCTATAGGCTATTTGGTTATGGTGTAGGATGAAAAGGGAGATTAGAAAAAAGCATATAAATATGAATTCATTCCTTAAGAAGAAAATAAACACAACATCATGATCTTATCAAAATAGGGCATGTATTCCTCATGAACCCCAGTTAAAACCTTTAAAGACAATGACTGAAAGTAGTAGATATGTAATGGAAAGAGAAAGAATTCAATACAGTGATTTCCAAAAGAGAAACATATCCATAGAAGCTCACCACATGAATCCCTAAATTTAAGCTGCAACTTTTCTTTGTATTCACTATATTACTTTGTAAAACTGAAATACATTAGTTCAATTTCCAATGTACCAACATCTATTACTTAAAATGATGGAGTATTTATACACTTTCTAAACTAAAATATCTTAAAAATATATCAAGATTTATTACAAATATATCTAAGTGTGTTACACAAATAGAACTAAAATATATGACATTCAAAACTAATGAATCTACTTGGCACTATCTTTATGGATTGTTGTTGAAAAAAAAGAAATTCGAATTTGATAGCAACTCTTATTAGAGGAGGTGGCCTCCATGTCACTTACTATCTTTGAAGCTTTTCCTCCCGAATTTCTAAAACAGAGGGTCCAGTTATCCCTTTAAATATCTCAACCCGAGATAGATATGTAAAAAGTGAAAGATTTTATTGTAGATAAATATGATTTTGAGATAAACCTCTCTCATTTTCCCAAACTTCTGCTCCAGTTGTTCATAATATTCTCTGCAAAAAGATGTCTAAAATAGGTCTTTGCCGAGGTTGAAAAATAGGTCGTGAAGATGTGAATGTATCTCTCATTCTGTACTACCTTTGTAAAAAGTGGTATAGGTTTTTATAGCTTGGAATATTGAGAACATACACCTCCTCTAGTTTCTCAATATCCATCTTTGATGGGCCACAATCTTCTCTGCAAAAAGATGCCTAAACAAGACATTTCTAGAAAATGAGCCTTCAAAGATTATTTCAAAATTCCCAAACCATAATGTCTGCGTAAAAAAGAAGAGAGGTTTTTGGACATATGTAAGTTAAAAACAAAAACTCTTTTGGGTTTTGAAAATTAATTTCCACCTACGCGAAAATCGTATTTGAAAATATTGACCAAAAATAGGAAAAATTCGAAAAATATTCATGCAAATATTTCTCCAAATATCTCAAACCACGACAGATGTTAGAAAAATGAGGGAGGTTTTTGTATATGAGTATGTTTTCAACACAAACCTCTTTCATTTTTCGAAAACTCGGTCTCATTTGTTTGTAAACTATGTTTAAAATTAATTTGTTGTATAGGGAAAAACATAGTTTTAATTGACCATGAAATGAAGCAATAACATGGAGGCGGAAGGAGTCATGGAGGTGGGAGATAATTGAAGATTTTGAAGCCATCATAACAGTAATATTGTATAAAATCCTGAGAGAAACTGCAACCTTAAACACGAGTTTTTTTTTCCCAATATAAATAATTTTTAACAAAATTTTACATGTGGTAACACATACAAAATTTCATTATGTAAATCTTATGCATCCCTCATCGTCTCCACCCTTATCCATGGTGACTCCTAGATTTATCAAATATGATATGACTGAATGACTCTAAAAGGAAAAAAGTGTCAATAAAGTCTTGGTTCTTTCCTTTCGCTTCTTTATACTACCAACTGTGATGAATATGAATAGTGGTTTTTGAATTATTTTCTCGTCTACTATTTACAAGTATCGGTACACGAAAATGTCCATAAAACATAAATTTGCATGCATAGGCATTTTCTCATGTGTATCGATGACTGATTATGATTGGAATTTTACATCATATGGTTCTATAGTTACTTGTTTCATTTCCTATACATGGCTTCTTCTTTTCCCTTTTATTATATCTGTGAATGATCATGATGTAAATTTTGGGAGATTGAAGTATCCTTTGTTGCAACTTAAGCATGTGATTATCAATTTCATTTGTGGTTATTGAAGAATCCCATCATATTATGTGTTTCATTAATAGGATAATCGAACGAGTGATCCATATATATGCAGGAACGCAATAAAATACATAAATATATATAAACACAGAGATGCAGCAGAAATAAAACTTCATTTTATTAAAATCAAATGATTGAAATATGATTACAGACATAATGGAAATAAACTAGCTAGGGCACTGGTAGCTTGTCTCTGTGAAGAGATGTGGAATATACAGGCCTATGAACTATGTTATAATGAGGCTCTAAGGCCTATTTATTGTTTATAAATAATGGAAAACCCTAAACATCCAAAAACCTAACCCTATGAGATGAAGCGCCAAAACTGTGGGCCCTATTTGGTTTAATTGGTACATCAACTTCCCAGGGATGTAACTTTGGCATACTATCTCTGATTGATGTGCACAATACCTTGTTATAAATATCTATTATAGGACTATAATTTTTGATGTGAGAAACATCGAAGGGACTTTGTTTAGGGCCTCAAAATGGCTCCAAAAGTTTAGGACCTGAAAAACTGCTAAAAATAGTAAGTTGTGCTGAAATTGAAAAACTGAAAGAGCTGATGCTGGGGGTCCAAATGAAATAGGTGGGTGGTCACTAATATCCACATGGATCATTCCTCCCCCCTCATGAATCAATGGTCCCCATTGCGTTTAGTTCCTCCATGAGATGAGGTAAATTATGCTAAACATGGTATTGGATCTATTGAAGGTGTCACGAACCTGTTGGTAGGCCTGCTGGATGCATTCAATAAATTTGATTTCTTTATCATCCTCAGAAAATACATGTGTGGATTTTGTCTATGTGGTCGCGTGAGGCATGGAAACATCAGGTGGTGGTGTGCCTAGGATTAGATCAATGGAGAGCTTGACCTGGCAGTGTAGAGGAACCTCTGTGGGTGAGGAGAAAATGTCCTCGTATTCCTTCAAGACTTTGTCCATCTGCTGCTGCCATGCAGGGGAGCCTTGTTTCAAGGTTGTGGCCACAATATTCTTCTGAATTGTAATGAAAATAAATTTTCTATTATGGAAGTAGTCACATCATCATTAACTCATCTACAAACATCCTAGCCATGACAGGGATTTCGTCAAACATTTCACAAACTTCCATCTACAGGTGTAAACAATAGATTTAAACATAGGGGTCTCATATATATCTGAGAATTGCTAAGAATAATTTCTCCCTTACATCCTAAGTTGCAATACAATCTATTTTAACATAGATACATTTTTCATTCATTTACAAGTAGAAACGTGGATAGATCCATACATCATCGTAGATAACATACATTCTTATAACTAGCATAATAACAACATAAATACCATCGATAAAACAAAAATAGAATCCACATATTAACCAATTAAATTATACATAAAATAGAAAAGGAATGAGCTTCTCATTAATGAGTGTAAACTCCAACTAGAGATGGGAATTCCACGTTCCACCCGACCATAGATTGGCTGAGCCAAATCTCTCTTCAGCAAATCACACCCGTGTCATATTCCAAGCATGAATGTGGGACTCAAATAGTAAGAACAAAATATTTCATCCCAAGGCTAAACCACCTCAGTTTATCAAATGGAAATCAAGCCTTACCCTAATCTACACTCGATTACTAGGAAAACACAAACATGTATATCATCAAATTATCTCTGCCTAAACCGTGAGGAATTTTAATTTCTCCTAGTCTTTCAATGTTTACTACAACCCACAATATGAATAAGGGGTTATTAGGCCATAAACCGATAAATACTCTTCGTGCTTTGCCGTATATGCCAAGACTAGGATTCCTAGTGATACGATGCTAAAAAAAAATGCTCAAAAATAAAAGTTCTCATAATGGAACAAAACCTATGTGCTTGCATAGATCTCATCATTCTGAATCTGGCACAATTCATTTCACAAAAAATTGACACCTTATGCTCCCAAAAATGAGTTATTTTTGATTTCCCAAACACACAATTTTTGGCAGAAAAATGTGGAGGCAGCCTAGTCAGCAGTCGTACAACTAACTTGGCCTGCTAACTGTGCAAGGAGAGTTGGCTTCAGGAGCCAATGACAGTTCAATACTTGGCATTCTCTTATTGGTTGGAATTTGGGGCAATGTGATTGGTTGATGGTATGACCAACCAGGTTACACCACGTGGACCAACCAGAGGTCGCCACGTGGCACCCTGGTTTCCAACCAAAATTTTGGGTTATGGAAGATAGACCTTCATGGGAATTGAACATGCGACATTCAGGTGGCTACAGTAACACATAATCACCCTCGCAATATGACTTAATCATATTAGTATTGAAATTATATTTAAATAGATATGGTGGCACATTCAGGCATGGGGGTTGGGTCGGGGCTGAGCCCGTGGCCACACCAATGCCTCAGAATTAGGGGACAGGGGTCTAGGGCTAGAGCCTAGCCCATCCCTGTGGTGGCAACCATAACCCCAACTTTCTACATGTGAACAACGGAGCGTTAACTATTACCGCAAACACTGGACCGCCAGTTGTAACCACGAGCTTAACCTCTGGCGAAATTGTAGCATCTGACCTCAACCCACCTGACCATTTTCTTAATTGAACCTAAATCATTCGCCCAAACTGCTACATGTGACCGCCTTAGCCAGTTACCTGAAACCGCTAGGATGACCGCTAGTGGAGGGGGCCACCCCTAGGTCCTATGGGCGTAATGTGACCAAGTGCATGCGAAAATTTGGGGGCTTGTTGGAAAAACTAATGGTCCTTCAATTTCGCCCGCCCAACGGGAATCGTGCTAGGTTTAGGGGGAATTTTCTGTTTTCAGGGTGCCTGTGCTACGTTTGGGCCAAATTATGGGGATTTTAGCTATAGAATTGGGGAAAAGATTGAAGGAGGCATAAATTTATCATGTTTTGGTCTTTTTGGGTGCAGAAAGAGGCTAGATAGGCATTTTTTATAGCTCTGAAGTTTTTCAAGCAGGTTTTGAAGTCATTTGAGCAATGTAACTCATTTTATCACCATTTTATGAGAATAATGAAAGAGGTTCAAGCAATGGAAGTTGGACCAGGAGATGTAACCCAGGAGGGGTGAACTCTTTCATCAATTATTTTTTTGTGGTTACTGTTATGGCTTTATTTATCTATTATTTTCTACAATTTAGGAGTTAAATTCATGTTTAAATGTGTTAAAGAATTTAATTGAAGTATCATAAAAACACATTCAATTTACTTGCAATTTATGCAATCCTCAAGAACATCCATATATACAAATCACCTACTCCATAAATGGAGAGAAAATCACCTCTCAATATTTACCGCAATCACACCAAAACATGAAACGATTCCATAATCATTCGGAGATCCACCTCACTAAGGTTTGAATCAATCTGCTAATCTAGCTAAACCAAACATGCGAACTCCAAAACACCATGGATATTCTAAAATTGCAAGGCTAGGTTGAATACACTATCATATCTAGCAAAAATCCATGCCAAGACAACAAAGAACCAAATATAATTACCATGCATGCCAAATATAGAAAGGAAATACACATGAAAATCGATACCTTCCAAGAATCGTGCATGCTCACCCTTTCTTGCTTCCTGATTTTTCCTACTTTCTTGCCTTTGTTTCTCGAATGTCAAAGTGCTCCAAAAAATTTACGTCCAAGAGAGAGAGAGAGAGAGAGAGAGAGAGAGAGCTCCCAAAATGCACTGAAAAAATGTACCAACTAATCCTCATAAATATTTTTATAGAATAGGCCTCTATTTTCTTCATTTCCCATTATTTTCCTTCTTTTTCCTCCTCACATGCAACTTGTGACCTTTCATCTCCCTTTTCTCTTAATTTACATTATTTTAATAAATAAATGTGCTAAAATTCCATTTTCCTTTCCAAATGCTTTGCCTTTGCGTTTTCTAATTTCTTTAGCCATAATATACCAAATTAACGCCCATTAGGATGTTTTTCCCAACATTAAGTATGGAATAAGTGTCCCATCAACTGTGGTTATTATTTTTTCTTTATTAACTTTTATTTACATGGAATTTTAACTAGGGCTGTTACAGAACCCTCCCCCTTGAGGTAAACTATCCTTGGTGTTCAACCGCACATTTACCTCAACCAAACCACTGAAAATAAACCATACTACCCATGGAGCTTTATAATGTAGCTTGATGCAGTATTTAAAATTATCACCGTGTGGAAAAGAAAATCATTATGACAACATAAAACATGCAAAATATAATGACATGACACCATACCGTATTAGGGGAATTTTGATGTCTAAAATGGGCCTCCTAAGGAAAATGTACAATCAAAATTCACTTTATGCGAACCAATCACATTTTAGGGAATGACATCATCCCTAATGGTTGAGGTGGCATTGCTTGACTTAAAGGTACTTACTTGTCACATTCTCAATGGTGGATAAAAAATCATGGTTAACCATGGTAGTGCTCTAAGTACTTGTTTGGTTTAAAATGCGGATGCAAATTAGAGTTTCATTTACTATCAATCTGGGTAAGTAAACTTTTAGGATCATCCAATATATATGGACTTAGAGACAAACTAAACTAAGCTAGGTGAAGAAATGCCAAAGCTCTCTTACAGGAGGTTGTTCATTAGGATCTCCAACACCTATTTAGTTATTTAATCAAAATGAAATCTAAAGACATTGTGATAAGTGTAAGAAATATTAAGGCTCCCTTACAAGAGACTGTTCATTAATATTTCTAATCATCTTAATCAATAAACTATTTAAACTAATGAAATTAAAGCAATTAAATCCAATTCTAATTGATTGCATGAAATGTTAAAGCTCTCTTACAAGAGACTATTCATTTATATCTCAAGCATATAAATTAGAAACTTAAACTAATGAAATAAAACATTAAATAACAAATCAGATTCATTGAAGGAAATATTAATACTTTCTTATGAAAGGTCATTCATTAATATTCCAAACATATGAACCTAATAATTTAATCTAATGAAATTCACAAACAACATAAAATAAAAGCTTACTAAAATAAAAGTGTACTTGCTAGGCAATGGGGATCCTTCCAAGGATTCACAAGCACACAAAAAGAAAAGTGAAATGTAGAGGATCAAAGAAGCTCTGTCTTATTTGTCATCAATTTCAAATTGCAAGTGCAACCATTACATTGATTCTCCAATCTAACTTCTCACTACCAACCTATAAGATACTAAGATTACAAATCAAGATTAAGACTACAAATGAATATTAAGATTACAAATGAAGATTAAGACTACTAATGAAGGAGATAACACTCCTATTTATACAAAAGCTATGATAACAAACTCATAAATGTAAATCCACTATTCCCTCCTTTGACCCACATATTTCTCAACCAATGGTGACACATAACCCTATCCTCCATGATCTTCTCCATGAGGTCCATGATCTCCTCCATGAGGTCCATGATCTCCTCAAATTCGAATTTAAACATAGAGTGCCACATAAGGGTGCCTAGGAAGCTTCTTTTGTACCTACACATGTCAACAAACTCATTCTAATTGTTAGGTATATGTATAAGCATATTATTTTCTAAAGTTTAACCACAAATCTACTTAAAAATGTTAAGAATTAATAAACTTTGGAAAAGCATAGTTATAACCGAATGATGAGGTAAATGTAATGATGTGGAGGTGGAATGAAGGTGACATGAAGGTAATATGGAAGTAATGTGAAGGTATTGGTGAATAATGGAGTGAGAATAGGGACTATTTTGAGGCCCAACATACCCCCAAACTGAAGGTATTGCATGTCCTCATGCAATCTATTACATTACTTTTTGATACTTGATATTTGGCTTAAACTCTGTATGATATCATTTTGCAAAGTGTTTTTGATGAACTGCAACTTGGTTGGTTCTTGTGTTTCAACCATATTTTGTTTGTTGCATTCAATTTTAATGTATGATCTTTTCATATTGATAATGTGATTTTTATTGCAGAGTATTTTTATTGCAATGCAGCATGGTTGGTTCTTGTGTGACAACCATGATTGTGTTGGCATCCAATTATCTTTTAAGTAATTTTTGAAAAGCCATTTATATGCTCATGATGATGTAATAGTAAATATATTTTGAAAGTATGTGGGCTTTGAATGTGATATGAATGTTTTGAATGTTATATGAATGTGGCAACATATAAATGTGAACTTATTTCCTCGATCAGCTGATGGTTTTGGAAATTTGACAAAATGACGAAAGGAAGTGAAGTTTTTCCAAAAATTGTCATTCTAACTTTTCAATGAATTAAATGGTTAAAAGTTAGAAAATATTATACCTTAACTTACCCTTTCAAAAATGGATGAGAGTTGTGCACATGTAGTTGCAAAATTTTGTTCAAAGTCTTCTTTACTTGGTTGTGAAAATGGTGGATGAAATCGAAAAAGTGAATCTTTTATTGTTGCTGCATCTGCAACTATATATATTGCTGGATCTTTTGTTGAATGTTTGGAATCTGCTGCTAAATGCGGCTGAAAATTTATAAGGCTTGGAAGGTATACAAAATTCAGAATTTACACTTTCCCCCCCAGCGGTGCCAAAATGTTTGGTCTTCAAGTCTTCAATGCTCATTGGCACAATTCTTGTCATGTGAATAAATGTTTTGGTGTTGAACATAACAAGAAATTGTTAACTTAGTGGCCATTGATGGATGCCACTAGTCAACACAAGAGCTCCCATCTTTAATGTGGATGAGAGTTAAGATGCCCCAAACACATATTTCTAAGTATGAATGAATTTGTTGTTGTCGAATAACTAGAAGATCCGATGAACAAGGGACATTGATGTATTCCCTTTGTTTATCGGCATGATAGCTTGCCCTTAAGGCATGCAAGCTTCAAGGTGTTTTTAGAAAAATATTTACACTTAAGGACTATGGAATCAATGGTGTATGGAAGGAAGGTTTTATTTTCAAGTGTAGAAAAAAACAAACGGACTATGAATATGTAAAGTGGACGAAAAATCTTGTAGATGAGCTTTGTTGGTTTTATTAGTGGGTTATAATTGAATAAAACGTAATGAAGTGTATGTGGTAATCGAAAATGGATAATGACTCTTGCTGGGAAAATTAAAATGAATTATGGATTCAATTTTTCAAATATAACAAATCTGCTCCTCAATTCTAGACTGCCTTCTAAAATAGCTGAGTTTGACCAACGTTGACCAGCCACTTGTAGACGTTGAATTGAAGTGTGGATAGGTATTTCACCATCCTTGTACATTTAGGAACAAACCCAGCTCTTTGAATTTTGCTAATCTGTCATGAAACATGTCAAACCATTAAGCTATTACAGGAAGTTGCAAGAACTTGTAATTTTCTAGAAATTTCGTTTATGTTCATGGACTTGTTCTTTAGAGTTTCTCATGAAATTAGTCTTTTTAAGACCAATTGTGCACACAATTATTTTCCTTAATGATCAATTGATTAACCTGTAACCTGCGAAAAAAACTTGGCAGAAAGAAAACATAAGTGTGTTCAAGAAGAAATGGCCATTTCCTTCATGATTCTTACGCAAAAATTTCGTACCAAATAGAACAGATTAAGAAAAATATAAGTGTTGAAATTAACTCAATTCATGATATTAGTATCAATCCATTCTTAAATAAATATCCATGAACAGTAAATTTAGTCCCTGTTTTTCTTAGCTAACTTTTTTGCATGGCGAAAAGCTTGGCATTATAGACTTGTTGTGTCTTGCAGATTAGTGCGTTATAAAATCATACAACAATATGAAGTTTCCAACTCTAAGCATGTTAATCAGCATTTAAATAATCCACCAAATGTTCTTTAAATTAATCTTCCAAATGTTCCATTATATGTTTTCAAATCAATGAAATATCAAATTTGTGTAATATTTCCTAGGAAGATTTCGAAGTATCCTTCAAGTGAAGGAGTAAAAAGATCAGCAATGAAAGGGAATTTTGAGAATGAAAATAGTGAATGATTTTCAAAAATGTTGTAGCATTTGTTTCTTTTGTAAATTTTACCCTCAAACATGACCCTTTTCCACGAATGAAGTATTGTTGGTGAAACATCTAGCCTCAAAAGTCCCTTTGATAGCATGACTTCTTCCATTATTCCTGCAACCTGCTGCACTGAAAACCTCTGAATTGGGAAACCTGCTGCAGTGAGACATATGAATGTGAATGTATTTCTCCATTTATCCTTGGAAAAGGCATGCTAGCTAGGACTATTGAATCTCACATTTCATGCTCCACCTTTTAACATTATTCAGAGACTAGTGTGATGAAAAGGGCATCCCATAGTTTTAATTGTCAAAGTGAGAATCTTTGTGATGAATTGTGTTGTATGTTGGGCTAGTTTCCAACAAGAATGTGACTTCTTGCAATAATATATTCTTCCAAATTTGAAAATGAATGCATATCTGCCAACCCTTAAAAATGATGTAACACTATATTTTACCATTATTTTCCATTCATCTTATTTACTTCACCATGTAACCTGCCAGTGATGTCTCACTTATTGGAAACAAAAATATAGAAATTTAAATTCATATGTTAAACATTCCGAGTGGGAGGACTCAATGTGTTATATATAGAACATGTTTATTACCATGGTAACTTGATGAGGTGGGACCCTTTGATGGTGGTAAGCCTCGAAAATTATCTCATACAACTCCCTCAACATTATTTTTGTCAACCATATGCCGAGAATTATATATGTCCCATATGAAAAATAATTGAGTGCATTTTACTAATATTTTTTTTAAGAAATGTGACATACCGTCGCATAACCCTGTACCCGCTAATATGTAAAAATATGGCAATATAACATTCACCAAAGTTTTATGCCATAGTCTTCAGATATGTGTCATGGTGACATGATGAGTTTGCAGTCCATTCGGCATAGAGTCACCGTCGGAGCCAATGGTCAAACAACGCGGAGGTGGCATGGAGTAGGTCGAGACCACTGGGGGTTTTGGAACTTAGGATGAATGCAAATATAAACCTACAAAATTATGTTGTTGATTTTCAAATACTACCCTTTTAAGATAATCGGGGTTCTAAAGGACCAATCACAAAAATGCCTCTTTTTATGTTTCCTCTGAACCAAAAAATTTTGGTCTAAGTAAAGGGAGTTGTCTAACGAGACGAAGGAATTGCCCAGAAAGTCAAATTGGCTGGAATTTGGGCCAAAAAAAATTTAAGAAATCTTATAGTAACAGTGTTTGAATCATGATTTTGATGGTGGAAATGGATTCAGCACCATAAAAAACCTTTAGGGCACCCAAAATATTAAAGTTTGATAGTTATAACGTGGATTTACAAAATCCCTGCCGTATTTTCTTAAAATCTTACCGAAATTTCCATGATTTTCAGGGCGAAAAAGCAGTGTAGTTAGACTACAAAAAAGTAAAGTACTCATAATAAACATTATTTCACACTTTTTGAATAAAAAAATATTATTTTCATTTCATATTTCTTGAAAGAAATAATGCATATCCTTGAACATTAATTATATTATATTATATTATTTTTATATAGTATATTAATTACATGTTATTATGCAATTTAAATAATATAAATTTTAATTAATAGCATATAATATAATAAGGAATTTATAGATTTATATTTATATTTTATTTTAAGTTATTTAAGTACAAAGGACAAATGCATTAGTTGTTCAATGATAATGACTTTTTCTTGAAAATTTCGTTCTGATTTATAGTCACATAAATACAATTTTTTTATTAATTTGATTTTGGTACAAATTTTGAATTGAATTTAACTATGGTTACATGGATTGTGGTGCAAAAAGTGAATTACAAATTCAAAAATATTATTTTATTCATTTAGCTATTATTTTATTATTTCCTTAGGAGGCCCATTTTAGACCTCAAAATTCCCCTAATCTTATTATAGCTTTATAAAATATCCCATGGAGATATTTACATCCATATAAATATGTACATACATCCAACCATCACATCAAAAATTATACCAAAACATCGCCAAAACATATGCTAAACAAAGAACACCATCACACCAAAAATGCTTTTCTTTAACCGGAAAACAAGGAAGGATGAATGGCCAAAATATGATCCACCATATCCGATATAGCTTCATCGGACCCAAAGTGATTCCATTGCACTTTAACTTGCTATATTGCTCGGTTCCACAACATCAACACTTTTTTTTGGAATATACACTCAATCTATGGTTGGAATTATCCATCAGTTTCCACCTGTAATACAAATCAGTCAATCACATGATAATAATTTTTAACATAATTCTTAAGAATACATATACTAAAATCATCATGAACATTCACCATGGTAGGAAATGAAAGTAGACAGGCCATTGGTATGATCCTCTCAATGATCCTGAAGGATCCACAAAACTATGGTGCCAACTTGGTACATGATCCAATCTGCAAGGAGGTCTTCATGTGCTTGATACATAAGTACACATGATCCCCAACCTAAAACTCCTTGAACAACCTATTCCTATTTTCATAACTCTTATGCCTATCTTGTGTTTTTTATCTGAAAATGGGTGGATAGCTTGAAATTATTATGTGCAAGCACCTCCCACTCAGTTGAACAAGTAAAAGATCGTGCTTATACATGACTGTGTGGACTTTTATACTTGAAAACATGTGTATGTTTTTTACTCTTTAAGAGCTTTAAGAACATTTGTTTTTTCTGATATTAATAATGTACAACAATCATATAATGCAAAAAATAAGCATCAACACATAACATCAAATTTAATATAGGATTTCACTTGAATATCGTGGGCTACATCTCCTTGAGCTCTTCTCAATTTGACTTGACCCTTTGGGATTATGATGATAATTTTATTTTACAAGTAAATAATTAACTCCAATGGTTATTTGGGCTATAACATTAGGTTTATAATATCATCATACCCCTGGAATCGATGTCATCACTCTGAAGACAGAACTAGGCTTCCCTTAGACTTGATCTCTCCTGTCGGTGCCTTACGCTTCCTTGAGCTTCACTATGGCACTAAGACCTTAATAAATACTTTTATGTCCTTGAAGCCTCAACTATTGTGTCCATCATACATCATACCTGTAAAATAGACTGATCACTTGCTCCAAATGAGCATTGGCTCCCCAATCTAGGTCTCCATCCATTGTTGGCCCTCGGCTGCCTGAAACTTCTATGAGGCTTCTCGGCCTTTAGGAGTGTCCAAATGACTCTTAAAATCCCTTCATTGGATTGATAATGTTATAAATAGTTAGAAAAGATGCAGGAGCCTCCTCATTTGGATCATTCTTGAGTTGATGATTTCGGAGTAAGACTTTTGTCTTCTTGAGCACGCTGGCTGTTTAGCCTATCTTCAACACTGTTTAATGCACCGAGTGTCTCCGTGTGGAGATCTCACCCTTAGCCCCAGGGGACTTCAAGTGCCTGCTCGGGCAAGGTTAGTTTTTCAGCATTTTGTGAGTTGTTCCATTGTTTGGGTTTGTTGCGTAGCTAGAGCTTATAGAGACTGTGCACTCACTGGGAGAGAGGACGCAGTCCATTGTGGAGGAGCTTCAGATTGAGGTTTCTGTAGGCGATTTCGCCGGGATTTTGAGCAGAGGGTCAGCCTTTTCCCGTCGAAGGTTTTTGGCGTTTTTGTGGCAGTATCTCGGCTGTTTATATCCAGCCACTGCGTTGTACCTTGGAGGCCAGCTTAATTCACTGGGGAGGCAGTTTCTGGTGGTTTCGGGGGTTGGCCATTCTTGGAATGGTTTGTGGATCTTGTCGGGGTTGTCGAGGAGAGGAGATTTATCGATTTTCAGCTCATTCCGGCAAGGGGATCAACCCCTAGTCCTCAGTCCATTATAGCAGTAGCAGCTACACGACAGTTTCCAGCAGCTAGGATGCAGTTCCTAGAGCAACCATTTCCGATATTCTCTGAGAGTGTTTTCTCACTTGAATTGCGCAAGATTAGCCTATTGTACTCCATTACATTTCTCAGATTAATAAAATGGCTCAGCATTTCTTCTCTATGTTTTCTGGATGAGTTTTCGTAGTTGCCATCGTTGCCATATTCTCTTTCTATGATATTATTGTTTTGAGCATTCTAGTTCTATACCACTTGGTGTGTTTATCTTTGACTCTTAGACAGAGTCTGGAAAGGGCCAGGTAGCCTCCGGATCTCTCCTTCCTTTTAGAGGAAAAAAATCTAGTAAATGCATTCCCAGTGCATCTCTGGTTGGATTTTTCCGTGTTTTAGAGATATCCCCGAAATGGGATATTAAATAGCTGCACTGGCTAGGCCTCAAACTGTTGTTGGCCCATGGTGGCCATGGTGGCCTCTGGCACTTATCTGAAGAAAAAACCTACTCAGAAGTATTTTGATGGCTCTGCAACCCTCACCAATGAGTCTGGAACATCTGAGATAGTGGAAATTGACTATTCACACTTTCGTAATGGTCGAATATAGCTTAAGATAGAGCATAAACAAAATTTGTCTAGTGACCCCTAAGTCAACTCCACCAAAAATGGAGCAACTGCAGTTAACCCAACTAAAATTGGATTTTCCGCCAATATTGACACACTGGCGTTAAATATCTACCAAGAAAACCATGCATTAAACTTAACCTTTGGTGGATGGGCACATCTAATTTTCCACTCTGCGGTTACAGTGATTGTTGGCAGAACTGAGGGCTTGAACCATGGTGGATAAGCACTAACCTTGGTAAGTTTTGTTGACCGCGCAGAGACCATTTGAAAAAAAGTGCCATGTGAATTCTAACCATAACACCGACGATTGAGGGTTTATGTTTGTTGACCGGTGGTAGCCCTTGGTTCATGGGTGTTGGACATATGGGGAGGGGCTGGCCCCTCTGCTCCCCCAAATGCCAAAACACCATAACTTAAATATGACCCAAAAGCTTATAGGCTAAGAACCAAATGGTAGCCCAGGTAGCAAGCTGTTAGCGTGTGCACTCGTAGGTCTCAAGGTCGACTCCGTTCCACTCCATAATAATTTTACACCATTTTTCATGGGCCATGTGGCAGCCTCTAGGCCTGCCACATGGCGGCCTGTGATTGGCCAAAATCCAACCCCAATCAATAAAATTGCGACACATGTCAGCCTATAATTCTTCTATAAGGAATATTCCGTAGAATATTGTGAGGAATATTCCAGGAATATTTCGTAGAATATTCTTTTTTTAATTTTCAAAAACCCAGTCAAAACTAGTCAAAGGTCGAAAATTGCAGTTTACTAGACTTTTCAAGTCGTGATAATGTCATCATACAGTGTTGGTTTTTTGAACCGTTCACGGCACCAGAATCTGGAAGATGAAATATATCTGGTCGCTGAGGTTCGATACACATTCAAACACTTTGAATTTTGTGCAATCAGTTAGGTCCTTGATCCAAATCTGATCACACGTCCCTATTGGGAATCTTTTGTAGCCCAAAAGACTAATTACCTGATCTGTTCAGTTTATGAGAGTACATCACCCTCACTTTTCCAGCCTCCATACACTTGCCTTGCATGGCTTAATGCCTTTGAGCCCAACTCGAAGGTAGTCAATACTTCCCCTCCTTAGATGCTCTTGTCCTCCTGTCAAGAATTGTCTTCCTTGCTCTTCCAGAAATTTATAGAAGGTCGCTAAACATCATGTCCTTGATCATCAATCCAAGTAGGCTCAAAAAACGTGAGATAACAATAGAAAACATGCATACATAACTGAAATTTGCATATGTACAAATGAATGTATGTCTTACTAGGTCAAGAAGTCAAACCAATTCTTACCAAGCCACTTCCATGGTGATATTTTCTGCTGAAAATATTCTTCATGTGAAACATTTGTTCTCACATCAATGATAGAATATTTGGTTCCAATTTTGCCAGTCTTTCTATCCTCTTTCTTCAAATGCTTGGGATGATTAGTTGGATACAATGTCCAACATTGGGCAACAAAATGTCCCTTTCTTTGGCAATGTGTGCAAGTTTTTTGTGCCTTTTGAGCAAGTTTCCTTTGCTTCATCTATTTCCTGTATGAATTCATCCTCTTCCAGCATTTTGGAACTTCATGGTTACACAGACCATAATAGGAACAACAACTCTTTCTTCCATTCAAGCATGCAGATTTTCCATGCTTATCAGAAACTTAATAAACTTGAATATAGGAAGAATTATACCTCAAATGCCACTTTGCATGTCCATCTTTTTTTCCTTCATGACGAGATGAACTTGTAGAGGTTCTAGGTTTCTTTTGAATACCAACATCAGTGTTCATGTCTTGGTAGCTTTACGAACTCCCATGCTTGCCATAAGTTGCATGTCTACAAACATCTTGGTGCAACATAGGCTTCAAACAATGAGAATAAACTTGAAAACAAACTTGACATGTTTGTGGTTTAGAACTTGTAAAAAAATTTCTTTTGGAAGTTGTCACAAATGCCTTCATGGTTGTAGAGTTTTAGCCATAAGATTGAACAGAGCCTAGACCAAAATTCTTAGGTGTTTCCTCAACCATAATAGGATCAATCATGCCTTGTGCATTTTTGCCTAAACCCTTTCCTTCATAGCCCATTTTTAACATCAGCTTGGACCCTATACCTCTAGTGTGCTTTACAAATGAACCTACACATCTTTCTGAAGAGGAAATTCAACACAAATTGAGTGTTTTACCTCTGCTTCATGGATGTTCTTGGTTAAGGCCTATTTGGCATGATGGATTTTCATCTCCATCTCATGCATTATTTGAAGAATCCCTTCTTTCTCTTCCTTCATAACAACCGTTTTCTCATGAACTCTAGTGCTTTCCCTTCTGTCTTCATACAAAATTTTCACCATATCCTTCAGGATGTAGAAGTCTCGTGTCATTTCTTCATCGAATATTCTTGTCTTAACTCCAATGGTTTATGGGCTATACCATTGGGTTTATAATATAAGCATACCCATGGAATGGTTGTCATCACTCTGAAGATAGAACTAGGATTCCCTTAGACTTGATCTCTCCTGTTGGTGCCTTAAGCTTCCCTGAGCTTCACTGTGGCACTAAGACCTTGAGAAATTATTTTCTATCTTGAAACCTCACCTACTATCTCCAGCATAAATCATACCTCCAATATAGACTGATCATTTTCTCCAAATGAGCACTAGCTCCCCAATCTAGGCCTCCATCCACTGTTGGCCCTCTGCTGCCTGAAACTTCTTTGTGGCTTCTCGACCTTAAAAATTCTCCATTTGACTTTGATATCCCCTTAATTGGATTCATAATGCTAAAAAAGGTCAAAATATACTATTCAATTGCATAAATTGGCTTTCGGCTGCTCCGGTTACGCCTCCAACACTTTGTGGCACCCCCTGGCTCTAGGTTCACTCAAAACTTATTTGAAGCATATCGGTCTTAAAAAGTATTCAAAAGATATTGGAAGTTATTCCATTGGATTCATAAGGTTAAAAATAGTCTAAATAGACTACTTTTTTGCTGAGAATGGATACTGGCTTCTCTGGATAAGCCTCATTCTCCTGCTGGCACCTAGTGGCCCTATTAGCCCTTGGAAATTCTATGAAGCATATAAACTTTTAAAAGTCCTCTTCTAGCCCTTCAAACCACACCATTATTTCCATAATGTCTTAAACATCCAAAATTGACTATTGGCTTGTTGATAAAGGCCTCTAGCTGCACTGGCTAGGCCTCAAACTGCCACTGCCCATGGTGGCCCTTGTGGCCCCTAGAACTTCTCTGAAGCAAAAACCTACACATAATTCTTATGATGGCTCTAAAACCCTCACCAATGAGTTGGGAATTTCTGAGATATTTGAAATTGGCTATTCACACTCTCATAATGGTCAAATGTAGCTTAAGATAGAGCCTAAACAAAATTTTTCCAGTGACCCCTAAATCAACTCCACCAAAAATGGAGCAACTGCAGTTAACCCAACTAAAATTGGATTTTCTGCCAAGAATGGCATGCTGGCCCTAAACCTCGACCAAGAAAACTGTGCATTAAACTTAACCATTGATGGATGGGCACATGTCATTTTCCACTCCGCGGTTAGGGTAACTCTTGGCAGAACTAAGGGCTTGAACCATGGTGGAAAAGCGATAACCCTAGTAATTTTTGTTGACCACACAAAGACTGTTTGATAAAACATGCCATGTGAATGCTAACCATAACACCGAAGATTGCAGGTTTATGTTTTTTGATCAATGGTAGCCCTTGGTTCATCGACGTTGGAAATATGGGGAGGGGCTGGCCTCTCCACTCCCCTAAATGAGAAAGCACCACAACTTAAATTTAACTTGAAATCTTATAGGTTAAGAACCAAATGGTAGCCCAGGTGGTAAGGAGCGTGCATGCTCAGATGTCTCGGGGTCGACTCCGATATGCTCCATAATAACTTACACCAATGTTCGTGGGCCACGTGGTTGCCTTCAGGCCTGCCACGTGGTGACCCCTGATTGGCCGAAATCCAACCCCAATCAATAAAATTGCGACACATGTCAGCCTATAATTTATCTAGTAGGAATATTCCATAGAATATTTTGAGAAATATTCCAAGAATATTTAGATGAATATTCCAATAATATTCCCTGGAATATTATTTTTTTTAATTTTCAAAAATCCAGTCAAAACTAGTCAAAGGTCGAAAATTGCAGTTTACTGGACTTTTCGAATCGCGATAAATTCTTCATACGATGTCGGTTTTTCGAACCTTTTGTGGCACCAAAATTAGGAAGACGAGATCTATCTGGTCACTCAAGTTTGACACACTTTCGAACACTTTTAATTTGAGCTATCACTTAGGTCCTTGATCAAAATCTAATCAGTTTCCTTCAACGTCTTCTTGATTACCGTCATTTCATGTTTTGTTTCTACCAACATCTTTAGTCCAATCAGTACCGTTTTAACTGGATCACTCCAACTGATAAGAATGTTGCAACTCTACCCATACATGGCCTGAAATGGACTCATCTTCAATGACTCTTGGTACCCATTTTTGTAAGTGAATTCTACTAGTGGAAGATATTCTTCCCACTTGCAATGTTGATGCATCACATACATCCTAAACATATCCTCCAATATCCCATTGACGCTATTAGGTTTTCCATCTTTCTATGGATGATAAGTTTTACTAAAGGTCAACACAGTGCCCAAACTTGAAAAAAACTCCTTCCAAAAGTTGGAAGTGAACTTTGCATCCTTGTTGGACAAAATGCTCCTTGGAACACTATGCAATCCAACTATGTCTCTGATAAACACCTTTTCTACATCACTAGCTGAGTATGTAGTCTTCACTAGAATGAAATGTGAAACCTTTGTCAACTTGTCCACCACAACCATGATGGTATCATGATGTCTAATTTTATTAGCCAAACCTATGATGACATCCATGGAAATGACCTACCATTTCCACTCTGGAATCGGAATGGGCTGTAGCAGTCAATATGGATGTTTAGACTCTACCTTAACCATCTAACCATCCAAACATATGGCTACAAAATTTGCCACATCCCTCTTTATATTAGGCCAATAATAGAATCTCTTAACTCCAATCAATGTCTTCTTGTATCTTGGGTGTCTCGAATATGGTTTCACATGAATCTCCCTCAAGATCAAATTCTTGAGCTCATTGTTGTCTGATACATATATCATGTCTCTAAATCTGACCAATCCATCTGTCGTGAGATGATAGTCCATATCCTGTACACATGTAACTTTACTTATACTTGTACCTATACCACATGTACCTGTACCTATACATGTACCAACACCTGTACCTATACCTATACTAACACCTCTACCTCTACCTCTACCAACACCTATACATGTACCTATACTCTGCTGGAACCTGTGCACAATATCCATATAACTCTGATCTTGTTGACTTGCCTACAAGGTCGTACCGTGTAATTCTGTCCCATAGGAGCTCATAACTGTTATGTGATTTACTTGTACCTACCTACTAAGAGCAACTGTAACCCTATTCTCCTTTCCCTTGATGAAGTCAAACTCGTTGATCCTTCCCAACCATCTAGCCTCCTTAGCATTCAAATTTGTTTGCTCAAATAAGTAAGTCGACCCAATGTGGTAAATCATCAATATAAATTGCTTGCCAAGGATATAGCTCCTCCACATCTTTAGTGCATGTATGATCGCTTCTAGCTCAAGATAATGTGTTGGGTAATTCATCTTTTGCTCATTTAATTTTTGTGACTCATAACACACCACCTGTCCATCCGGCATAAGGACCCCACCAAGTCATCTCTTGCAAGGATCTGTACACACTACAAACTCCTTATCTATATTTGTTATCTTTAATACTAGAGAATGTGTCAATAATTTATTAAGCTACTAAAAAATAGCCTCACACTCCTATGTCCAATAAAACTTCTTACCTCTCCTCTAAAATGATTTAATTGGATAAGCAATCTGTGAGAAGTTCCTGATGAACTTCCTGTAGTAACCTTCTAATCCCATGAATGGTCTCACCTCATCTACATTCTTAGGAGCTACCAAATCCCTAATTGATCTTAAATTTTCTGGATCTACTACCATGCCCTCCTTGGAGACAACATGTCCCAACTAGTGTACGTCAGTTTACAAGAAAATGCATTTGCTGATCTTAGTATACAATTGATGCTCTCTAAACAATCTCACCACTGCTATGAAATATTTAGCATGCTCTTCCTGATTTTTAGAATCTACCAATATGTCATCAATAAACACAATCACAAACTTTTCAATAAAAGGAGATAAAAAATTGTTCATCAAACACATAAATGTAGCTGGGAAATTATTCAAATTGAATTGAACTACAACAAACTCATAATTCCCATACCTAGTCCTGCATGTGGTCTTGTAGATGTCTTTCTCTTTTATGCGTACATATTGATATCCTGATCTCAAGTTGATCTAAGAGAACACTGCTTCTCCCTTGAGTTGATCAAACAATTCATCGATCCTTGGTATTAGGTACATGTTCTTGATGATCACATTGTTTAGCTACCTGTATTCAATGCATAGTCTAAGAGTGCCATCCTTCTTCTTCACGAAGAATACTAGTGCACCCCATGGATTTACAAATTTTCTAATGTACCCCTTGTCAAACATTTGTTTCAACTGCAAGTTTAACACTACCAACTTAGGTGTTATCATCTTGTAAGTTGATTTTGATGCTGGAGCTTCCCCTAGTACCAACTCAATAGAAACGTATACCTCCCTGTGAGGTGGAAACTCATAAATATCTTCTCAAAACATATCCTAAAACTGATGCAAAAATAGATACCTACTCAAAACATCTACATCCTCAACCTATTTACCATTTTCACTATAGATATGACCTGAAAATAGTATGCACACTTTCCTACAACTACGCTTGGCCTGCATGGGCATAACCATCATAACTCATGTGGATTTCTTCTTTCCTTGTAAAAATAATTGTTCCTCATTATCCTCCAAGCACTCAATGGCATTGTCATAGAAATCTACCTTGCTCCTATGAAGATATAAAAAATCCATACCCAATAGCATACTCTATGATCCTAGTGGCAATATGTTCAAGTTCGATGTTATAGGCATATTGTTTAACTCAAATGCATAAGCTCTTGCCCAATGGTGAACTATTTTCTTCGTATATGTGACCAACTAGACTAACCAAGATTACGCCTGTGTTTCCTTACTCACACAACACGTATCCACCAATTGAGGACTAACATAGCTACAATTAGATCCAGGGTCAATACAAATAGAAATAACTTTATCATAAATCTTATCATCCAGCTCAATGATAGAAGCCTCGTAATCTTCCTATTTGTTGTCCACGGATGCATAAATACGAGGAATGCTCTTCCCAACATCCCCAACAGTATGTGCCTCCTGAGTATTGTATATCCTAGGCCTACTCCCTTGATTTTTTGGAAAATATCTCTTAATATGGTCCTCACCTCATGTCCAACACTCCAACCATCCCGTACCACTACCTCCATATTGTTGTTCTGATCTATACTACTGTTGTGGCCTAGGAACACTGTTACTAATGAAATAGGTAACCTGACCTCAAAACAGGAACTCTAGCCCAAAAAAAATAAAAAAACATGAAAAAACACCCCAAAAACAAAAAAAGTGTATTCCAGAATGCACTTGGTTTTTTTTGAAGGTCAAATTTCAACATTTTATAAAATTATGCTAAAAACAAAATTGTTTCTTGAAAAAAGATTTGAAAAAGAACCCTCAAAACAAAACCAGTTGACGCTGGAATAACAAAAAAAAAAAAAAATTGTCATATTTTTGACATTTTTAAAAATAGAAATAACATTTTTTAATTTTTAAAATTCAAACATTAAAAAAACCTAAAATTTAAGCAAAAAAATAAATTTAAAAAATAAAAACATTTTAAAGCTTAAAATTTAAAAATATATAGGAATAAAAAAATAAAAATAAAAACAAAATAAAAATTTTAATTCAAACATTGAAAAAAAAAACCTAAAATTTAAGAAAAAAAAAATAAAAAAAAAAAAATAAATAAATAAAGATTAAAATTTCAAAATATATAGAAATACAAAAATAAAAATAAAAAGAAAATAAAAATATTAAATTAAAAAGAAAAACAAGTTTAAAAAAGAAAGAAATTATAAAAAATAAAATATAGAAATTAAATTTAAAAAAGAAAAAGAAAATGTTTATTAAATTAAAAAAAAATAAATTTTAATTTTAAAATAAAAAATTAAATTTAAAGAAATATATTAAATTTTAATAAATTTAAAACTTTAAAATAAAAAGAAAAGAAAAAAAAAGAAACAACATTATGGAAATTAAAGTAAAAAAAATGAAAAATTAATTAAAAATAAAAAATGAAAAACAAAACAATAAAAATATTAAATTTAAAAAAATATATATTAAAAAAACAAACAGATTTTAAAAAATATATTAAATTTAAATTATAAAAAATAATATATATATATATATATATATATATTAACTTAAATTAAAAATATATATATATATTAGATTTTATTAAATTAAAAAAAAATGTTAATATTAAATAACAAATTAAATTTAAAAATAAATATTAAATTTTAATAAATAAATCAATAAACAAATAAATTTTGAAATAAAAATTAAATTTTAAATATAAAGCAAAAAAAAAAAAAACATTGTTAAAATAAAAAGTTAAAAAACTTTAAAAATCAATTAAAATTGAAAAATTGAAAAAAATAAATTAAAAAATATATATTAAATAAAAAATAAAATAAAAAACAAATTAATTTGAAAATATTAAGTTTAAATTAAAAAAAAAAATTAATTTTAGATACCCAACTTTATTTGAAATAAAAAAATAAAAAAATTAAAAAAATATTAAATTTAAATAGATTTAAAAAAAAAATACAAAATTTATTAAATTTTAAAAATTAAATGAAAAAATTAAACATAAAATTTAATATGAAAAAAAAATCAATTAAATAAATAAAAATACAAAATTTAATAAAATTTGTTAATAAAATTTAGAAAAAAAAAATTAAAAAAATATATATATATATATATATATATATATATATATATATATATATATATATATATATATATATATATTATTAAAAAAAAAAAAAAAAAAGAAGAATTTTTTGATCGTGGTGGCGCCGACAATCTAACTCTCGCCCAGGTGACGGCAGAGGCCGGTTGCAAGGCGGCAGGCTAATTCCCAGAATCGCCCTCCCATGGCGGGAGACCGATTCCTGGAATCGCCCTCCCGCGGCGGGAGGCCAATTTCGGGAATCACCCTCCCACGACGAGAGGCCGATTCCGGGAATCGCCCTCCCGTGACGGAGGGCGGCCCCCGACCCGCCGCGTAGGAGGATCTATTGCCGAATCGCCCTCCCACGACGGGGAGGGCGTACCTCGAAACCCGCTAAGGGCGACTCCCGAAATCGGCCTCTCGTGGTGGGAGGGTGATGCCCTCATGCCGCAGGAGGCTGATTCTCGGAATTGACCTCCCGCAGCAGGAGGGCAGTTCCTGGAATCGGCCTCCCGCCACGGGAGGGTGATTCCCATAATCATCCTCTCGCCCAAGTGTTGTGCCGCCAACTAGGTGGGAGGCCGACTAGCGGCGCCACCACGATCAAAAAATTCTTTTATTTTTTTATTTTTTTGAATTTTTAATATATATATTTTTTGAATTTGATTTTTTGAATTTGTTTTTTTTTAAATTCAAAAAAATTAAAATTATTTTTTTTTTAATTCAAATTTTTTATTTTAAATTTAATTTGTTTTAATTTGTTTTTGTTTTTTTTTGTTTTTTAATTTTGTTTTTAAATTTAATATTTTAGATTAATTACTTTTTACAATTTAAAATTTATTCATTAAATTTATTAAATTTTAATTTAATTTAAATTTTCTTTTAAAATCTTTTAGTTTATTTGGTTTTCTATTTTTAAAATTTATAAATTGTTTCATTTAAAAAAAAACAACAACTTTATGGATATTTGTTTTTTAATTCTTTGCACGTGGTTTTTTCATTTTTTTGTTTTTTAGTGTTAGTTTTTTTTATTATAATTCTTTTATTTTAATTTTCTTTTTCAATTTTGAATTTTGTTTTTTTTTTTTTAAATTTGTTTTTTGTGTTAATTTTAAAATTTGTATTTTTGTTTTCTTATTATTATTATTTTTTTAATTTAAATTTTTAAATTTTTTTTTATTTTTTTTTGTATTTCATTTTTTTTATCTATATTTTAATTTTGTAATTTAAATTATTTTTAAATTTTCTATTTTTTTTTTTTTAATTATATGGATTTTTTTAATAACTTAGAAAAAAATGTTTTTGATGTTTTTATTTTTATTTTTATTTTGTTAATTTTTGTTTTTTTTCTTTAAATTATGTTTTTTTTTTTTCAAATTTTGTCATTTGTTTTGATATAATTTTCGAATATTTTTGTTTTTTTTTTGTTTTATTTATTTATTTTTATTTAAATTTTTTATTTTTACGAATTAATTTTGTTTTTCTTTACATTTTTATTGGTTTTTCATATTGTTTATATATATATATATATATATATATATATATATATATATATATATATATATATATATGATCTAAGTTTTTTGTTTTATTGCCAACATGAAAATGACCACTCTAAAAAAAAAGTTTATGATGTATCAATACGTTTCAAAATTAGCATGAAAATCACCGCTCTAAAAAAAAAAAGTTGATGCTGCATCAATACGTTTCAAAATTAGCATGAAAATCACTAACATTTTAAAACAAATATTCATACTTCATAAATAAAAATATTAGAGTGTAAAAAATGTGCTAAAAAAAAAAGGTGATTCTGCATCACTACTTTTCAAAATCGGGTGTTTTCTAAGCTACCAAAAAAAAGTAGGTAACAATGCGGTTACCTATTTCATCAGTAACAGTGTTTAGGTCCTTGCCCACCTGCGTTAAAATTTTTTGTGTTGCCACATTTAATTTCTCTTATGCACTATGAGGACTTTCTCTTTTCAGTTTCCATTTACCTTTACCTTCCCCTTCCCTTTCCATTCTTGCTGAGACTCATTCTTGCACTTTGTCTGTTCATAGAAGTGATTCAACTTCCCAATGAATTCCTCTAATGTATGAGGCTCATCATACTCAATCCAATATTTGAATCCTAATGGAAAATAACTCACAAGTCACTGAAAATTAGCCTTATCATCCTGAATATATTGTACATACCTCAACATCTCCAAGAATTTTGTCATGTACTCCTCATCTATCATTCATCCCATCTTTAGCTCATACCATTTTTTGGTCTTGAATGTTGTCGTAGTACCTCTTTGACAAGTATTTCTTTGTGAAACGTATTTTGTACTCATGCAAACTCAAGCCATATTTCCTTGTGTCTAACCCGATTCACATCTTTGCACCATATGTCTCGTTCACATTCTCTTAAGAACCTCGAAATCTTTGAAAAGATGAATTTTCAATAAGAGGTAGGGGATTACGATGGGATTATTGTGAGGGAAAAATGATGTAAAGAAAAATTAATTGGATGTTGTGATGAGAAAATTATCAAATGAATTAATGTCATGAAGCACAAAATAATGATCAAATGAGCCAATTAAAGCATCATATTTCAAATTTGTAATAAACGAAGATAAATCATTTTAAAAATTCTATGAATGTTCTGAACAAATGAGCCAACTTCCTCGTAGGCCAAATGTGACAAACCATTTTCCTATAACTAGTGAGAAAATGTGCAAGCATTGTAATTATCAAAATAATTTAAAAGGGGTGTCAATAGAACAAATACAAAAGACCGATCAGGACATGGTGTATGGATAAGAACTTGATTTGTGCGATAACTTGTGCATTCATTATCACTCAAGAGGACTGGTGGTGTGACAAGAGGACATATTTGCAATATAACATTCACAAGAAGTACCAGGAGTTGACTATTAAGAAATGAATTCGATAGGCATGATTCCTTCAACAAAAGAGAGTCCCTTGAATGTTCAACTTCGCAATTCCATACTCTATGAGATATACACATTCAAAACCCAAGTTTAATATGAGAGATTTACAGGAATATGAATTAAATGAAAATTATTATTGAATCCAGTAAGAAGTAGAATCTTGAAAATTTGTAACATCACACCTGGAATACCAAACATTTTTCAGAAATAATTTTTTATCAAGTGAAATCATGAAAAGAGAAGCATTGTGTAAGAGAAACCGGATTTGTATTAGTTCGAGAGACTTACTAGAGTTGTGATATATTGACATAACCAACAATGAAAATTTAATTGTCTTGACTCTCTCACATTTCCTGGAAATTTCCACGATTGTAAAATTGCATTTTAATATTTCCCCAGATCATGCATGATTTGAGGATAATTTATACCACTATATTTGACAAGGCTATTGCTCAACGGATGGTAGCCACCTATGTCATTTATTTTACTATATTTTCCAACTTCAACAACAAAATTGCTCAAGTTGAAAGATTCTTCGGATAAAAAATTTGAAGATGTGTGAATTGGAAAAATTTCATGAGCAAGCTGGTTTGGATAGTTTACTTCACGCAAGAGAAGAGATGATGAGTGATGGAAAGAATACTCAATGATTTGATTTTTTTAATTTTCATCATGGATAATCTCACCTCCTTTTGTCAATTGAGAATATAAATCATCAGATGGAGTACCTGAAGAGAATGGAGGATCGTCATTGCAAGTAGATGCATCGCTAATAGTAGAACACAAGGGACAATGAGATGAAGAGGAATCTTTGACAAGAGCATCTTCTTTGACCAAATTAGATTCTATATCTAAAGTAAAATATTCATAAGAAACTGAAAGACCAAATGATACACTTTGGAATTCATCATCGCATACATCAACATAATCATCTTCATCAGAATTATTGTTTCCCACGACCGCAGATTGATTGAAAGAATTTATTACATTTTATTCACTGCCAAGATTAGTAGATTGAAAATCATCCGAGAATTGGAGTACATCATATTCACATGGAGTATTTTGGAAAATAGAGGAAATATTGAAAGCATATTCGCCTTCCTTATCATCTGCCTATGTAATATTACTTGCTGGTATCCAATCACAATTTGAACCAGCAACGCGAAAATGAAGAGAGTGTGAAAAAATAGTTGGTGGAATATATTTCTCAAGGAGATAATGGTACAAGTAATCATGGTGTGTATATGATAAAGGATAATAGAAATATGAATAAGATTCAAGACTAGAGTTATGAATAACAACATCATCTGGCGAAATGGAAGATTTAGTCTTCACAATGGGACTCCTGGGTCAATCTAGAATTTCCTCCATTGAATCTAAATCATGAAGAACAGAAGAAGAATGAGAATATGGATTAGGAATTTATTTGTATATTTCGCAGCTCTACAATCACTATAAGGAGGCACCCGCATCAAGACTAGAAATGGAGGAGGACAAAATACAAAAAGAATAATAGGTTCCTCCTTTAAAATTATAGGTGTCTCTTGGTTCACGAGAATTGGGGATGAAGAAACATCAAGTGTTCTACACTCAAACTAATTTAAAGAAATATTGACCAGATCCTGAAATTTTTTCGCATAGAAATCCTCATCCATATATTCTTCAGGAAACAAAAAACATAAATGAGGGAATCTGTCACTAAAATCCTGAACTGATTCATCAAGCTCCATTCTGAGTTAATTGATTCTTTGGAAAACATCTCGGGTATCATACCAATCTAAATATTGATGGATTTCCTTAGTAAGATGACAAAGATAATGAATGGAAGCGTAAGGTAAGGTATGGAAATAATTCTTAACACGACCTTCAAGAGCGATGGTGAATAGAAGACATATAACATATTCATCATTGATTTAGACATTTTTACAAAACCCAAGAAAATAATTTATGTGTTTTGAAAAAATATACCACCCTTTCCATTAAACTTGAACTAAGACAAGACATGAAGGAGTTCCACGAGGATTGAAAGTTTTCCAGGAGTGACGTTAGAAAAATACCATATTATTATGATTGGGGAGAGAGACATTTATGATTGGAGATTCAAAACAGACTCATGGGGCTCAACTTATCACCTAGTCCTCCTTCTAGCACAATTGTTCATGATGTCGGAAATCCATCAACTAAGGGGTCTCCTTGATGTGAAGTCCCAATTATACCTCATGTCATTTGGAATAGGAGTCCCATCTATAATATCGACCAGGTTCCCATGTATTCTTATAGATATAACCTTTCTCTAACTTTCAACAAATGAGAGGAGTGCAATCACTCCTTTTAAAAGCAAAGGAGGTGTGTCTGGTGAGTGTTCGATGATATGTATGTCAAACTGCTTCTATTGTGAGGGAAATGAAAAGGTGAGGCTATAATAAAGAGGTAATACTACCACCTAATAAGAGACGCATACAAACAAAAATATCCATCTAACATCTAGCAAAATAGTCCACAAGGGATGTGACAGTAATTACAACCAATGAATGAGAAAGGTCTATCTAATATCCTGTGGAATAGTCCACAAGGATGCAAAAAAAGTAATAACCATTACAACACATTCTCAATAATATGAGTACTAAAATAACTGAAATAATTCAACTACTTTAGCACAGATCAAAGAAAACATGAAATATAAAAAATCACAAAATAGTCTTACAAATATCCATAATCCATGCATGAAGAGTGTGCTGGCCCATAGGGCTTCTGATATTAAGTAAAATTTCGAAGAAACATGTATACAATGAACAACACTATGTCTAGTAGTGGAGCATTGGAGCCACTCCTTTCTCCTCAAAAGAACTAGTTTGTCTCTCTAATTCCTTACGGGAAGAGCCAAGGGAAAAGTCCTTTGTTCATACAATGAGGGATTATATATAACCAAGGGTGAGTGTTTCAATACCCCCATGATTGTTTGAAATCCCATGAATTTTCAGCTAACATGACTGTTTACATTCCATGTGTGTCCTTTGGACTTCCACTTTACAATAAAATTTGATTACAATATACATGGCATATAATAATGATGTGGCATATGAAAAATCATGACATGACATGACATTATGGACATGGACCTCTTGATGGTGTGGCAATGTCAAGCCACTACCTTTTTGGTCTTGAGTATCTTCTTTCCACCTTCACATGGTTTGGTGATAGGGGATCTTCAATGATCTCATGTCTTGGGCAGTAATCACAAACTTGTGTCCATTTTATTTCTATCAATCAATCATCTTGCAAGCTCAGCTAAAAAGGTGTCCCTCGACATGTTTTTCTCTTCCATATCTTTATTCATCATATTTTCATGACATTATAGAGTACATGTTCTTTTAAATCACTCATGACGAGATGAAATCAATTTGAAAACCCCTAGCCTAGGATGATGAATTTTGATCCATAAATTGAGCCCGAAACAAGTGAAAGGTTGTGAAAGGAGGCTCTATGACTATGCAGTTGCATATTTAAGGTAGTAAAGGGGAAGACTTGAGCCTTAAGACTGCATAGTGTGCAGTTTAAGAAGGGATGAGGAACAATACCGCGCAATTTATGGTTCTAGTGGGGCAGGCTAAAGGGATGGGCACTAGGAGAGCACACTGCGCAATTCTAGGGGACAAGGAACACTATTACAAAATGGCTAATTATTTACTAAAAAAATGACTAAAATTTGTATATAAATGACCATTTTTCATTCGGTGACCAGTGGTAGCTAATTTACAATATCTTATAATGCAACCAACTTTTAGTCATTAATTTGTTATCTCAATTTTATCATCTAGTAGTATTTTTAGCCTTAAAATTGGTCATTGAATTAGTCATTGATTTAGTCATTAATTGTCACAATTAATGACCAAATATATAACAAAATATATTACAATATGATCACCCAGAAAAACCAGTTAATGACCAAAAAATTATGACCAAAATGTTGGTCGTGTTGTAAGATATTGTAAATTAGCTACTAATAATCATATATATGCAGATTTTAGTCATTATTTGAAACCAATTAATGACCAAAGAAATATGACAAAAAAAAAATTTGTGTTATAAAATAGTGTAAATTAGCTACTAATAGTCGTATATATCCAAAATTTAGTCATATTTGTAATCACAAATTGTTCATTAGCAGTAGTCATATATATTTTTTTGGTACTTTCATATTCATTATATAAACAACTAATTTAGTAGTTTATATTTACTTTATTTACTTTCATTAGTAATCATTATAAATGACTAATTTAGTCATATAATCATCTTATTTATGTTCATCATTAATCAATATAAAATACTAATTTAGTAGTTTTTGATTGATTTTTATGTATTCATTATTAATCCACATAAATTAATTTGTATGTTTTTGCAACTAAATTTAAAAAATGTCATACAATGTGTATGTTCATATAAAATGAAAACGAAAGGTTTCATATGTTAATTACAATACTAAAAAATATCAAGTGCAACTATAAAACATTTCAACCATATAAATTATATTATATGAAATGTTAAAGTATTACAATTTGAGTTTCAAACTTAATATTGGTTGGACTACTTAATATTGGTTGGACTAATTTTGAATACTTGACCAGCAGTCTCTATGTGTGTCTTATGTGGGATATTGGCCCTAAGGGTATCACTAACCCAATTCTCTTCTCTGTCTCTCTTTTCATTTTTTGCCCCATTGTTACCACTCTCCCCTTTCTTCAATTTGTTCTTTTTTTCATTAATACGGAGTTGTTTTTCTAAAAACAAAAGAATATACAATGCAGATTGTAAGACATGAAAGACAATAAACACTATAATATAAAATAAAGTAGGCTATAAATAATTTATACCACATATACCTCAACATTAGGAATGTCAAAACCATTTTTCTCCATAAAATAAAGAAACTCGAACAAATTTTCTTCATTTGAGAGATATTGGGCACTATGTGTTCAGATGACCTATATAAAGAAAACAAATAAAATGTCACGATAGAAGAGAACACTGTAGTAACTTAATATTCAACCTTCAAGGAAAGCTTAGGCACAATGATGTCAACTTATAAGTTACATGCTAAAAAGCTCAAGCTGTAGATAATTTGTGAAAACAAATAATATGTTGTGATGTTTAATCCTTGTCGTGTTATTCGACAACAACATTTGATTTGCTAACACATGAACTTGGTCAATTATACAAACAACATGTACTCAAATAACAACATGAAAGTAAACTTTTTTTATATTCATGAAAATATTCTAACACAAAATAGCTATAAGGATTCCAATCAATATCGTGTAATACTAATTTTATCTTTAAACTTTTGTTGTTGTTTACATGCACATGATACCAATTATTTTCAATTTCATAGTTAAAAGACAAAACAAAATCAAAAGAAACCTTCAAAATATAATCAAACAATAAATAGAGGATATCATGGAATGAACATTGCAATTATAAAATATCTCTTTACCCATCCACTGATGTCTTGTCTAGCATTCCTAAAACATTTTCTTGCCCAAAATAAGCATGAGGTGAAATAATAAAAACATTAAAGACCATAGGAATCCCTACAAGTGTTTATGTTAATAAGGAAGAACATAAACTATCATATATAATAAGTAAATTGGCTTGAATTGCACTAGTTATTGAATCTTTAGTTGAGCTATTAACTTCAATGAAAGACATTGGCTCCATTTTAACAATAAAATCTCATTGCACCACACTCATCATAAAAAAATTACCTGATACTGCTCACTTGAGAAACTAACATTTCCCATCACCTTCATGCACTTAAGTAATAATTGCACACTCTTAGCCATTTTAGTTGTTATGAATTATTTGAGAACAAAATTTGAGCCTCAATCCTCCATATCCTCCTGAACACAAAAATTGATAGCGATTTTACAAATTAAAAATTTTTGATACGCCTAATCATCTCATCTTTTCCATTAAAAACCTTCATCATGGTATCAAGGAAAAAGTCAAAAAGTAGTTCATAACCACGTAATGTAGAAGCCAATGCTATTAAATAAACATAGAATCTGTAAAAAATATTCCTAAATTTTATTTCTTATTAATGAGAATTATATTCATAAATTTTTCCTTGAAGGATATCACAAATTATACAAAAGTAACACCTAAACATCACGCCACCAATATAAATATCTTAGTTTTGTAAAAATATAATGATTTGAAGTGTAATAAACCAACAATAATTTAATAATAATGAACAAATGGATAAAGTGATCAAGCCTTGTTGAAGATTGCAAGAGTAGAAACAAATGAGCTCTAAAGCACTCCAAAATCGACAAGAAAACATATAAAATGAGACATGCAACAATATAAGACAAATTACTTGGCTTTTCTCAGAGTGTTTTATCAAGGGAAGATATCCATACTCAATTTTAGAATAGAGAAACAATTCAGAACAAAATCAATGCCCCAAAGCTCTCGTGTCATTTCTTTGAAATGCACTGACTCTTCTAACTACACCAGAGTGCCCCTTAGGAAACTTGTTGTAGAAAGTCGCAATCCTAGGAAAAATGGAAAAAAATGTTAAACAGACCACTCAAATTCCTTGTTATGAAATTTGTGAAAGGAATCAAAGTGCGAGTTCTTTTCTTTGAGTGTTTCACATTGCTTTTTATTAATACAAAAAAGGAGGGTCTTTTGGAACCATCCACTGCCTTGTCCAAGTCCTTTTTGATGTAAAAGGAGTCTATACGAGATATTTTAATCCCATGAGACATTTCATCCTTTGAATTTATATCCCATTTTCTACCTATGTACATTGGTTATGATTTTTATTTTTGAAATCCATAATCATGACATTGGAGGAGTGAAAATATGGTTTCCTAGTCCTTTTTTTCTTGACATGGCACCTGAATTTTCTTCTGTATCTTTTTTGTTTTGCTAGATTGTACACTTGTTTTTATTTTGAACATGTGAAACATTTTCCTCCATGCAATATAGTAGTAGATGTCCTATTGGGAACAAAATACCTAAGTGGAATGAACTAGTACACCAAGGGTATCGATGAGAAGAATTTGACCAGTTGCGAGAAACAAATAGTTTTCTTGAATTCACTGGACTTGTAGGCCCTTCCACTTGTGAAGGTGCATGTGTACTAAGAATCATTGAAAATATAGTATCTATTAAAAATATTGAATGTGCCATCATTGATAAAGCTTTTGAAGAAGGTTGGATGGTTCCATGTCCACCCGAGAAGAGGACAGGGTATGTATTTTTCCTTTATAATTATTAATTCCATTTTTATTACTCTTATCATTTTGAAAATAAATTTAATGTTTTATATGATGTGTTGAACTAGAACTTGATATGGATTGGTCATTGGGTGCAGGAAGAAAGTTTCAATAGTGGGAAGTGGGCCAACTAGTTTGTCCACTACTGATCAATTTAATAAAGCTAGGAAATCTCTCACTGTTTATGAATTTGTTGATCGAATTGGAGGTATGATGATGTATGGAGTTTAGATAGTCAAATAAATGTTTATAATACTAGTTTTTATAAACTATAGACAAACCATAGTCAAAATATATCCAACCATAGTGTAATATTGGATTTTAATATTATGGTGTTAGTATTGCAATTTTCTATTAGATTATAGTGTAGGGTTTTAATACATGATTTTAAAATTAAAATTTTAATATTGAGTTTTAAGATTGAGTTTTCAATATTAAGAATTTGATAATACAACATGTTGTGATAAATGATGAAAAAATATATCGAACATCCCATTGTGACAATATGACCATCACTATTACAATCATTGCCACAATTTCACCCCTTTTGTTCTCTATCGTGATATATGGTAAAATTAGTAAAAGGATTTGGGAGGTTAGGTCTAGGTCGATAATCTCATGATGCAGGTTATCAAGGGATATCATTCTTTCACATGTTACGTTCTTCGATGATGTTTTTTTTGTTTGGGAAAGCATCCATTTTGGAATGGAAGGACTATAATCATATTTTATCTTGTTTTGGGGACACATTGAGTTTAAACATGAACAAGGGTAAGTATGCCCCGATCTTGTATGAATATGAGGAGGCGTTGATGAAGGAGATAGCTAAAAATCTTAGGTGTACAGTTTATCCCAACTGGTGGAGGTTTTAGATACCTTGGGCTTCTCATTAGACCAAAAAATTATGAGAACAAAAACTGGGGTCGGTTGATAAAGAAATTTAAGAAACTGAAAAATTTGTCTCACAAATGGCTACCATTGGTGTGCAGACTCATGGTAATAAAATTGCTTCTACAAATAATCTATATATATTGGATGCAAATCTACAAGCTTCTAAAACATTCTGTCAATAGAATTAAAGCTAATGTTTTGTGGGTTGAGGCTGATAGTTCCAGGAAAATCCACATTGTGCACATCAAGGTTCTCACTAGACAGGTGGAATTAGGTGGTTCTGGTTTCAAATATTTAGAAATTTCTTACTTGGTGCTACAGTTAAAGAAATTATCGAGGGTAGTTTTTGGTGAACGTGTATGGCACCAAATTATGAAGGAAAAATATCTAATGAACAAAACATTGGTGAGATGGATTAGATAGGGGGCTCTAGAGGAAAATTTGGCCTCACTATCCTAGAGAAGCTTGACTAAAACAAACCATTGGTTCCTTGGAAACATGAGATGGGAGGGCGACATAGGTATATTATTTTTTAAATACATATATGTAGATCAAGGCACAATTGTTTTACTAAAATCGTGGAGGTAGGCATGGGAAATATGTCTCACGAGTTCTTTAAATAAATTATGGGAATAATATACACTTCAATTGAGATTAGCAGCTATTATTTTGGAAGCCAAAGAAGAACTATTGTCATGGAATGGTAGAATGGTTAAGGTCAAATTTTAGTTAAAGAAGTTTACTCATACAACAGACATGCACAAATTGTGGATGTAAGATCCATTTACTTCCAAAAGATGAGGAAATGGAACGTTCTTCAGAAGCTAAAGTGTTTTATCTAGTTGGTTCCATAAAAAGATACATGGGAAGATTTACACAAAACATGTTTTTAGGGACCTACTAGTGAATCAACTCTTTCTGATGTGTCCATTTGTAGTAGCAGTTTGGGTAATGGTCTTCTGTATGATTAACCGATGAGGGTCTTCCATATGCTTAACCTAAGAGCTTCGTTGCGCATGTCCTCTATCTAATCCTGCCTATTACAGTTTTCCATGGATTATAAGGACTACAAATCACTTCCCTTCTATCTCATATGGGGCATTTGGAGAGCTAGAAACATAATATTTTTTAGTAAGCTGAGATGTCAGGGGTACTTGTATAAAGGTTTTAGCATACTTTAAGGAGAAAGGTTCTATCAAGGAAGAAATATTAAAAAGAAGATGTTTAAAGGATATTTGGTCTAGTTTCCCTTTAGGAATCTTCAACGAGGGCTTGTCTTTGAGGCAATATGGAACCGGGATGTTTATAGCAATAAAGGCTTAGATATTTTGAGATTGATGTTTATAGCTATGTGGGATATTGATGTCTATGGTGATTCTAAAGTGATCAATGAGTTGAAATGATTTAGAGGCTCTAGCTCTCATTAATTGGAAGAATAGGACTAGGTCACTCTGATAAAAAACTTTAAAAGGATTTCAATTTCACACAAATTCGGAGAACAAAATCATTTGGTTGATTAACTGTCTAAAGAGAGATGAAGTCAAGTGTTGGACTTGATTAACTTCTATGTTTATAAAAAGGCTCCTTTCAAAAGTCATCCAACATTAGAATCTCAATGGCAGTTTTCAAATTACTATTTCTCATATGTTTAGCTTCTATGTTTATAAAAAGGCTCCTTTCAAAAGTCATCCAACGTTAGAATCTCAAGGGCAGTTTTCAAATTACTATTTCTCATATGTTTCTAGATACCAAATCGAATATGTATTTTTAGTCATAATACTTTTTTGTGCTTGCATGTGATACTTAAAAGTACAGGAATAGTTTATGTATGTTGGGAAGTCTAGAAATATTATGTAGTGGTTGATCAAGGAAAGAAAGCAAAGATAAATCCTTGTATCTAGCTATTTTGAGAGCTACCTTTTATGATTTGGGAAAACAGAAGAAAATCTATTTAAATGGAATTTATTTTATAAGAAAAGCAAGTACTTTTTGTTCTTGGAAAAAAAAAACGTATTTTGCTGCAACTATGTTGTAGCGTGTTGTCATAAATAGAGTGCAGAGTGTTGAAATCTTGTGTTTTATATGGTCAAATTAATTGTTAAAATATTGTGTTTTACATGCTGCAACTTGCAACTGTCATTTTTATTTACGTGTTCAATGTGAATTGACAGTTGTAGTTGTATATTTGGGTTTGTTGTCACTTTTTCAATATCTTGCCTAAAAAAAAATATTCACTGAATTTTTTTTATTGCATAT
Source organism: Pinus albicaulis (assembly GCA_034641835.2). Lineage (NCBI taxonomy): Eukaryota > Viridiplantae > Streptophyta > Pinopsida > Pinales > Pinaceae > Pinus > Pinus albicaulis. The sequence continues at coordinate 393,038,389 of CM076583.1, read as the reverse complement.
CTAGATTTTTATTGGGATTTATTCTGCTTGCCTGGCGTTTCTAGTTGTATTTTTTAGTGTTATTTAAGGAAAATTTCCCATCTAAATATTTTTACAAAAATAACATCAAAAAATTTACAATTTACATATTAGAGACTATTAAGATTTTCCAAATTTTTAAAATTTGAGATAAATATCCATCCTTAAAATTTTCCATGGTTTCATTTTGTTGAGATGTTGAGACATATTCAGATATTTACTTACAGTGTTGACAACAATGAAGGAGAAATAAAGCACTAAACAGTTACCAATTGCATGGAACTAATGCTTTCATATATTAACTTTCATTGTGCCTCAATGACAGTTGTGTCACAGTTACAATCTTGAACAGTGTGAAACATTTCATTCACTTACTAAGGCTGTGGCGGCTAAACTTGTTCTCCATATACATCCTCCAGTGTTTTTTATTCCTTAGTGCACAAAATCCATGGAGAGTACAAGAGTGGAGCCCCCTTTTTTTTTTCAATTCTCTTCGAGTTCCCAAAGAGAGTGCATCCTCCTGTTATTCACGTTTAGTATCAAATGTCGTAACATACAACTACAACCATGGGTAAAGTGGGCCCCTTCAAGTTGGGCTCTACAGGAAAAAATTAGCCTAGGTTGAAGAGATTGTGGATCCGTGGATGAAGGCCATCGACAAACTACAAGAAAGGCTAACGCAAACTCAGACCGCATTCTGCTTGATAATAGTGAATTCAACTCTCTTTTAGATTCTATAATCACAATCTATTGGAAATCTCGACCTTCAAATTTAAATTTTATTACTCTTTTTTTTCTACTCTTCAACTATGTAAGGACTATCTCTCCCACCTAATAATTTAAATTTTATGGTTCCAAAATGTTTTACCTAATTTACATTCTACAAATTACCTTACCTACCAAGAAATTATAGGACTATCTCTCCCACCTAATAATTTAAATTTTATGGTTCCAAACTGTTTTACCTAATTTACATTCTACAAATTACCTTACCTGCCAAGAAATTATATGGTTACAACTTGTATTCCATATTCTTTTAAAATATCTAGGGGATTTTGGTTGGATAGATAACCTGTTGTGTATGTTCGATAATGTTCACTTGAAAACTTATACATTTCTAACAAGCCAAAAAAAAAAGAAAACTAAAAGCTATCAACGGTTGTTAATATGTCGTCAGCTATTGAAAGTTGTATAAAATTTATATCACCAGTTATTGATATCACATCACTTATTGTAAATTTGTATAACATTCATAACTTAAATTTGAAGTGAAACATTTTTTCCCGGTTAAGAATGAAAAAGTTTCTAATTTCAATTCAGAAATTGGATAAACTTTGTACCAATTAAGGGGAAAAGGATTTATCCCACATTCCTAGGACTCTCTATATATTCTCTACGTATTAAGCTAGAAGCTCAATGGGCAGTTAATTCAAAGGAAATCATGGAAACAGTACAGGCAATGAAACTGTCAATTTATGGCCGATATTGACGATGGATACACATGAAAAAATTTCAAAAAAAATATTCCCATGAATATCTTGAACATATGATTATAAAGTGAAAAGGAAAAGTCATCACAATTATGATTGACGAGGTTGAACTTGAATGGGTGGAATTCTAAAATTGTTCGCAGATTGTTGGAATTTAATTCCAACTGTCGTAAGAAAATTAACAGGATGGCGAATTAATATTGATGGGAGTTTGAAGGATGGCGGCATAAATTTCTAATGGGATCGAAGGACAGAAATGTTGGTGTAAATCGTTAGTTTTGATCTTCACGCAACCACGTAGTTATCCGCAGCAACCACCAGCAATAAATTTTGCACCAACCACATTGAATGCACAACCAACAAGCTTCATTCTGGGGGGTAGCAAGTATGGGAAACAAAGGAGAGTGATGACCCACCAGAGGAAGTGACATCACCTTCCTCCGGAGCACTGAGAGCAGCTCCGGGGGATAAGAAAAAGACCTTTGGCAAAGTATTACAACCCCACGAAATGTTTGTGAAATGTTTTGATTTAAGTTTTATTTGCCGCATAATGTTTTAATTTTTATTTTATTTACCGCGGTACATTTGGTTTTAACTTTGGTTAAATATATTTTGTTATATATTATAAATATGGATTATATATATAATTTCTTCTATATGGCGTGAGTGCATTGTGAATACTGTGTATTGTAATTTCTTGTCCGAAGGTAGAAAGAAAAAAACAAAGAGACATAGAAAAAATATTTAAGCGTTGCGTTTGTAGTAGCCAAGAGAAGATTTGTTCTGTGAATCCAGAACACCAGAGTTCTAAAGAATCCTATTTTGTAACAGTTAGTTTATTTTAATGAAATAGAATTTACATCTCATCTCTCTGTGTCCGCATTTTTTTTTTAATCTCCGTGTTGTGGAGGAGGAATTTTATTTTCCTCTATGTGTTTGGAATTGTTTAGAAATTCCAACATCGTATCGGAGCTAGTCTAAGTGCTCAGCGAACAAGGCAGAGATTGCTCTTAGCTATAAGAAGTTTGTTGAAGCAGATTTCTCCAGCAGAGAAAGCTTCTGTTTATTTTTTTTTAACAGTCAAGAAAATTGTTTGGTTTGCACAATTACGATGGCAGCAGCAGGCACCAGTCCGACGAATCCCCAACTTCCCTAGTTTAATGGGAAGAATCATGAATATTGGGCAATCACGATGAGAGCCCTGTTTGCTTCACAAGACATATGGGAGGTAGTTGAGAATGGCTACCTAGAACTAGCAAATGCAGCAGCACTGGCTAATTTGACAGCAAAAGAGAGAGAATTGTTAAAAGATAATAGGAAGAAGGACTCCAAAACCCTCTTCTATCTCTTGCAATCAGTGCATGAGAGTATTTTCCCAAGGATTACAGCAGCAAAAAATTCTAAGGAAGCATGGGATATTCTCAAAACAACCTATCAAGGCATGGAGAAGGTGAAGACAACAAAGCTGGAAATGTTGAGGAGAGATTTTGAAACTCTCTCTATGAAAGAGTCTAACACCATAGACTCATTTTTCACTCATGTTGTTGGGTTGGTTACCCAGATAAGGTATAATGGAGAGACACTTGAAGAAATAAGAATAGTGAAGAAAATCTTGAGAAGTCTACCCTCAAAATTTGATGCCGTAGTAGTGGCAATAGAAGAGACAAAGGATCTCTCAATATTTACAGTGGATGAGCCTAGTGCATCCCTAATGTCTCATGAACACAGATTGAACAGAGGAACAGACTCCTCATTGGAATAAGCTTTCAGGACTCAAATGTCTTTTAGCTGAAGCAGAGGTCAAGGCAGAGAAAACAACAGAGGAAGAGACAGAAGCCAAAACAGAGGAAGAGAAAGCGCTGCAAGTTTGAGTGGAAGGGGCAGTAATCAGAACCAGAATGAAGGCTCAAGGAAACATCAAGCTCATGGAAAAATGTATGATAAATCCCAAGTCCAATGTCATTATTGTAAGAAATATGCGCACCATGCCAATGAATGTATGAAAAAGCAAAATGACATGAATAATAGGTAGAACGCTAATTTTACAAAAGAAGAAAAGAGCGAGAAGAATGTTCTATTAACATGTAATGTAGCACAAGATAGACAAGAGGATGTGTGGTTCTTAGACTCAGGTTGTAGTAACCACATGACTGGAAACATAGCAATGTTTTCCAATCTAGATGAAAATGTTAAATCTGAAGTAACAACGGGGATTGATAGTAAGGTCTTTGTCATGGGAAAAGGAATAGTAAGTATCCTGACAAGAAAAGGAGAACAAAATTTTGTGCCAGATGTATATTATGTACCTTGCTTGAAATGTAATCTTTTGAGCATTGGACAGCTCATAAACAAGGGCTACAATGTATTGTTTAAAGATGATGTGTGCACAATCAAGGACATACCTCCAAGCAAGAAAGTCATTGCAGACATGAATATGACAAGCAATAGGATGTTTCCTCTCAAGTTCAGAACAAACTTGAAGGAAAGAAGAAATGCAGTAGCTGTAACACAAGAGGTCTTTCAAGAGGAAGTGAAAGATTAAAATTGGTTATGGCACTTGAGATTTGGACATCTCAATTTCGGAGGCCTGAACTTGTTGCATAGAAAGGGAATGGTAAAAGGATTACTACTGATTTAGAAATCATACAACTTTTGTGAAGGCTTCATCTTGAGCAAACAACACAGAGAAATCTTTCCAGCAGGGAAGAGTATAAGGGAAAAGGCACCCTTAGAAATTTTCCCCTCAGATTTATGTGGACTAAAGAAAATGCCATATTTAGCTGGCAACAAATATGTTTTGACATTCATAGATGATTACACCAGAAATACATGGGTGTATTTCTTGAAACGGAAGAGTGAAGTGTTTGAACAGTTCTACCACTTCAAAGCTCTTGTTGAAAAATAGAGTGGGCACTACATCAAAGTGCTAAGAACTGACAGAGGTGGACAATACATCTCCAAAGAGTTCCTACGTTTTTGTAGAGAGAATGGCATACATAAGCAGTTTACCACAAGGTACACACCTCAGCAAAACACTGTTGCAAAAAGGAACAATAGGACCATCATGGACATGGTCAGAAGTATGTTGAAGGCAAAACATTTTCCAAATGAGTATTGGGTTGAAGTTGTCAATTTTGCAGCGTATATCTTGAATAGAAGCCCAACCAAAGCTATCATGAACAGATTTTCGAAAGAAGCATGGAGTGGAGCAAAGCAGTTTGTCACTCACATGAAAGTTTTTGGATGTGTGGCTTATGCACATGTCCCAGATAAATTGAGAAAGAAGCTGACAACAAGGGGGAGAAGTGTATCTTTGTTGGATATAGTGATGAGTCCAAGGCATACAAAATCTATAACCCATCCACCAAGAAAGTAATAATAATCATAGATGTGCAGTTTATTGAAGAATAAACTTAGGATGGAAGCTTAGAGAAAATAGTGAATGTGAAGACATGTGTGTCTCACGAAGAAGAAGAGGAATGCACAGCAGCAAATGATTCCTCCACGGTGGCTCCTACTCCACTAACACAAATACAACAAATCACACCACAAGTTGGAAATAGAACAGCCTTGAGAAATCAAGGAAGTGCTTCTTCAAGCATGCTACAGGGAACTGAAACTCCCTTGAGTTCAAGTGGAACTCCAAGTACACCAAGAAGACAGAGATTTAGAAATCTGAGTGAGATTTATGAATAAGGAGAGGTAAATGATAATGCTGGTCTAGACTCTTTATTTGATTTATATTGTGTTTTTGATGACCCAATTCATTTTGAAGGTGTTGTAAAGGAAGAAAAGTGGATTGAAGCAATGAACAAAGATATTGGTGAAATAGAAAATAGTAATACATGGGAGTTAGTGGACCTCCCTAAAGGTAAAGAAGTCATTGGAGTAAAATGGGTCTATAAGACCAAAAGAAATGTTGAAGGCAAGATTGAAAGGCACAAAGCAAGACTTGTTCTCAAAGGCTACGAGGAGCAACAAGGAAGAGATTATGAAGAAACTTTCGCACCGGTTGCAAGGATGGAAATAGTGAGAATAGTGTTGTCCATAGCAGCACAACACAAATGGAAGGTTTATCAAATGGATGTGAAATCTACATTCCTGAATGGAGTGTTGAAAGAAGAGGTATATGTTGAACAACCTGCAGGCTATGAGATTGAAGGCCAAGAGCACAAAGTTTGCAGATTGAAGAAATCTCTTTATGGGCTAAAGAAAGTACCGAGAGCATGGTACAACAGGATAGATGCTTATCTGACTAAAAATGGTTTTGAGAAATGTGATGGAGAACCCACACTCTACATAAAAGAAAATGATGGTAAGATTCTTATTATTGTTTTATATGTAGATGATTTAATATTTACTGGCAATGAAGTTTCTCTCATTGCTGATTTTAAGGTAGCCATGAAGAGCGAATTTGAAGTGACTGATTTGGGCTTTTTGAGATATTTTCTTGGAATAAAACTAGAGCAAAATGAAAATGAGATTTTTGTTTCCCAAGAAAAATATGTTGAAGAAGTGTTGAAAAGATTCAACATGCATAACAAAAAGGCAGATGTAACTCCAACTATCATGGGGTTAAAATTGAGCAAAGAAGATCACAGAAAAATGTTGATCCGACATTGTATAAGAGCATAGTTGGAAGTCTTATGTATTTGACTACAACTAGGCCAAATATTATGTATGCTGTAATTTTAATTTCTAGATTCATGGAAACACCAAAAGAGGCTCATTGGCAGGCAGCCAAGAGGATTCTAAGGTATGTGAATGGAATAAAGGCGTATGGTATTTTATATTCATCATCTAAAAATTTTAAATTGATTGGTTACACTGACAATGATTGGGCTGGAAGCATAGATGACAGAAATAGCACATATGGATATGTGTTTCATGGGCTTCTAAGAAGCAACCAATAGTTTATTTTGTTATCACTCAGTAATTTCTTCAGGTTCAAGAGAAATAGTCCAAGGTAAGCACAAACCTACTTCGAATTATGGGATCTAGCCTTCCTAGAATTCAGAGAGGGCTCTCTCTTTATGATTTATCTTTGTTTTTTATTTATGTTTTAGGCTAGGTATGATAGAACAATTGGTTTTGTTTTAAAGGTTTTTGGTGAGCAAAAATCACTTTGGATTAAACTAGAGAGAGATCTACTAGTCCATTGGGCTATGGAGTCTCAGTCTAGATAGCAGTACTAGAAAGAAAGGCCAAAAGGGTGCAAATGTATTTAGGGTAAGGTCGATAACCATCAGAGTTTTGGGTAAATATTTTTTGATGAAATGGTATAGTCGGGATAAAGGGAAATGAAGGATCCTTTGATTCGGACAATGGAAGAAGGAGGCAGAGGTCAAATGGGAATAGGAGAAATGAAGGATTCCTAACACTGGAAATCAGCAGAAAACATTTAAATGGTAACTTAGTTAAAAACAGGGAGAAAAAGGCTAGTCCTATAGTAATATTCCTAGTTACTCATTAAGATTGAACAAACATATATAATGGAATGCATGAAACTCAGAAAATAAATAATGACAAGAAGAAATGTACTTCACTCTTCAACTTATCGCATGAATCCTGAATTATGATGCCACTTTAAGCTTTGTCCAGTCTGGTACTTCGAAATCAACACATGTAAGCCTCCAATATATCAGCAAAAAGTCTATATTAATCTTAGAAATTTTATTCCACCCAAAATACTTCAAAGAGTGAAGTACTTCTAAAAATTCTAAACTAGAATATCTTGAAAATATATCAAGATTGGTTTACAGATATCTTCAACTGTTTTACATAAATAGAACTTAAGTAAAGGACACTCAAAACTAATGCATCTATTTGGCACTATATTTTATGGATAGGTAATTGCAAAGAGGATAATTTGAATTTGATCTCAACTTTTAGTTGATGATGAGGAATCCAAGTCACTAACTATTTCTTTTCTTTGTGCATTCTGCTCTAGTTATTCTACAAACTTGGGGTCCAATGATACCATTGTATTTCTCAATCTGAAATATATATATGTAAAAAGTGAAATAGGTTATTGTAGATTAATACATTGGTGAGATACGCCTCTCTCAATTTCCTAAAATTCCACACTGGGTATTCACAATAGGCTCTGCAAAAATATGTGTAAAACAGAATTTTATAGAGTCTGAAAAATAGGCTGTAAAGATGCGCATGTATCTTTCATTCTGTAACACCTATGCACAAAGTGAGATAGGTTTTTTTATATGGCTCTCTTAGGACCAAAAAATTCCTTCAGTTTTGTAAGATATATTTCTGATTGGCCACAATATTCTCTAAAAAATGATGACTTAACAGGAATTTTCCGCAAAAATTTCTTTCCAATATTGTTTAATATTTCCCAACCCACAATGGTTGTTAGAAACGTGAGAGAGGTTTTTGTAGTTGGACATCCTAAGAACATAAAACTCCTTCAGGTTTGCAAAATTTATCTTGGATTGGTCACGATAGTGTCTGAAAATCAATGACTTAAACAGGAAATTTATGCAAAATGTTCCTTCTTGTTATGTTTTCATCTTTTAACTTTTTTATTCTTTTAACTGTTTTTACTTTCACTTTGGATAAAATTCATTATTGCTGGTGAAAGTATTTTCAACTCTTTTTACCATTACTTCCTTCATGTTTACTTTTAATGTTTTACCTTTGACTGCTCTGTAACTTTGTTTTAAATTTCATTATGACTTTTAACTGATACACTTTAACTCTGATGCTCTTTGACTGTTATGTTTTCACTATCCCTGTGAATTCTTAATTCACTTTTACCATTCACTGTGCAAATTTTATAATTTTGATCTCTCTCTGACTTGATTTTATTCTTTCTTTGTATACAAACTATTTTTTGAATGAAGCTTTGAATTAAAATCTAAGAATTTAGAGCAAACAATTTTGTCAACTAGTATTGAAACTTTTGTTCCAATTTCTTATTCTGATAATAACATGCAAAAATAAAACAATTTGTTAATGAAACAGAGGTCTGCAAGGAGGTGATTGAAGGCATTTGAAAGACCTGTTGAATGAGATCTGTTTGTGGAGGTTAAAATCTGTTTTTTAGACATTTTGGTTCTTCTGTAAGATTAAATTGTTTACAGAAGTTATTTACTTTAAACAGAGGGGTAACTGAGCAATTTAGGCTAAGGATAATTTCAAGTGATATCTTTGCTCAATTTAGGCTTCTGAGAGATGAAAACTGGGCTAAGATAGGAAACAAGGGTTTTCTGAATGTTTTAGACTGTCCAAAACGATTTTTTAAGAAATCTGTAGGCTTTAAACCCCTTTTTGTTTTGGAATTGATCTTCAGAGGTCATAAGCTGATGAAATTTGGCTTAAAAAGGCTTACAACAGAAATAAGGTTTCCTCGAAAAATTGACCATGGTTTGGCTTTTTTTGGGCGTTTTTGGGAAAATTCTCTTCTATGAGTTTTCTTAATTTGGTGGCTTGGGTTACTTATTAATGGTTTAACTTTGAATTTGCAGGTTTGTATGTCGAAAAACGCCTTTGAACATGGGTATTTGACTGTTGGAAGGGTTTTCAGATGTTTGAGGTCGAATTTGAGCTTTGGTCCGACTTGTTGGAGTAGAGAATGGCTTTTGAGGTCTTCAAATAGGGGATCTGCAGTCAAATTTGGCTTTTTCTCAATATATAAGTCTAAAAATTGTGCAAAAGAGCTTTTACATAGTCGGGCATAGTATTTATCAATCGGAATGCACAAATAACACTGAAAAATAACATAACAAAGGTTTTAACCTTTTATACGAATATTTATTAAATGTATTAAATGTAGTTCTAATCCAAAGGTGGGAGGCAGTGAAAATTTTGAAATGCGAAACCAGCAGTGGTTTTCGCGTTGGTTATAGGTTGTAAGCTGATTTTCTCCAAATGAACGTGACACAATGAGATTGCGACATGTCATAAGAGGTGAATTGACCAAAACTGCCCATTTCACATAGATTTGGTGTTTGGGCGAACGAGTAATTTGTGAGCACAAAAATCTTCCTTTGCCGTTGGATCTGGGAAATCAGAGCGAACGGCTTAGATTAAAAGGGAAGGTGTGGGTAGAAAGCATGGTTTGGCTCGAGTGACTTAAATGCTGGAGGAATGGATATAGAAAACCTTTGGGTGATTTTCTTTATAACCAAATTTTATTTTATAGATTCGATGGATTTATACATATAAGCGGGCTTTCGCCTGATATACGTTTAAAAAAAAGGCTTATATGTAAGGTTGAGGAGGCGTGTGAGGCGATATTTATAAAGGGTTTAATATGGGTTATTTATGATATAAAACATGAGGTTTCATTCATTGGGGAAGGTAAAAATGCTTAAGATAAATGATCTTAGGCTTTTAACCTTAGGTTTAAGAAGTGCGAGGAATGGTATTAAGTATATTATAAAGGTAGGGATGATCAACCTTTATAAAACTTAGGGTATAATGATATAATCGAGGCAATATTTTTCGATTAGACATATATAAAACATGCCTAAAGACCTTTTGTATTTTTATTTTTATTATAGAGTTATAGGATATGGAAATGTCTATCACTATAGAGGGTGGGATATTTATATATTGTTAGTTTTATGCCAAAGGGGTTATATTTTGGAATTTAATTTCAACATGTGAATAATTAACTTTGGAAAAAAAGCTTATAATAGTGGGTTTTTAGGGGATATTTTCAAATAAAAGGAGTTATATTAATAGGTAAGGTCTCTTTTAGGGAGTTAATAAAATAAATTAGAAATTAATATGACAAGGAAAATGAAATACTCAAGAAATACACTTATATGACTAAGTAAAGTGAAAACCTTAAAGCAAAGTTTATCATTTGATGATTTCACCACTTTCACTTAGGATAAGATGTTTTTTGAGGATTTGTATGTTTTATGAAATGGAGGAAGTTAATCAAATGGAATATTATTTATCATTAAGTAAGAAAAGAGTTCTTACTTATAATTTTGAGTTGTAATGGGTGAATGAAGGGTAAATAATGATAATTGGGGATTAATATAGGAATTCAACATGTTCAACTAATCAGTCATTGAGCCTTGGGTCCAGTCCCAACAGAAGTCAGAGAAATGCTCTGAGCCCCTTTGAATGAAAGTCTATAATGCTAAATTACTATACGGGATGGGAAATTAGTAATTGTTACCCAGTGATGAATATTTACAAGCTTTTTCCCACTTCTTTCTACCTATCCAAATTTAATCTAACATTTTTTTTTTCCTTTTGCAGGTGCATTTGAGCTTGCTACATTGAAACATTTTATTCTTTTGAAAGCATAAAAACTATCTAAATCTATCTTATATCATCTGAGTGCTCAAATTAAATTGATGAGCTCCTCTTATTTTTCTACCTATATACGGATTACTCAGGATTAAACTGTCTGACCAATATTTATTGACTATCTAAATCATGGAAATTGAAAACATGACAAGTCAAGTATAAAGAGTTTAACTCATCATGGATTATCGCATTTATTGACACTCTACCATAATCATTTATTTAATAGAAAAAGTAAAAAGTAGTGGCATTTGGACTTGCTCACTTTCAGGTCATATTTTCATTTTTTTTCTTTTGGGGTCTATATTTTTTAAGTCCTTTGATCTTTCTTTTAGGACTTTTACCCTCTTTTTGATTTTTTGTTTTTTCAAAATATGGGAAAAAAACTTGCAGAAAGCAAGGTATGTACATATTTTACAAGACTATCAAAGTGAGTTCAAAAATTATGAATCCTATATTTATAGGACCCTAACAGCGGCTTCACATGGGGATTGCATATCCTTGTGATATGTTAAGAACACCGTCAACTAGTAGCCTAATCCATTGGGCCAATCCCAAACATGCATATGTTGTGACTGAAAACTCTTGAACTAAATTTACACCTTTTTCTGCAAACTAAAATATGATCTGAGACTAAAAGGAGCTACAACCTTCAAACCACACTACTAAATCATTAATGTTTTAGGGCCTTTTCCTTGGCTTAAAACCTTAATGAATTATTTCAAACTAGCTGAAAACTGAAAACTGAAATATGATGAAATCCTACCTACTTACTCTAATCAGCTGTCCAACTGCTGGTTAGGTAAAATGAAATAGCCAATGTAACCATTCAAGCATTATGTACTTTGATAGATTTTTTTGCATTTTCTTGTTGATTATCAAAACTATACTTCTACAACCTATTAGAAACATGTCAACAAAAGAGAGGATAATGAAATACTTGATTTCCTTTGTTGACTCTAGAAACTATACAAAAGGATCTTCCAAAATATATTCACTGATGTTTAACTGATTTAAAAAACTGTACATCTGTTCTAGATGGACTCCATGCCATGAATCTGAAATGTTATTTTCATCTTTATCTCCTTGCAAACTTTCAGATAAGATTTGTGATGATATTCCTGTTGATTGTAATGTTTGACTGTTGAAACCTTTATCATCTTGATTCTAAAATTCATAGTTATTTAATAGAGGAATTCTTTGAATGCATTCAATATCCAACATATCAGCTATTGGATTATGAAAAACTTGGGAAAATTGTTGCAACCTATGGCATATCGGATTCCACGGACTTCATAAACTTCAACAAGTTTCTCATCCTTTTCTTTAAATACGTTATACCATATTTCCTTTAAACACTGAAATGGTTCCAAAAATAGTGGTATGGAACTTTCTTGTGTCATTTGATCATTTATTTCAATGGGAACTAAAAACTGCAATTGTGAAACTGAAAAATCTTGATCAATAGTTTCATTATCTTCTTTGTTGTCAATCACAATTTCTAAAGATTGTTGATTATTGATGGCATGAAAGTTGTCTCTAATTAACTAAAATGAAGAAAAACAAAGAGGTAAATAATATTTACTTATTTCCACATTTTCTGCTCTTTCTTCCTCACTATCATGGCTAATCTGTATTGGCTGATCATTGTCTTCAATCTGCTGAAACTGCATTTCTTCATCCTCCAAACAAACTTTTGATTGCTCTGTAAAGTTAGCTTGAGTTTGGAGAACATAACTATCATCATAATGATCATACCTAGATAAATCATCAAAAGAAGGAATGTCATCAAACATACATATTAAATCAGTAGATTCATCTTCCACATATTGATCTATAAATCCATTTTCTGATCTATGATAATTAGAATTAAAAGGGATTTTTTCATGGTTATCAACCTCTTCTATTTCTTTAGTAAATGTATCAAGGTTATTTTCAACAAAAATTTCATCTTTCAGAGTGATCTTCTGTATCCCTTCATCTAGTTTTCTTACCAAAAGGATGATTTTTACCTCTACAATGTTTTTCTTTTCCTCTTCTTTTATTTTCAACTTTTCCTGTCTAATTTGCAGATTAACTTCTACATCAACTGCAATGTTCTTCATCTGTACAATTTTTTCTGTATCTCTTTCTCTTAACCGAAATTCTATTTCTGAATCAAAGGCACTTAGATAATGCAAGAGAGTTGAATCATGAGGAGGTTTAATATTTTCTAGCATTGAATAATAAACTTGATTAAATCTGTCAGAAAATAGTTGTATTGTTTGATTTAGATGTCTTTTTAACTGATTATATTCTTCCATGATCACAAAAGGATTAACTTTGATTATTCATCTATCAAGGAAAAGTTTGATAAACTGTTGGAAATTTGAGATGCTAGCATTAGGCAGATTTTTGAACCAGCTCTTTATTCTATTTTGCAAAGAAAGAGAAAAAGGTATGATTTTAAAATCATCTTCATCAATCTCAAATAAATCCAAGTAATTCTCAAAACCTTGAATACATTTTTGGGCAGTGATACCATTCCCTGCATCAAATCTAGGAAGATGTTTGTAGTAGTTTTTAGGAAAATCACGGAGTATAGGAGGTAAAATAAGGGGCTTATATCTATCTGGAACTTTATATGGTACAAGAATATGTATAGGGATTGTAAGATCAGTATTTATTATTTGAGGCTTCTTAATTGGAAAATTATCATCATTAGATTCAGAAGAAAGCTGCTCAAAGAGATTAGGAGAATTATTACTTACAATCTTCAAGGAAAAATAATTAAAAACTAATCTAAGATCTTCTATAAAATACAATATACATTGAAAAAATTTCTTAATGAGAAAGAACATAATGTCTTGGATTAAGTTCCAAGTTTAAAGCCTGATCTTTCCATATTGTTCTTTGAGGTTCATTCCTCCAGTGGAGTCTTGATTGTGAAATTGATTTGGAGTCGCCAGGTGGATGATTTTAACCTTTGTGTGTCTGATCATTTTCCACCATCATAGATCATATCTGAACTTATAAAATATTTTTGAAGAAAATATTAGTGTCCCCAGTATGGTTTCCATTATGTTATCACTCAGTAATTTCTCTAATTTCAAGAGAAATAGTCCAAGGTAACCACAAACCTACTTCGAATTTTGGGATCAACCTTCCTAGAATTAAGAGAGGGCTCTCTCTTTAAGATTTATCTTTGTTTTTTATTTATGTTTTAGGCTAGTTATGATAGAACAATGGGTTCTGTTTTAAAGGTTTTGGTCGGTAAAAATCACTTTGGATTAAACTAGAGAGAAATCTACTAGTCCATTGGGCTATGGAGTCTAAGTCTAGATAACAGTACTAGAAAGCAAGGCCAAAAGGGTGCAAATGTATTTAGGGCAAGGTAGATAACACTTAGAGTTTTGGGTAAAAGGTTTTTGATGAAATGGTATATTCGGGTAAAAGAGAAATGAAGGATCCTTTGATCCAAACAATGGAAGAAGGAGGCAGAGGTCAAACGGGAGTAGGAGCAATGAAGGATTCCTTACACCGGAAATCAACAGAAAACATTTAAAGGTAACTAAGTTAAAAACAAGGAGAAAAAGGCTAGTCCTGTAGTAATATTCCTAGTTACTCATTAAGATTGAACAAAAATATATAATGGAATGCATGAAACTCAGAAAATAAACAATGACAAGAAGAAATGTACTTCACTCTTCAACTTATCGCATGAATCCTGAATTATGATGCCACTTTAAGCTTTGTCCAGTCTACTACTTCAAAATCAACACATGTAAGCCTCCAATGTATCAACAAAATGTCTATAGTAATCTTAGCAATTTTATTCCACCCAAAATACTTCAAAGAGTGAAGTATCTATACAAATTCTAAACTAGAATATCTTGAAAAAATATTAAGATTGGTTTACAAATAACTTCAACTGTTTTACATAAATAGAACTTAAGTAAATGACACTCAAAACTAATGCATCTATTTGGCACTATTTTTTGTGGGTAGATAATGACAAAGAGAAGAATTCAAATTTGATCTCAACTCTTAGCTGATGATGAGGCATCAAAATTACTAACTGTTTTCTTTCTTTGTGCATTCTTATCTAGCAATTCTGCAAACTTGGGGCCCAATGATACCTTTTTATTTCTCAATCCGAAGTATATATGTAAAAATTGAAAGAGTTTATTGTAGATCAATATGTTGGTGAGATAAACCTCTCTCAGTTTCCTAAAATTCTGCTCCAGCTATTCAAAATAAGCTCTGCAAAACGATGTGTAAAACCGAGTTTACAGAGTCTAAAAAATAGGCTGTAAAGATGCGCATGTATCTTTCATTCTGTAATACCTGTGCACAAAGTGAGATAGGTTTTTGTAGATGGCTCTCGTAGGAACAAAATATCCTTCAGTTTTGAAAGACGTATTTCTGATTGGCCACAATATTCTCTGCAAAATGATGACTTAACAGGAATTTTCTGCAAAACGTTCTTTCCAATATTGTTTAATATTTCCCAACCCATAATGGTTGTTAGAAAAGTGAGAGAGGTTTTTGTAGTTAGATAGCTTAAGAACATAAAACTCCTTTAGTTTGGAAAAATTCCTCTTGGATTGGTCACAATAGTGTCTGAAAAACAGTGACTTAAACAAGAAAATTCTGTAAAATGTTCCTTGTTATGTTTTCATCTTTTAACCTTTTAATTCTTTTAACTGTTTTTACTTTCACTTTGGATAAAATTCATTGTTGTTGGTGAAATTATTTTCATCTCTTTTACCATTACTGCTTTCATGTTTACTTTTAATATTTTACCTTTGACTACTCTGTAACTTTGTTTTAACTTTCACTCTGACTTTTACCTGATACACTTTAACTTTAATGCTCTTTGACCGTTATGTTTTCACTATCCCCGTGAATTCTTATTTCACCTTTACCATTCATTGTGAAAATTTCATCATTCTGATATCTCTCTGACTTGATTTTATTCTTTTTTTGTATACAAACTATTTGTTGAATGAAGCTTTTGAATTAAAATCTAAGAGTTTGGAGCAAACAATCTTGTCAACTAGTATTGAAACTTTTGCTCCAATTTCTTATTCTAATAATAACCTGCAAAAATCAAATAA
Source organism: Pinus albicaulis (assembly GCA_034641835.2). Lineage (NCBI taxonomy): Eukaryota > Viridiplantae > Streptophyta > Pinopsida > Pinales > Pinaceae > Pinus > Pinus albicaulis. Next base: position 393,022,494 of record CM076583.1, on the reverse strand, counting down.
TTTGTTAATGAAACAGAGGTTTGCAAGGAGGTGATTGAAGGCATTTGAAAGACCTATGGAATGAGATCTGTCTGTGGAGGTTTAACTCTGTTTTTTAGGCATTCTGGATTCCTCTATAAGATTAAATGGTTTACAGAAGTAATTTACTTTAAACAGAGGGCTAACTGAGCAATTTAGGCTAAGGATAATTTCAAGTGATATCTTTGCTCAATTTAGGCTTTTGAGAGATGAAAATTGGGCTAAGAAACGGAACACGGATTTCCTGAATGGTTTAGATTGTAAAAAGGGATTTTTAAGAAATTTGTAGGCTTTAAACCCCTTTTTGTTTTGGAATTGATCTTCAGAGGTCGCAAGCTTGGGAAATTTGGCTTAAAAAGGCTTACAGCGGAAATAAGGTTTCTTGGAAAAAATTGGCCAGGGTTTGGCTTGTTTTGGGCATTTTTGGGCAAATTGTCTTCTATGAATTTTCTTAATTTGATGGCTTGGATTACTTATCAATGGTTTAACTTTGAATTTGCAGGTCTGTATGTCAAAAAATACCTTTGAACGCAAGTATTTGATTGTTGGAAGGGTTTTCAAATGTTTGAGGTCAAATTTGAGCTCTGGTCCGGATTTTTGGAGTAGAGAATGGCTTTTCAGGTTTTCAAACAGGGGATCTGCAGTCAAATTTGGCTTTTTCTCAGGATATAAGTCTAAAAATTGTGCAGAAGAGCTTTACATAGTCGAGCAGAGTTTTCATCAATCGAAATGCGCAAATAACACTGAAAAATAACATAACAAAGGTTTTAACCTTTTATATGAATCTTTATTAAATGTATTAAATGCGGGTCTAATCCAAAGGCAAAAGGCAATTAAGATTTTGAAATGCGAAACCAGCAGTGGTCTTCGCATTGGTTATATTCTATAAGCTGATCTTCTCCAAATGAATGCGACGCAATGAAATTGTGACATATCATAAGAGGTGGATTGACAAAAACTGCCCATTTCACATAGATTTGGCGTTTGGGTGAACGATTGGTTTGTGAGCACGAAAATCTTCCTTTTCTATTAGATCTGGGAAATCAGAGCGAAGGGCTTAGATTAAAATGGAAGGTGCGATTGGAAAGCATGGTGGGGCCCAAGTGACTTAAATGCTGGAGGAATGGATATGGAAAACCTTTGGGTGATTTTCTTTATAACCAAAGTTTATTTTATAGATTCGATGGATTTATACATATAAGTGAGCTTTGGCCTGATATACGTTTAAAACAAAGGCTTATATGTAAGGTTGGGGAGGCGCGTGAAGCGGGATTTATAAAGGGTTTAATATGGGTTATTTATGATATAAAACGTGAGGTTTCATTCATCGGAGAAGGTAAAAATGCTTAAGATAAATGACCTTAGGATTTTAACCTTAGGTTTAAGAAGTGCGGGGAATGGTATTAAGTATATTATAAAGGCACGGATGATCAACATTTATAAAACTTAGGGTAGAATGATATAATCGAGGCATTATTTTTCACTTAGAAATATATAAAACAAACCTAAAGCCCTTTTGTATTTTTATTTTTATTATATAGTTATAAACTATGGAAATGTCTATCACTATAGAGGGTGGGATATTTACATATTGTTAGTTTTATGCCAAAGGGGTTATATTTTGGAATTTAATTTCAACATGTGAATAATTAACTTTGGCAAAAAAACTTATAATAGTGGGTTTTTAGGGGATATTTTAAAATAAAAGGAGTTATATTAATAGGATAAGGTCTCTTTTAGGGAGTTTATAAAATAAGTTAGAAATTAATATGACAAGGAAAATGAAATACTCAAGAAATACACTTATATGACTAAGTAAAGTGACAACCTTAAAGAAAAGTTTATCATTTGATGATTTCATCACTTTCACTTAGGATAAGATGTTTTTTTAGGGTTTTTATGTTTTATGAAATGGAGGAAGTTAATAAAATGGGATATTATGTATCATTAAGTAAGAAAAGAGTTCTTACTTAAAATTTTGAGTTGTAATCGGTGAATGAAGGGTAAATAATGATAATTGGGGATTAATATAGGAATTCAACATGTTCAACTAATCAGTCATTGAGCCTTGGGTCTGGTCCCAACAGAAGTCAGAGAAATGCTCTAAGCCCCTTTGAATGAAAGTCTATAATGAAAAATTACTATAGGGGATGGGAAATTAATAATTTTTAACCCGATGATGAATATTTACAAGCTTCTTCTCACTTGTTTCTACCTACCCAACTTTAATCGAACATTTTTTCGTTCCTTTTGCAGGTGCATTTGAGCTTGCTACCTTGAAACATTTTTTTCTTTTGAAAGCATGAAAACTATCTAAATCTATCTTATATCATCTGAGGGCTCAGATTAAACTGATGAGCTCCTCTTTATTTTCTACCTATCTAGGGATTAGTCAGAATTAAACTGTCTGACTAATCTTTATTCACTATCTAAATCATGGAAATTGAAAACATGACAAGTCAAGTTTAAATAGTTTAACTCATCATGGATTATGGAATTTATTGACACTCTGCCATAATCATTTATTTAACAGAAAAAGTAAAAAGTAGTGGCATTTGGACTTGCTCTCTTTTAGGTCTTATTTTCATTTTTTTCTTTTGGGATCTATATTTTTTAAGTCCTTTGATCTTTCTTTTAGGACTTTTACCCTCTTTTTTATTTTTGATTTTTTTATATTATTTTTTCAAAATATGGGAAAACAACTTGCAGAAAGGAAGGTATGTACATATTTTACAAGACTATCAATGTCAATTCAAAAATTGTGAATCCTATATTTATAGGACACTAACAGATTCATCAACAACAGAGGCAGAATATGTGGCAGCAACAGTAGTAGCATGCCAAACAATATGGATGCGAAGAATACTCAGAGATTTATGTTATGAACAGGACAAAGGAAGAACAATTTATTGTGATAATAGCTCAGCGATAGCAAGAAGGCAGCAGTTGTAATTAAGGGGGAGTGTTGGAATTTAATTCCAACTGTTGTAAGCAAAACAACAGGACGACGAATTAATATTGATGGGAGTTTGGAGGATGGCGACATAACCTTCTGATGGGATCTAAGGACAACAAAGACGGTGGAAATATTAAGTTCTGATATTCACGCAACCGCGTAGTTATTTGCAGCAACCACCAGCAATAAATTTTTCACCAACCACATTGAATGCACAGCCAACAAGCTTCATTCCAGGGGGTGGCAAGTATGGGCAGCAAAGGGGAGTGATGACCCGCCAGAGGAAATGACGTCACCTTCCTCCAGACCAATGAGAGTAGCTTCAAGGGGATAAGTAAAATACCTTTGGCAAAGTATTACAACCCCACGGAATTTTTGTGAAATGTTTTGATTTAAGTTTTATTTTCCACAAAATGTTTTAATTTTTATTTTTATTTACCGCGGTACATTTTTTTTTAACTTTGGTTAAATATATTTTTATATATATTATAAATATGGAATATTTATAATATATATGTGTGTGTGTGTGTGTGTGTGTGTGTGTGTGTGTGTGTAACATCTTATATATGTCATGAGTGCATTGTGAAGACTGTGTATTGTAATTTCTTGCCTGAAGGTAGAAAGAAAGAAGTAGAGAGACAAAGAAGAAATATTGAAGTGTTGCGTTTGTAGTAGCCAAGAGAAGATTTTTTTTGTGAATACAGAACACCAGAGTTCTGAAGAATCCTATTTTGTAACAGTCAATTTATTTTAATGAAACAGAATTTACATTTCATCTCTACGTGTCCGCAATTTGATTTTAATCTCTGTGTTGTGGAAGATGAATTTTATTTTCCTCTGTGTGTTTGGAATTGTTCAGAAATTCCAACAAAAATCACAATGCAAGAAGTCATATCGTGAATTTTTTTTAGTTATATACCTACTTTTATAATTCCAGATAATGTGTACAATGTGCAGAAGCCAACAATGATTCTGTCTAATGTCAAAGGTTCACAAACCGAAAAGGACATTCTCTTGTTTGCAGAAGATGGTCAAATCAGAAAGAAAAGTTGCAATATAGTTCTTTTATAGCATGATGTAAAAGAGAACATACATATAGTTCTATATTTAAAGAGTGAAAATAACATTGGATAAATAAGCATGCCACCATAGATTACATGGGTGCGCTGATGAATTAGTTGAAATGAAATTCTAAATCCGAGTCCACAGATGCACATATTCTAGACCATGTCGAGGATGTGATTAGATATAAGTCTTTAGGAGGATGTCATCCAATGGTTAGATTTGTTCCTCACAGGTTATGCAGTATAATATTCAATAGGACTATATATACCATATAGTCTAATGTTTTAGACAAGACTACGTATACTGGAAGGTGCTCTAGACCTAATTTTTTCAATTGAAATACACATTATACTAAATCTGCTGCCTGCCAAATGTCCATTACCCTCACATGTGCAGCCCAAGATTTTTTGAATTTTTAAATTCAAATAATACCTTGTGTTGAGGACGAAGAATACAACAACAATAATGATTTTTTTTTAATTTTGTCCGCACGGCACCGAGAATTGAAGGGAAGTCTTCAAAGCCTACAAAACCATTTTGTTAGATAATGGTCGTAGCCATGCTCAACAATTAAATCCCGTGGTTTTACCACGCAACACCAGGCTTTAAAAAATATGAAACCATTTTTTTTAAACCCATACCTATATATCTTAAAACCCACCAACCTTCATAACTCCCACCGTTTTCATTTACCACCAATTTTGTTTGAACGGGCCATGTCAAAGTATGGAGCCCATTGCCCACATCACCATCCAGGGAGCCAATCAATGCTCAATCGCATCATATCATGCCTCATCACCCTAACCAAAAACCCACATGATAAAGTGGTCCCACTGTCATGTCAATAGACTCATGAACCACTCCCAAGGCTATCGCATAGCCTTGAAGTCCAGTCACCAAACCCCAATTCGGACTCAATAAACAACAATACAATCCACTTGATATTGTTTAAATTCCACGATGGGCTCCACCTTTGACCAATAGGAGAACGATCTCGTTGGTTTGATGCCCAGTCAGCATAGGGGCAATTGGTATGTGAAATCCTTATGCAACGGGATTAAATTTTTGTTTTAAAATCCGCGACAAAGGGTTTGGAACTTTGGTTTAAAGTTTTATTCGCATGTGGAAAATGTAACAAGGTTCTAAACCTTATCATAACATTTCCTTTATGTTCTTTTTAATCGCCGCGGTGAAAGTCATTTTAACTTTATATATATATATATATATATATATATATATATATATATATATATATATATATATATATAGTTCAATAGTTTAATTTTTTTCTCTTAGTGTGTTATATATAAATAAAGGCCCGAAGGAAAAAAATGAGAAGACTGTGTGTAATATTTGAAAAAGGCCAGAAGAAAGAGAACCATATTGCAGCACTATGTGTGCGTTTTTGTAAACAGACATAGAGCAAGTTTTGAAGAACACTGTGTGTGGAGCAGTTTCATTTTGTAATCCCTTAAGGATGAAGAATCTCAGTTTGTAATAGAGTTTTTTTTTAAAATGAAATAGAAGTGTTATTTTAAGCATCTCTGTACACATTTTATTTAAATCTCTATGTTTAAAAGAGGGATTTTTTTATTCCTTTTTTTTCGGAATTTTTCAGAAATTCCAACATGGTATCAGAGCTAGTCCAGGCTCTTTGAAGTTTGTCAAAAAAGCTGAAGGAAGGAGTTGTTCAAGCATTTATCCAGTAGTGTGAAGGCTCAACAAATACCAAGTATTTACAAAACAAAGTTTTTTGTTTTTTGTTTAAAAGTGCAGTCCAGAGAAGTCTCTTTAGAGATAGAGTTTATATCTCAAGCAGAGAGAAAGTTTGTTGAAGAACACGATCAAGTTTTTAAAGCATAGTTCAGTAAGCTAGCCATGGTAGGAGCCAACACAAGCATGAGTATAGGAAATACTCAACTCCCATAGTTCAATGGGAAGAACTATGACTATTGGTCAATCACAATGAGAGCCTTGTTTGCCTTTCAAGATTTATGGAAGCTTTTTGAAGATGGTCTAGAAGAACCAGCAGATGAAAATGCATTTAATGCCTTAACATAAGAAGAGAAGGATTTGTTGAAGAGCAATAAGAAGAAGGACTCAAAAGCCCTCTTCTATCTCTATCAAGCAGTGCATGAAAGTGTATTTCCAAGGATTGCAGCAGCCAAGAGCTCCAAGGATGCATGGGATACTCTCCAAACAACCTATCAAGGTATGGAGAAGGTAAATACAATAAAGCTTCAATTGATGAGAAGGGATTTTGAAGTTATTTGCATGAAGGAGTCTAATACAATAGACTCATTCTTTACCCTAATGATTGGGTTGGTTACCCGAATGAGATCTCATGGAGAGACAGTAGAAGAGAGAAGAATAGTGGAGAAAGTGTTGAGGAGCTTACCCTCAAGGTTTGATGTGATAGTCACAACCATTGAAGAGACAAAGGATCTCTTAAATTTTACTGTTGATGAGCTTCATGCACCATTGATAACATATGAACAAAGATTGGGTAGAACAACAAACTCATCTTTGAAGCATGCCTTCAAGACCCAAATGTCCTTTGGAAAAGGAAGAGGTCAAGGCAGAGGAAACTATAGAGGAAAAGAAAGAGGCAGAATCCAAAACAGAGGAGGAAGAAACAACCCTACAAATATAAATGGAAGGGGCCACAATCAAAATCAGAACCAAGGCCAAGGCAGCAGCCAACAAGGTGGACAAAATAAATCACATGGACAAAGGTATGATAAATCCTAAGTCCAATGTCATTACTATAAGAAGTATGGCCATTATGCCAATGAATGTAGGAAGAAACAGAGTGACATGGGTAATAGACCCAGTGCTAATTTTACTAAGGAAAATATCAGTCAAGAGAAGTTGTTTTTAGCATGTAATATGGTTGAGGAAAATAATGAAGATATATGGTTTCTAGATTCAGGATGTAGCAACCATATGACTCAAAACATTTCCATGTTTTCCATGTTAAATGAAAATGTCAAGTCTCAAGTGACATTGGGGACAAACAGTAAGGTCTCTGTCATGGGAAAAGGCAGAGTAAGTGTTTTGACAAAGAAAGGAGAAGGAAAATCCATATCAGATGTACATTATGTGCCTGGTATGAAGTGTAACCTCTTAACCATTGGAAAACTAATTAAAAGGGGTACAATGTTTTCTTTGAAGATGATGTATGCACCATCATGGATAAACCACCAAGAAAGAAATGCATTACACAAGTGAAAATGATAAGGAGCAAAATGTTCCCTCTCAAAATGAGAGCAGATTTGAAGAAAGGAGCTGAAATAGTAGCAGTGACATAAGAGACATTCCAAAGAGAAGCAAACATGAAAACTGGTTATGGCACTTGAGATTTGGACATCTCAACTTTGGAGGTCTAAATTTGTTGCATAAGAAAGGAATTCTAAAGGGATTACCATTGACTGAGGAACCATACAGCCTATGTGAACGCTACATCTTGGGTAAGCAACATAGAGAAATATTTCGATCAGGAAAGAGCATAATGGCAAAGGCACCCTTAGAAATTGTCCATTCATATTTGTGTGGACCAATGCAAACACCATTACTAGCAATCAATCACTATATGTTGACTTTTATTAATGATTACACAAGAAAAACTTGGGTTTATTATTTGAAATATAAGAGTGAAGTTTTTGAGAAATTCTGCCACTTTAAAGCTTTTGTAGAGAAGCAAAGTGGGTAGTATATTAAATTTTTAAGGACTGATAGAGGAGGAGAGTATATATCAAAATAATTTCTGCATTTTTGTAGAGAAAATGGCATACACAAGAAATCTACAGTAAGGTACACACCGCAACAAAATGGAGTTGCTGAAAAGAAAAATAGAACCATCATGGACATGGTAAGAAGTATGATGAAGGAAATTTTTTTTCCAAATGAGTATTGGGTTGAAGTTGTACATTGTGCAGCATACATCTTGAATAGATGCCCAACCAAAGATGTAATGAACAGAGTTATGGAAGAAGCATGGAGTGGCATAAAAAAATTGGTCACCCACATGAGAGCTTTTGGTTGTGTGGCTTATGCACACATTCCAGATAAGCTAAGGAAGAAGTTGCAAAGGGAGAGAAGTGCATATTTATTGGATACAGTGAAGAATCAAAGGCATATCAACTATATAACCCATCCACCAAGAAGCTTCTTATAAGAAGAGATGTATAGTTCATTGAGGAAGAAACTTGGCATAGAAGCATTGACAAAACAATGAATGTGAAAATTTGTTTTTTCTCATGATGATAATGAGGAAGAGATGGATGGAATGCATCCCTCATTAGCAGCACCACCTCCACCAACATAAGGACAGCAAGGGACACCACAAGCAGGCATGAGAACACCCTTGAGAAGTGATGACAATGCTTCTCCAAGCACATCAGAAGGAACAGATTTGAGTGCTTCTACAACCACGTGTTCAGCAAGTGAAAGAGGAACTTGATTCAGAGGTTTTAATGAGATTTATGACCAAGAGGCAGCAAATGAAGGTATGAACTCGTTATTTGCATTATATTGTCATGTAGATGATCCTATTCATTTTGAAGAAGCAGTAAAAGATAAGAAATGGATAGATGATATGGATGAATAAATGAATTCCATAGAGAAGAACTAAACATGAGAACTGGTTGATCTCTGAAAATGTAACGAAGTTATTGGAGTGAAATGGGTCTACAAGACCAAAAACAATGTTGAAGGTAAGATTGAAAGGAACAAGGCCAGACTTTTTGTCAAAGGCTACAAGCAGCAACAAGGAAGAGACTATGAGGAAAAATTTGCACTGGTTGCAAGAATGGAAACAGTAAGAGCAGTGTTGTCCATAGCAGCACAACACAGGTGGAAATTTTACCAAATGGATGTGGAATCAACATTCCTAAATGGAATATTGATGGAAGAGGTTTATGTTGAAAAACCTCTCAAATATGAGAAAGAAGGCCAAGAGCACAAATTTTGCAGATTGAAGAAAGCTCTGTATGGGCTGAAACAAACACCAAGAGCATGGTACAATAGGATAGATGCCTATCTACTGGAAAATGGGTTTGAAAAATATGAAGGAGAACCCACATTATACATCAAGGAGAAATATGGTAAGATGTTGATTATTGTTTTATATGTTGATGATGTTATATTCATAGGTAATGATGCTTACCTCATTGAGAATTTTAAAACTGAGATGGGATTACTGAAATACTTCTTAGGAGTAGAAGTAGAGCAAAATGAATATAATTTTTATCTCTCAAGCCAAATATGTAAATGAAGTTTTGGAAATATTTAACATGCACGATTGCAAAGCAACAATTACTCCTACAGTGATGGGATTGAAGTTGAGCAAAGAAGACAGTAGCAAGGATTTTGATCCAAGTTTGTAAAGAGCATAGTTGGGAGCCTCATATATCTGACTGCAACTAGGCCGGACATTATGCATGCTGTAATTTTCATTTCCAGATTTATGGAAAGGCCAAAGGAGGCACATTGGCAAGAAACAAAAAGAATTATGAGGTATGTGAAAGGAACAAAAAGGTATGGTATTTTGTACACCACTTCAGAAAATTCTTAATTGATTGGATATACTGACAGTGATTGGGCTTGAAGTATAGATGACAGGAAAAACACCTCTGGATATGTTTTTCATATGGGACCAGGAGCCATTTCATGGGCTTCTAAGAAACAACCAATTGTGGCTTTATCAATAGCAGAGGCAGAATATGTGGCAGCAACAGCAACAGCATGTCAGGCAATATGGATGAGAAGAATGTTGAGGAGTTTGTGTCATCAATAGGTAAAAGGCACAAAAATTTATTGTGATAATAGCTCAACAATAGCATTCTCAAATAATTCAGTGTTTTACAAAGGAATGAAACACATTGATACCAAGTATCACTACATCAGGGAACTCGTGAATAATGGGGAAATTATTTTGAAACATTGCAGAACTGAAGAGTAGTTTGCAGACATTTTGACAAAACCATTAGGGCAGAAAAGTTTTAATTATTTGAGAAAGTGTTTGGGTATGGAAGAGAACCCAACAGTATAATTTAAGGGGGAGTGTCGAATTTTTAAATTCAACTACTACCCTGCGCAGAGGACGAAGAATACATCAACAACAGTGATTTTTTTTAATTTTGTCCGCACGCCACCGAGCATTGAAGGGTAGTCTTCAAAGCCTGCAAAACCATTTTGTTAGATAATGGCCATAACCATGCTCAACAATTAAATCCCGTGGTTTTACCATGCAACACCAGGCTTTAAAAACTCTGCAACCATTTTTTTAAACCCATACCTATTTACATTAAAACCCACAAAACTTCATAACTCCCTCCGTTTGCATTTACCGCCAGTTTTTTTTGTACATGCCACGTCAAAGTGTGGAGCCCATTGCCCACATCACCATTCGAGAAGCCAATCAACGCTTGATCGCATCATATGATGCCCCGTCACCCTAACCAAAAACCTGCGTGATAAAGTGGTCCCACTGCCATATCAATAGACTCGTGGACCAATCATGAGACTATCACATAGCCTTGAAGTCAAGTCAGCAAACCCCAATTCGGACCCGATAAACAACAATCCAATCCACTTCATATTTTTAAATTTTGTGACGGGGTCCACCTCCGACCAATAGGAGAACAATCGTGCTGGTTTGATGCCCAGTCAACACAGGGGCAACTAGTATGCGAAATCCTTGTGCAATGGGATTACATTTTTGTTTTAAAATCCATGACAAAGGGTTTGCATGCGACAAATGTAATAAGGTTCTAAACCTTATCATAACATTTCCTTTATGTTATTTTTAAATGTCGTAGTGAAATTCATTTTGAATTTAGATATATATATGTTTAATATATATATATATATATATATATATATATATAGATAGTTCAATAGCTTAATTTTTTTTTCTTGGTGTGTTACATATAAAGAAAAAGTTTGAAGACAAAATATGAGAAGACTGTGTGTAATATTTTGAAAAGGCCAAAAGGCAGAGAACCATATTGCAGCACTATTTTGAGGAACACTACCTGAGGAGCAGTTTCATTTTGTAATCTCTCAAGGAAGAAGAATCTTAGTTTGTAAGAGAGTTTTATTTTCTTAATGAGATAAAAGTGTTATTTTAAGCATCTCTGTACACATTTTATTTAAATCTTTGTGTTTAAAAGAAAGATTTTTTTAATTCCTTTGTGTGCTCGGAATTATTCAAAAATTCCAACAAAATTGGGTCGCACTACCTTATATCGAGGCATAGAATCATTAGCGTTCGAATTTGAATAACAGTCTACGAGTGTCCGCATGGCCTGAACTTGTATCTTAAGCCCCGCGATGTAGTGCACCGCTTCTTTTAGGAAAACATGTGCGCCCAGTCTGCCGCTCCCCGGCACAAGCAACCTCAGGGTTTGCAACCGAGAAGACATAATGCCTCCTGCTATTTCATCGCAATCATCCCATGACCATAAGTGTTTAATCCCCATCATCCTACATTCCTCTTTAGGCATCTCCATGTCCGAATTATCGCAGGGAGAGTTCAGTGTGAAGGGTCTTGTTTTGGCAGAGACCGATCTCCTTTTGCGCTGGAAATTCTCTCTAAAATTAGTTGACCGCTGCTGGTAGAAGGATTTCCGCAGCCTTAAAAATATCTGCGACAAATGACCCGGTGCCACGCACTTCGACCCCTTACCACCATGGCCAGTGAGAGATCCGCAGCCAATTTGATGGCCCGACATCGAACTGAAAGACTAGTTACGCGTTGATCCATTCTCCCATGGCGCAGCATGAGCACCAGGTGGCTCAAATATATCCGTTGGAAATGGGCCATCTATGCCTCTTGTTTCCCACGTCCAGAAGGATGTTCCATACGAGAAGCAGGTAGGAAAAAATACAAAACCAAAACCACGAAATGAAATAGAGGATTTATGTAACTCAATCACTTTTAACTCCTCAAAGAGTGGTTTAAAGAGACGATTCTGGTGCGTCAATGTGCCTATGCATTACAATGTGGTGGTGTACGGTGACCCTTCAAACCGTTTCTAGTTGCCGTACCATGTTACCATGTGAAGTAGTTGAAGGACCGGTGATTCTTCCTTTGAGGGAATGCCGAGCAGTAATGGAAACAGTGACGTAGCATATGCCATGCAGTCCACATCTTTGAGGGAATGCCGAGCAGTAATGGAAACAGTGACGTAGCATATGCCATGCAGTCCACATCATTGACGAAGCTAAGTTTATCTTTCGATATAAAAAATAAAATTCAGTTAAGCTCCCCTTTTCAAATAAAAATTAGAATTGATTTAACGTAACCTTTCGAAATAAAATTGGTTCGCAATAATGGAGCATTTTTCCTCGATGTGGCAAATTCAGAAACCAAGTTGTGACTTTTCATAATATATTCTCACTACACATAGGTCATTTGACTAGGTGCAATGTATGGAGTCATATACATTATTAAATGTTGTTAGGCACTATATGCTCACTTTTCGATTTAAATTTTTTAAAATCTAATGGTGGGCATATATTGCCCTCCAGCATTTAAGAAAATATGTGTTCCCAAGCTAGGTGAAAATAGATCATTGATTACATCTTCTCCACGAAATTGAAGGACGCACATGATTCTAAATATTATAACATTTGAATTTTTTTTCTTGTTTTTAATATTTTCTTCCATTTATATATATATATATATATATATTCTCAATATTGTATTAAATTTAATTAAAATGATTGAAATAATATATTTAAATTATATATATAGAATGAATTTTTAATTAAAAAATAGTTTAAAGATTTTTATAAGTGATTTTTCTATGACAATTGAAAAAATAAAAATGTTAACATTTTTCAAATATATCATCATAGTTATCATTTTTGTACAATAGAATCTTATTGTTATGGTGTCTATGCATGTATGTATCCTTTATTTATTGAAGGGACATCTTAGTAGAGGGAATTGAATCCTTTTTTTTTCAGAGAGAAGAAATAATTATAATTAGAATCAGGTTAGAATCAACTCTTCATTCTCTTGTTGCATCGATTTACAAATTATAATTACCAATCTTCCATTACTTCACATAAAGATTATCTTTCTACATACTCCAATGAATTGTATTTAATGTCTACTTTATTTATTGCTCAATTTGCTTGGATTTATGAATAGTATCTACATTTTTTCTTAAAGCTTATTTAAAGTGGAGACGTCATTTTTCTTAAAGCTTATTTAACGTTGTGATGAGAAAATGAGAACCATTGATCAAAATTGATTCAATGTAGGTTTGATTCCTTATTTTCAGATATTCAACATTGAATAAATAGTATTGTATTTAAACATTCATTTTTATCAACAAAAGCAAGGTTATTTTTGTGATTTTTTGTTTTATGGAAAAAAACTTCTAATAAATTTTATTTTATTTTTATGAGAAATTGTGTTTTTGGAAGTTTTGAATAATTGTTTTTTTATTTCATTAGACAAATCAGTGATATCCTTCCAATAATATTACATTTTGATTTTCTTTTAAAATCTTTTTGCCACTTTTTAAATGATTAGACCCATTACCAGGTAAAATGAAGAGCAATTCCATTGTATTTTAGAAATGGGTCAAACAAATGGTTCAATTAATTTCCCGTCATATAATTCCAATAAAGACTATAATATATTTAAAGTTTTGATTTAAGATTAAAATTCTTAGTTTGAAATTTAAAACACTTAATAATTAATGCACTAAAAAACATGCATAAAATTATTATTTTTCATATGAGAAATAAATTTTATTTAAAATTATAATATTAAAAAACAAAAATAAAATATTTTAGACTAGAAAACCTATAAATTAACTCTGAAAATAATGAAAATTCTAATAAAATTATGATAAAATATTACAGATTTTTAAAAAAATCTAAATTATAGTTATCAAACTTGATAATTTTAAATATTTCTAGTTCTTCAGACATAAAAAAAAAATAATTCAAACGATTTAATTTTTTCTTTTATTTTATTTTTTTACTAAATTCTAACCCGAAAACTGCAAGTGAGGTAGACAACGCCAGAAAGGGAGTTAGGTAAACAACGCCCAATTTATTGTACCCTTTCAATAGAAATGGAAATAGAAATGTTACACTTGTGGGCAACCGCCTTGGGGGCCGGAGAAAATCGACGAAAGTTCTTTCATCCGCATTCTTACCTACAGATCCCACTCATATTACTTGTTTATATGTTGTGTCGGATCAAATATCGCGAAGGATCCCGGAAATCCCGCTACGTCACTTTAGGGCAATGGTAGGCCATGGCTCTGCAAATCCCGTCTACCTTTATTGTCAATTCGTGATGTTAGGGCCCATCGCCACCCACTTGCACTGACATTCACACCACTATACCGATTTTTTCCGCCGCAAAAGAAGGAAGCACAGAGCCTTTTCCCAAAGTCACCATTTTCTCGACATAGATCCGTGACGTCATGGCTACGGTTTTCTAGCTTGGCGATTGGCGATTTTTAGCTCCTTGAATCTTTTAACAACGAAGCTATCGAACGTCCGATTGGACAAACCTGGCTAGTCAACATTTTAATGTCAAATATATCAAAGGACTTCCTAACTGGGCAAAACCATGAGCAGGAGACAAAAAAGCTCTGCCTAGTTTGTATAGACGGTCCCAAACAACTTTCCAAGTGGGAAAAATTGGTGCGATCAGTTTGAGTTGATCGTATGAAACATGAGAAGTAGCATCAGAGTAACGAAAAATTAATGGTTTTGTTTCTGTTCATATTGTCACGATCGTAGGGAATTTTCATGATTCCTGATTTCTGGTGATATTTTTATTTCATTTCCGCAGGGACATTGTTACGAGGAGATTCTGTTTTACATAAAGTGATGAAGTCCTTTGTCGGAAGGGACGTTGTTATGCTGAGATTTTTCTTTACGCAAATAGAGTGCACAGAAACATAGTGTGGTTTATATAGAAAGTAATGAAGTCCTATGTGGGAAGGGACGTTGTTATGATGAGATTTTGCTTTACACAAATAGAGTGCGGACAGAGTGCACAGAAACATAGAGTCGTTGATCTTTTTCGTGTTTGGGACTTTGTATTTTACAACTATTTGCATTGATATTTTTTTTGGTAAATTACATTTTGATCGACATCCTTCGAACGGTTAAGTGTGGTTAATTATGAGAGCTTACTGCATTATCTAAGTCTTGATTATGAAGTACTTAGTGGTTGGAAATCAGACTACTCAAAAAAAATTAAAATATTATTTTCCAAAAAAATATATATTTTTAGTAAGAAAATGAATTACAAAAATTTAGCAGTTGATTTTTGTAAGTTTGAAAGAAAGCAGCCAAAATCATGATTATACAATTTTCTAGTTGAGATTTTAATGCGAATCTTAATTATTTATCACCAATTTGTAATGGTATATCCATTCTGCTTTTGCATTTAATGAATAATTTAACAAATTAGAGTGTTTTTAATTCTTGTGAGTTTTATGATATATTATTTAATAAATTAGAGTGCTTTTAATTTTTAAGAGTTTTACAATAAAATAGTGTTTTTAATTTTCATAAATTTCATAGTGAACTATAAATTATTTTTAATTCTCAAAAAATTTATAGTAAAATTGAGGTTTCTTATAACAGATTCATCCAATATTTGTACAAGAGGAAGTTGCTTCCAAATCGTAAAACATTTGCACAAATAGTTGTATTAGATAGTAATTGTTTTTCTACCATCTTGAAGAACTTATAGTATGATGAAATAAATAGGTAAAGATGGAATGGATAGAATATGTTATCCTGGAGAATTCCCTTCGGGAAGGTCGAAACATTGAAAAAAATTTCAATATTGGATTGGAAATGAACGAAACGAATTCAATCCAATTCTTTTCCAAAAATCAAATCTTCAACAATAGACTCAAGATCTTCATCTTTATCAAACAGATATCCCAGCTCCGATTTGATTAAGGAGTAGGCTTATTTCCACGGATTCAATTAGTTCTCATTATAAAGAAAAGGTAACAAAGATAGAATGCAGGCTCGTTTAATAGCGTTAGTCATTAGACGTTGTTGTTTTGAAGTTAATCTATTCACTCGACCGGATAATATTTTTCCTTGCTCACTAATAAATCGACTAATTAGGCTCATATTTTTATAATCGATCCGATCTCCCGACCTAATTGGTGACAAATGTCTATGAATTGGTTTCAAATTTCTACAAAAAGTTCACTTCGGTTTATCCATAGTTTGTTTCATGAACCTTTTGAAAATATTATTCCATTAAAGATCTTGTGGAAATACCATTTCTTTTTATATATGTGATCTATTCCTATCCCTGAGTAGGAGTAGTACGTTTAATCAATCTCTTTTTTTTTTATCTTTCCATGAATGGTATGATTGTAACAATATGGAAAAAATTTATTTCATTCCAATCGAATAGGTGTATTGCGTCGATTTTTCCTAGTCGTATATCTAGAAATCCCCGGGAATCTTTTATAAACATTATCTTGGGTACAACTAGTGCACTCCAAAGTAATTGTTACTCTTATATCTCCGCTCTTGGCCATAAAATTACTCTGAATATTAGGTCTACTTTGCTTTTCGACCTGAAAAAGAAAAAGGGAAAAAGGAATAGAAGTTGATAGCCGGAGATCCTACGGTGAAACATTTGAAAGTAAAAAAAATGATTGATCAAGAGTTTTCAGTTGTACTTACAAAAGTAAATGTGGAAAGAATATTTAGATCGATATTTCTACTTGAATTTTACCCCCTTCACCCCTAAACTTAGATCTTTTTTGGGCTGAATGCACTAATTTATCCAAGAGGGAGGAGAAGTCAATCTAGCACAATATTTTTTCCGTTGGCTTTAAGGGGAGGAAAAAAATTCTAAAGAGGGAAAATTCAAAGTCAGAGCATCTAGAAAAAAACGAATGATTTCTATCAATAGGCCGGCTAAAAAGCTACAACATAAAATAGCTAACACAGGTGCTGTGGAAAGATAGGTCTTTAGATCTTGCATTATAAATTCTCCTTATTGATCATAATGTGTAAGTGATTTGATCGTATCAATAGTTATGAATCCTAGGAAAAACTTGGAACTGATTAATATATGGATAATGTGATCCAGGCTGTGGTCCTATTTATAGAACAGGAAAAAGATGTTTCATCACCATAATGAAAAGTGATCTTCTAGATAATAGACCCTACATGCATGTATAAAGTCTTTTCACTCACGAGAATGAAGAGAAATGAAGGTGGGAAAATGTGGGAAACAGATTTCGAATTCTATAAAATAAAATTGTCTAATGATTAGAAGGGATGTAGCATAGCTTGGTAGCGTGTTTGTTTTGGGTACAAAATGTTGCAGGTTCAAATCCTGTCATCCCTACATTTCCCTTCTTTTCTATGGAAAGAAAGGAACGAAAGATCATTTGATATCGATTCGACGGGAACATCAAATAATTGAATCATATCAGATGCGAAAGTATTTGACTCTAAGAGTATAAACAAAAGGTATTTTTCATTTATCTACGAATATGAAAGAAAGTGCTCTTAGTTCAGTTCGGTAGAACGTAGGTCTCCAAAACCTGATGCCGTAGGTTCAAATCCTACAGAGCGTGATTATTTTCATATCAAATCCTACTAGAATGAGCAATGGAATCTGACCTCCCAGGAAAAGTAGGAGGCCAATGAAATTGGAGGATATTCTAAGATCAAATATCCAATTGATCACCACGTCGGTATTGTGAATATGCAGTTACGAATAATCTGGCCAAAGTTATAGGAATTAGACCTAACACAGTTTCGGATGGCCAAGCCTCAATCATTTCGATTCTACGGAATAAGTAGGGATAATAGCTATACTGAATAGTACCCTGAATTTGCTATGAATCTCAATGATCAGAAATTGATATAGAGAGAATAAACGAAATTATTGAAATTGAAATAGTGAACTGAGAGGGTTTCCCCTTCCTTCATTTTGAATAAGTTGTATCTTGCTCGAATTAATGAATAGGATTAGGGTGAAAATGATAGAAGCCAATAAGAAACTGAAATAACTAATTATACTTATAGTAGGCATGGAAGGACTGAATGAAATATGGTTTATACATACCGTCATGAGACAATTACCTAAATTTTTATTTTCGTAACCTCGAGATCAGAATACAAAAGATCAATTGTCCCAATTCGTACCAATTCAGGATCCTATACTATAGGATATGTATGAATGAACATGGATGAGAGGAGATCTATGGTAGAAATCTCTTCATTATCCTAGAAATCCTCACATTCATCGAGCAAATAATGAATAGCACTCGTGAATCCCTTCACAAATTGTCAAATGTAATCTTCTTACAGGGTTAATGAATTCTCAATCAGTATGATTGGATCACCTGGCATTATCTTTTTACTAGTAGCTATCAGAGACTGGACCGGAAGAAACCTATCTACATATATAGCCAAAGTTTTGTGAATTTCACGTTTAGGTGTAAGAATATGCATATCCAGTTTGTCCTTTCATTTCTAGATCTTATTGATCCAATCATTCGACCCTCTAGACGGATTAGGTTTTTTCAATATTCATTCTTAGAGCCAGTAGAACCCAATATTACAGAAATTACACCTATTGCAAGGAGTAACTCGTAATTTCACATAGCTAAAATTGACTAGGTTCTATTGCACTATCCACTTGGTTTTAGCTAATGAGTAACACCTACTCGTTAATACAAGGTACTATATAATAAGTCTGCGACATAACTCCATCTGCACCGGATACTATTGGAAAAGCAACATATATCTGCGTAGCACCAATGATCCCCATGCAATATGAATTACTGAGGTCATCTACACGGGCATAATTTCATGTCAGAATGAAAAAGGAAGAAGTAAAAGTATCATATTCTGGATGAGTTGTGTGGCACTCATCCTCTTTTTCGGTTCTAAAGCCACCTATATGTAGAAGCTAATTCCAATCGAAAATTTTCACGGTCTATGTAATTGTTACAACATCGATTGAGGGGGTTCCTTACGACCGAACCTAGGAACGTAATATTATCTTATTTTTGTGTGGATTCAGTCCCCCAAATGGAGATAGAATAACTGTTAGCAGGAATAGAATCATTCTCCTTTCGATACTCATCAAAATTGTATTGTTGTGTCAGAAGAAAGCTAGCTATACTGGTCCGGTTATAGACTTCAAAGATACCCTTGGTATAACATTGACAATCGAACAAGGATTGGAGAAGATAACAGTAGTTTTCGATTTCCTGATCTCTATATTTCATGGGATCAATTCCGCCTTGGCTTACTTTACAATAATATTTGGAGCTGAGCATGTCTGCGAAAACGGGAGAACGCTCCTTTGCTGACATTATTACTAGCATTAGATACTGGGTGATGAAAAGCGAGTCTGCCACAGGGCAGGTTCACCTTTCAGTTACACAAATCGAATCTGCAATCTTCATTTCCATGTCAAAACTGCAAATTCATTATCCGAAACTTCAGTCCCAATCCTGGGACCTGTGGGTTATAGGCCCACTCATCAAGTTTCAAGCAAACGTTTAAACTCAAAGAAACGTTGGCCTCGACCTCCTTAACGCCGGATTTGAATTTGTGTTAACAACTTTCGTTGTGTCCCTTCGAGCATATCATAATCGACTTTTATAAAATAGCACTTTAAAAACCCTCTAAAAAAACATAGCATTAAAATGTATTTGGATCAAACATCCAAACCTTCATCCTTACAACATTAGACCTATTGGAATGACTGTTTCAACTTTCACTATCCAATACTGTAACGTATTTTAGTTGGTGCTTAACCCTTTCGGGCCCACAAATCCGGTCTTCATCTTCAATTAACATTGTTTTATTAAAACTTTTGGAACCATACCATCATCACGAAACTCCATACGATTCCAACATCGCCACTGTAGGATCTTCCATGAACCAAATCGAACGGTTGTCGCATTCGATTTCACCTCGGACCTTAACGCCCCAACGTAATGTATTTTTAAGCCTCCGCACAGCTTGTACTTCACCACCATTCAACTTCAATCGAGGAATTGAACCGTGTTAACCCAATTCCTGTTACTTCCGTTACTTCCCAATGCGTTTTTGTGTTCCTTTAATCTTTATCATAAAAACTCAACGGTTAGTGTATTTTGGTTTCAACACAAGACTTGACATCGATTTATACAAGTCGGATCTCTGCAACTTAATGGCACAGACCAAATAACAATCAAACTTCATAAATCAGAAACAGAGTTCCGTTCTGTTCATACATATAATCGAAGGTTTTTTTAATACCCTATAACTAACTCTCAAATTTGGAAAAAAATAAAAATAAAAAAATAAACCATATGAAACACACAGAAAATCCGTATGACCAGCAACTCATACACGGATATCTACCAAAACACAATATAATTCTATTATATACAAATTTGGATACAAATCTAAGGCATTTCAGCCTTAGTACAAGTCCTCATGCTATTACATAGTGCTCGCTTCCCCCCTATCTCTATCTCACGCACATAGACTTGCTTTTATATAGAATTTTACAAGAACATGAATCAGTTAAGTTCCAAAACTACCCTACATCTTCTCAACCGCACACCTAACAGATTTCAGTTATAGAAAAATAATTTGGTTTTAACCAATTTTGTCCCAAATTAAAACTGTTTGGATGCCCCTGCATCACTGGGTCATCCATATTATTACCATACCTTCTCTATTCATTGTAGGTTGGTTATTTGTCAGCATGAGTTTGGCTTATGATGTGTTCAGGAGCCCCCGGCCAAATGAGTATTTCACATAAAGTCGACAAGAGGTTCCATTAGTAACTGGCTGTTTTGATCCGTTAGAGCAACTCGATGAATTTACTAGATCTTTTTAGGAGGCACTAATGACTTTAGATAGAACATTTCCAATTTTTACAATTAGATGATTGGTTGTTCACGGGCTAGTTGTCCCTAAAATTTTTTCCTTAGGATCAATATCGGCAATGCAGTTCATCCAACGATAAACTCTATACTAAAGGAAGAGTAAGTATGTAGATATGAAACCACCGAACCTGACGAACCCGAAAGACCAAAATGTTTAATTGAATCATACCAGTCTCTGCTGGGGGTTGCTACTAATTTTTGTACTTGTTGTTCCATTCTCCAATTATTTTTTCAATTAGGAAAAATGAGAATATTATCACTCCATTCGAAGAGATCCAATACGCATAATTATCTATGCTATGACTGTTTATGTCTCAATTATGCCCACTTAATAAAATGTGAAAGGGAATAAGATAAATGGTCGATACCACTGGAAGGATCCCTCTTTGGTTGATAGGTACTGTAACTGATATTATCATGATTGGTATACTAGGTATCTTTTTCTATGGTTCATATTTCAGATTAGGGTCATCCCTATAGTAGGGGAAGTGCACTTACTGTGGGAAATAGTATACATGCAAAAGTGATAGCCGGTGGAAGAAACACCATCAGGTTTGGTCTTGTCAGGGCCCAGTGGAAGAAACACCATCACTCTGGTCTTGTCAGGTACGGTCTGCTAAGGTGAAGCGAGTGAGGTCGATAGTGAGCCAGTCAGGCCGTGCGATCTAGGCACATGTTATATGGGTAGGGTATACAATGGTCTTATCAGGTACGCTCTTATCTAGTGAGGTTAGTTAGGCCGATCGATAGTGAGCTAGTAAGGCCGGGATACGCCACATAGTCCGGGTTCAAGACTAACTAGTTTGATCAAATATGCTAGAGCCAATTACACTTAGCGAAGTTATGTTATATATGAAATTATACTTGGTTATATACTTCTAAATCATTTTTAATTCTCAAAATTTTATAGTAAAATTAGGAATAGGTCAATTCTTAAAATACTAAAATACTATGTAATGAAATAATTTATCACTTATATCATTTTAAAAGAATTCAATATAAAAAACATTTTTTCTTACTTTTAAATTATTCATTTTATATTTAATTGTGAAAATATTTTTCACATTACCAAATTTTCTTAACCTTTCAAGTCAATAAAATTATAATAGAAATAAGCTATACAATATTATCCTTTTAAAATTACAAAAACCATAAAAAGTTATTCGAAAAATTTCCAGTCAAATAACTATTTCCCCTCACATAAAAAATGAAATAATTAATTACTCACATCATCTCCTAACATGTTTTTACATGTTTTTGATTTATTCCTCTTGACACAAGTAGGGAGGAAGAAAATGGCACACTTGTAGCATGCATAGTTTTAGCGGTTTAAAAGTGACAACGAGACAACGATAACTATCGCCCAGTAATTCGCAGGCCTTGGAGGATGAGGAGACCTGCGCAGCATAATGTTGTAACAAATGGGGGAGTGGTTAGCTACATTTTTTCTTATCTGGTAACTAATGGGATAGTGGCTAGCTACATTTTTTTCTTATGGATGAAAAATAGTTGATTTTTTTTTTGGTTTTTTAGTTTATTAAATTTTTCTTTGTTCATGATTAGTATTATTTCTAGTTTTAAATTATAATTATATTTATGAAAGTGATTGATATACACTTTATAAAAACTGTATAAAATATATCTACAACTATATTTACTAATATGATTTCTATATACTCATAAGTATATATCTCGCACTCATCACATTAATAACTATTAAGTGTATTTTATTAAAAGATATATATTTCTAATTATTAATAACTATATAAATACTAATAACCATATTATTTTATATTTATATAATTATATTTAATATATTAATATTATTTTATATATTAATATTATATTAGTTATTACTCAAAATTTTGATTAATTTAAAACTAAAATATAATTCAATATAGCATAATAAAAAAATTGAGTTATTATTAATAATATTTATTTACTATGCCATTTTTTATGGTCAATAATTATTATATATTTATGAATATAATTTTCATTATATTTTCTACAAGCATATTAATAATATTAACAATACACACATTGTATATAAAACTAAAATATATTATATTATTCCTTGAAATATATAAAAAAAATATAATATATAATAATAAAATAATTTATAATAAAATTTCTAATGATAATATATTTTAGTTTTTTTTTAATATATTAACAATTATAACTCAAACTATAATATAGTTCACAGATAACATGATAATAATATTTTGTTATTATTTATTATAATTTTTTTTCTCTCATAAATATGGTAAATAATTATAATATATTTATTAATATAAATGTAAATATTTTTCATATGATCATTTAAAGTAAATTAATGTAATTTTAATATATTTATTAATATACTTGTTAATATATTTTATATAATTACTTAAATCAAGTGGATAGATATTATAAATTTAAGGAATCAACATTAAAAACGCAAAGAATTAATAAAGCAAGATAATTAATATTTTAAATTCAAAAAAGACTCACATGATTATTAATATTAAAAAGACAAAATATTAATAAACTTTAGGGAGTTATAACATTAAATCCTTAAAATTTACTAAAGTGGAGGACAACGATAACTATCATCTAGTAATTCACAGGCCAGGGAGGATGAGGGAGACCAACGCAGCATAATCTTGCGACAAATGGGGGAGTGGCTAGCTACACTTTTCCTTATGGATGAAATGTATTTGATTATTTTTTGGTTTTTTGGTTTTTTTCTCTCTATCAAATATTTATTTTCTTGCGAGCATCATGAAGTGTTATTTTATAGTGCACAAAAGGATGATTATGTGCGCGGTCAGGTATTCATATATCCATGTGTGCATGTGAATTATGCGAAGGAAAGAGAAATGAGCACATGGCTAGGATTTGGAGATATAAAAAACTTCTAACAACGTTGGAATCGAGCCAAGGAGCAGGCTACTCAGTGATAGTTCTAAGTTGCAAAATTACAACATCACCATGGGGGGTCGGCTCCTACCAGAATGTAATGACAAGGGAGTACAGTGGAATGCAGCCAGGTTCTCAAGGATGTGTTGGCCCTAACCTAGGACCTATTTTAGGAGCCCAATGGCAAACCAAGACTAGAGGCCAATGCATGCCAAGAGCCACAAAGAAGCCACACTTTTTCATTCCATCAAATAAATTAGACTATTATCGGAGCTACATGAAGGACCATGCTTTAATTTGTAAATTTATAGGCATTTGGCCAACATATAAGGATTTAATTAAATGGATATAGTTAAAATGGAAACAAAAGGTCCATATTGATTTGAAATTTGGGGCAAGAAGCTTCTTTATTGTGATTTTCACCATCCTCATAGATAAAGAAATAACTTTTGAGGTAGGACTATATTTTTACTACAATGAAGGGTTATTTGTGATGCAATGGGAATAATGTTATAACCCAAATGAAGAAAAATTTCTGGTAACACCTATCTGGGTTAGGCTCTTTGCATTTCCACTTGATTTATGGGATCCAAAAATACTAGAAGGTATTGGCAACTCTCTCGGTAAATTTGTTAAAATAGAAGAAAGCACCAGTCGAGGAAGGTATACTTCATTTTCTCCCATTTGTGTTTACATGAATATAATTGAGAATTTAATAGAATCAATTGAATTGGAATATAAAGGACGAGTTTGGCAGCAACTTCTCTACTATCAACACATTCTGTTTAGATGTCAAAGACGCCATGAGTATGTCCACTTATTTAAAACTTATCCTCTAAATCCTAACCATATGGAGGGGAAACAACCATAGGGAGGAGGAGTATCAATAGAAAAAGATGACGGGTTCAAGACAATATCTAGTAGGATAAAGCACAACAAAAAACAGTCAAACCAGAACAGTACCCCAAACAGGAAAAAGAGTAACCAAAACGGGTACGAAATACTGCAAGAAATGGGAGAGAGCTCAAGAGAAGATCATCAAGCCACAGAAAAAGGATAGGGATAGATAACCCAAAAATCTATGAAAAACAAATGAAAGGCTCAAGAGAAACCAACAATCAAGGAATATCAATCTCAAACTGTGGAATGATCTGCGATTTAAGTAAACACAACCAATGATGAGTTAAGCATGGAAGAGGTGGTATTAAAGAAATTGTTACATGAATGGAGAAACCTGGATGAGCAGTTCATAGAAAAAGACCAAAAGAGGTTGTACAAAGAAACATTTGAACAATACATGACTAACCAAGGACAAAGAAAAATGGAAATGGTAGACACCTTGAGCTCATAGAAAGGAAACTCTCAAGAACCCAGTACTCAAGCTAAAAGAGGAAAGAAGAGGAGAAGAAATAATTTACAAGAATCTATTGCAATGGTTGGATAAATGTTAGTGAATTCAATAAGGGTAATAAACCAATTTTTCTCCCTTAAAGGTTTAGGAGGTAATAGGTCATTGCAACATCAAGACATGGAGACCTTACTGGTGGAACATTTTAGAGAGATCTTGACAGAACTAGATCAACACAGGACAAGAGCAATAGAAAGGATACAATGACACATCCCCCGAATATTAAGTCAAGAACATAATTTTGCTCTATTACGAGAGATTATGTATAAGTAGTGGAATAAGTTGTAAAAGGCCTAGAAACGAATAAAACACCAATAATAGATGGTTTTATAGCCTAATTATATCAAGCAACAAGCCCATTCATGCGCGAAGACATCTTTGAATTACTGGAGGAATCACACAGGACCAAAAAGGTATATCCTGCCCTAAATTCCAGCTTTCTTTCTTTAATTCCCTAATAGGATCACTTTGATAAACTTGCTGGTTTTATTTCTATAGATTTATGTAATGTTATATATAAAATACTTTAAACTATAATGGTTAATCACCTTAAGCTTGTCCTGCCTGCCATAATATCCCCCTAGTAGACTAGTTTTGTGAAAGGAAGACAAATCCTAGATGGAATAATAATTTCTCAGGAAGCCATTCATTCTTTTAAAACTCTAAAAACCAAAGGTATGATGATCAAACTTGACCTATCCAAATATTATGATCGCCTTAGTTGGAACTACCTTTAAATCATTTTACAGGTTTTTGGCTTTGATTCGAGATGGATTCAATGGTTTATTTCATTCATCTCTTCCCCTAATTTCTCTATTCTAGTTAATGGAACTCCTTTTGATTCATTCAATGCCACTCCTGGGCTTAGAAAAGGAGACCCGATATCCCCTTTCCTCTTCATAATTGTTGCAGAAGGCCTGGGAGATATATTAAAAGAAAAATCGAGGGAGGACACCTTAAAGGCTTTAATTTATGGGGAGATGGCTGCACTTTAACTCACCACCAGTTTGTTGATGATATAATTTTTTTTTCCAGGAAACCCTTAAAGAATCTAAGGCTATTCTCTCTATTCTAAAGGATTTCATCGCTACTTCGAGAAGCCTCTTAAAAAATGATCAATCTAGTGTTTTCTTTTTTAATACCCATCCCTTGTTTGAACGCTTCTTGGTGAGAAATCTAGGGTTCCGCATTGGATCCCTCCCCATGAAATATTTGGGCATTCCACTTAGCCTTAACTCCCTCTAGGTATCATTGTGGAAATATATCCTCAACTGAATCGAATCTCGTCTGCAAAACTGGTCCTTCCGTGTGTTCAATTCCCCCAGTCGTGTTATCCTTTTGAAAGAAGTATTGGAGTCTATCCCTATTTAGTAACTATTGGGGTTGGAAACCCCTAAATATAGTTGTAAATATATGGCCAACATATTCAAGAGATTTTTGTGGAAAGGGTCCCAACAAGAGAGAAAATTTCCCTTCTATTGTGGGAGAAACTGAATTAAGAAAGCAAGAGGTCTGGGATTCAATGACCTATATATGATCAACCAAGTGACAAGAGCAAATCTCTGGTGGCGATGGATACAGGGAGGCAGGGACTTGTGGAAACATATATGGGAAAAAAAATATGTAATTCCATGGCCTATAGAATGAAAATTGAGGATTCAGAATATGACAAAAGGATCTAATATATGGAATCTAGCAGCTTCAAATAAATATTTCATCAACGAGCATAGATTTTGGGAAATTAGGGGAGAAAAAATTTCTTTTTTTTTGGAAGACTCATGGCATAAAAGGGAGAAGTTGTTCAGTAGAATAGATTTAGCAGAGATCTTCCTATTCACCAATCGAAAGAATAAAAATATAGTAGCTAATTTTTGGGATGAAGGGACAGATCATCAATGGAGGAAATGGAAGAAAAAGGGACAGTGGCGGAATGCTTTGGACACTCAATAATGGGAGACTTATGAGTAGGAGTTAAAATACAGAAAACTACCTGTAGTGATGGAGAAGACATTCTGAGATGGTGGTATAGAACAAAAGGGATGTTCACAATTTAAGAAGTATACAATATCAAAAATAATAATATACAACCTCAAGCCTCACATGTTTGGCAAAAAATTTGGCCTGTGAAACATTGGCCAAAAATTGAATACTTTCTATGGTTAATAAGTCATGGAAGGATACTAACCTGGGATCATTTGTTGAAATGCGAGATGCGAGGGCTGTTTGCATGTAATATGTGTAAGAAACATAATGAAAATATATAACACATGTTGAACAAATTCCTTGTCATAGAAGATCTTTGGCAGAACCTCCCCTTCCTCTTTCAACAAATGGATAGAGACAAAGTGACTATCAAATACACAACAGAAAACTATAGAAAATGGGGATACCAATGTCTCGTCATTAATAAGGCTTGGTCAATATCCTTAGGATTACTCATGTGGGTAGTAAGGAAAGAATGAAATAGGAAAACGCTCAAAGAGGAGACTTACCAGACAGGTGAAACATGGAAAAAAATTATTGACAATATAAGAGAAACCATTGTTGCAGAGAAATGGGATGAGGATGATTGGAAAGTGAATGCTCATGAGGCTCAGATATTGGAAAAACTGAACATCAAACAAAAAATACTTTCCCTTGCTTCTTGGAAATTAAAACCGATGGTATTTCAATTGTGGGATAAATTCAAGACACCCCCCCCCCCCCCCCCCCAAGGTTTTGTAAAAATCAACTACGACAGGGCCTCCAAAGGAAATCTAACTCAACCAGATGCAGGAGGATATTTTCTGAGATTCACAAGGACAAGTAAGGAGGATATAATCAATGGACCTAGGATATGCAAGAAATAATGAAGCTGAGATAAATTAGGTTAAACAATGCCTCCTTATAGCAAGAAGAGAATACAAAAACATGTTAATAGTCGAAGGAGACTCAACTCTGGTCACATGAATACTCCATAAGCTTCATCAACGAGTAGTGTGGGAAAAAACTAGCTGAAGTTGGCACACATATCAGTTCATACAAGAGATCAAGGACCTGACCCCAAGAATAAGTTATATGATACCTTCACATATCTGTAGAGTGAGAAATGAAGCAACTTACATTCTTGCAAAGTGGGGGTGTAACCATCAAGGTAGGCATCTGGACGGAACTTGGGACAGATTGAGATAGGAGGGTGGCCTTGAAGCCTTTCAAGAGATAGTGGACAAAGATAATAGCAAAATCAAAACTCCCTGATCGAGGTGCCAAGTGTGCCGAGGGAGGTGTGAAGTGGTAGGAAACCAAGCAGGCCACATGTTCTAATGGAGTTGACACGCATTGGAAGTAGTGGTTGGCTCGACCCATGACAAATAAAGATGACACTTAATGCAGGCAGAAGATAGCAAGGAATTTCAAGAGGTTTTTGGGAAATACACTGTAGTTGGAGGGAGAAAAGGTCAATTAGAACGTTTTTTTTTAGTTACTATGCTTACGACTGTGGAGCAACTAGTGAAGGCAGGAGAAACCTCCTCAGGTGTGTTTTCTTATTTTGTCTGTCTCTAAGTATGGCAGTCACTGAGATAAGGGGAGGAATTAATCAATATTTTTTAAATCCTTGTTTTGTAATTGGAATGGATGCGTACCACCTTGGTTTTGTCACGACGTTCATTTGGGATTATGCTATGTCTGGGACAGTTTCCAAAAGTTTTTCCAAGGTTAATAGGCCTTACATCTTTGGTCTTTGTTTTTTAATTTATATTGGAGAGTTTTCTTTGGTATTCCTTCATGATTTCCTTAGTGTTTGTTACTTTTTTTTTCCGTGTTGATTTCAGAAGGCAGAATTCTAGCCTTTGTATCCCAGGCATGATTATTGTAGGAGAGGTGGTGGGTGAGGGCGTTGGGGAAACCATACAACCTGACTCCTTTTATTATCAGATTTTTTTTTGCTAACCCCACATCTCAATTCTATAGCTTTGCATGTCAACTCTAGAGCTCTGCATGACAATTATACAACACTGTATGTGAATTCTATAGCTCTGCATGTCAAATTTCTAGTTTTGCAAGCCAATTATATGAGCTTTCATGAATGTCTTACAATGACAATTTGGGGTTTAGGGGTTCTACTAATTTCGTCAATAGGGTCAAGGGTAAATTTTTAACTATGCCAGGCTCTAGTTTGTTGTATGTTGGGGGCATCGACTCAATAACCATGCATAAGTTTCAGTCTCTTTTCTTGTGATTCACAGGATTAGTTGACCAGTTATCTGGTTTCAGTAACTGTAGGGGCTTTGTCTCATTGTCTGTTGTGAGTGGTAATACATGGCTCTTGTATGTTAAGTCTTTACTCTACGTCCACTTTTAGAACTAGAACTATTATAAATTCCGAATACATAGGCATGCTCACAAGGGCCTATTTTGGGGACTATTGGGTATGAGAAATGTATAATACTATCAGATCAATTTAAGATGGTATCGCTAACAGAAAAGAAGAATACTTCTTGAGATAGGGGAATATGGAAAAAATATTGGGATAATATTAATATGGCTGAGGTGGGGACCCTCAATAGTCAGGACAATATTCTATGTAGATTGACTAAATTGAATGGTGTTACTTTGTTTCCTTGTATAGGTCCTCCTCACATTTCTCACCCTCAAGTATTTGCACGTCAGAGGAGAACCCCGGTGTGGATTCGGGTGAATGTACAACTGCTCGGAGACCAACATCAAACAAAAATGGTGAAAGTACAGGTAGGAAAAGGAACTACTGGAAAAATAGAAGGAAATGAAAAATTAAAGGAAAAAGTGGGGCCTAGTAAGAGGGGAAAAAACTTGGAAAGGAAATTGTGCAAAACCTACTCCATGCCTATGCAGTGGGGACACCCGATTAGGTGAAATCCTTGATTTCTGGATGGGAGCATTACCTTAAAACTAAAGTGGAGGAATATATCCCTGATGAATAAATGGATCCTATGTCGACTCATCCTGGGAGTACTAGAGGAAGATTGTCCTTGTTTAAGCAATATATTCATCATTATCAAATGATGAAGTGTTTAGTGGTGAAAGCCATTGTAGTTGTTCAAGAGGTGGGAGGAGACCCAAAGGTAGCCTCCATGTTGGCAGAAATGTGCAAAGATATTTAGGAAATTGACCTCCAACAACATCATCAGAATGTCCCACTTGGTCGAATGGAATGACAACTCCAAAGTATGAATCAAGTTCATATGCCTCGATCAAGTGTTAAGGATTCGACACCCATTGAATCGTCAGATGAACGATTTGAGAGGTTTACTTCTTATTTTTTAATATGCAAAGGGAAGGTAGCATTTACTTTGTTTATATGTCAATATATATATTAGATAATAGACCTGATAAGGTATCTAGAGATAGATTAAAATGTTCCAATTTTGGTTGGCTTATAACTCTTTGAGGTGGCCAATAGACCTAGTTTCCTATGGCCAGGTTGAGGCTGCCAAGCATATAATATCGTAATGTAACCTGCTATTTTCATTAGATGAATGAATAGAGAAGTACTATCAAATTTACAAAAAAAAAAAAATATTTCTTCTCGCCTTATTATGATCATGATTACTCTTGGTTTTTAAAGAATATATATATATATATATATTATATTTCTTGGAATGTGGGAAACAATTATAATAATGATACTTAGATTTTTAAAATATGTCAGGTTTGTTAAATGAACCAAAGTAGTTTTTTATAATATTTTTAATTATTATTATGAATAATAATTATTATTTTTCTATAAGATCAATTTATTAATAATAATAATTATTATTATTATAGATGATGATAGTTATTATTTTATGAGATTAATTTTTTTGTATTGAATTTTTAAATTTGACAAATAATTAATATTATATTTCTTTTTATATTGTTCTTTCTCTTTCTCTTAAATATTTCTAGCTTCCATGAAAAAACAATTTAATAAGTTTTGAATATTAATAGAATTATGCATGTTTTCAAATAAGATATATGATGCAAATAAGTAGCCACAATTCTTTGTAATCCTTCTAAGGTTTTTTTTTTTTTTTACTATTACGTTTTTAGTTTAGAAATATTTTTTTTTTCTTTAATCTAAGTTATATTGAAAATTAATTTTATCTTTTATTTTAGTTTAATAATCATTTTATAATACTTTAACTTTGTTTTCAATATTTTTATATAAATTATATTTTATTTAAATATAACTGTATAATATTTTTAATTATATCATTATTTTAAAAAATAACTTCTTCATCTATTGTCCAATAATAATATCTTGATGGCAACTATTCCCCATTAATAATATATTTATACCACCACCTAAATTATACCACCTCCTAATTATAAAGTTAACTACTTTATTAGAATATGAAGTTATTATAAAACACCTCTAATGGTTATGTTATGCTTATGTTAAGATGTTCAAAAGCACTCTATGAAATTTTATGAAATTTTATTTTTTATTTTCTAAAAAATAAAGTTCAAGTGAAAATTTTAATTTTAATTTATAAAGATGTACATAAAAAATTTAAAACATATAATTATGGTATGATTTTGTAAAATTTGATAACTTACGAAATCAATTAATAAAGCTAAAGAATCAATCAATCTAATAACATGATAATGATCGATTGGAGTTTTCGTATACCAATTATTTGTGTGTATGTATAGTTTACACATAAATGTAAAAATGGAATTATATATTAAAACAAATCACCTAATAACAAATATTAATAAAACTCTAGGTTCTAGGAGGTGGGGATCAATATGTTATATAGAAGATTAATTATTAAAAAAAAAACCAAGACACTTAATAAAATTTGATTACTAAGCTAGGAGGTGGAATCACTATGTTATATAGAAGATTATTATTTAAAAAAAAAAAGATAAATAATAAAATTTGATTATTTTTAAAATAAAAATAGATATAAAAGATTACTTATTTGGAAAGAAAAACAAGATAATTAATAAAATTTGATTAATAAGCTTGGAGGTGGGGATCACTATGTTATAAAGAAGGTTAATTTTTTATAAAAAACAAGATAACTAAATTTTTTTGAATATTTTTAAAATAAAATAGATATTTATATTAAATGGATGAACCTTATTGAGTGCATGTTACAAAATAATGCACCATTATATTTTGGATTTATAAAAGCACTAGTAAAGAAATGTGGTGCACTGCTAATCAAAATGCAAAAGTGAGTGGTTGTTAATTTTTCTATAAAACAAATATTGTATCGAAAAATTAATAAAAAATATGCTATGGGTCTCATCTTGAACTTATTCTTTAAAGACAGGTATACCGGAATTTTCATAGCACAATTTTGAAATATTCTTTAAATAGGGACTCAAGCTATGACTCCCTTATGGGAGAATATTAATAAATTTTGTGATTTCTTAAAAATTTTGATTGGTATTACAATATTTATAATTTAATTAAATAGATATTTTATGGATTTAATCATGCTTATTTCATTGATGTTTTAGTACATATTATATGTGAGTGCATTAGTAGTACTTTATGTTGTTTAAGTGGATTAACTAAATGAATCCCATTGAAACATTTTACCACTAAAAACCACCAGAAAGCTTTATTATAAATAGAGAAAATATAACTTTTTGGAAGATGTTTAATAGAGGTGTTGACTAAATGTTTATATTTTAATGTACATGTTACGACCCTTGGACTCTATATTAGTACCCTAATAAACATTCATTACTAGTTTATGTATTATATTAAGAGGTTAACTAGAGTGTTTCATTGCAATTGTTATATATATATATATATATATATATAAGAAGGATAACTAGTGCTAGGATGACAATATATCATCTTTAGATTCATTGTAAAAGGATGCTTTTGTCTTTAATTGAACTGCAATTACTAACTTCTTATCAAGTTCAAGGTGCATAGCTCATAATATTTAGTACTAGAGAAATCTCACTATATATATATATATATTAGATTTTAGGCCCGATAAAATAAAATTTTATTCTTTAGTAACCTAATATGCCTTATATGGAGAGATGCCAGCTCTATGTTCATGCATTGATAAGTTTTCGAATACCTCAAACCCTAAATATTGTGGTTTACAATAACATGCAAAGGGTCATCATGGTTATTTAATTTAGTAGTAACCATAACTTCATTGATAAAATATTAGTAGAGAACCTCAATTGTTTTGTATATCTAGTGACAAATTTTAAACTTTTAAATCGTAAAAAATAAATTGAGTATGGGAGAATATAATTTTGAATTCGAAATATATGTCATTCCAATTGGAGGTGTATATGTTTCTCTATGGATTTGATGGTTTAGAACATTGGGTAAAATTTGTACAAACTATAATGAGTTCTTCATTAGATTTGAAGTGGAAGGAATTTAGTATGATCTCAAAATGTTAAAATTTGGATCTTATCAATTCATTATCTCTCATAGCATGAAGAAGATGATAAAAAAAACTAACAAGGAGTTTTTAGTTATATCGTAATGTATAGAAGTTAATTAATAAGATGGAAATATGCCCGAGGAATTAAAATGCACCTTCAAACAACATCATAAGATCTTCCAGTAGATCTCTAAGTGTGCCTTCATCTATATATCACTGCATCAAATAAAATTAACACTTATAAGTACTCATAATAAAAGGCCTTATTTATATCCTCCTAAAAAAAATGGGAGGTTAAGAAAATGGTATAATAAATTCAATAATAAGGTATTATTAAACATCATAAGAGTTCATTTAACCTCAATAGTGATTGTGAGGAAAAAAAGATAATTGTTGAGTATGTACTTATTATAGATCTGAAAAAATTCAACATTAAAGATCGTTTTCATTATCTCAAGTATTGATGAGGTATTATATGAGCTTCATAAAGTGTCTTATTTTAGAAATATTGGTCTTAAATCAGTTCCACCATATCAGATTAGAAATATAATACATTCCCAAAACATATTTTATAAAACATGAATGGAACTAAGAGTTCTTTCTCATCTCCTTTGGTTAACTAATGTTCCTTCTACTTTTCAAATCCTTATGTTGAAATTTCTGTGACCCCATATTAGGAAATTCACATTGGTTTTCTTTTATGACATACTTATTAATAGAAAATCATGGGAAGAGAACATTAAACATGTTTATAAATTTATAAAAACTGTTGATAACAATGAATTACATGTAAAGGGATCCAAAATTTCTTTCGTGAAACAAGAAGTATATTATTTGATTCATATTATGTCAAAGGAAGAAGTTAAGGTGAACCCTCAAAAGATTCAACCTATTACCAAATGGCCTATTCCGAAGACCACCAAGAGTCTTAATGATTTTGTGGACTTATTGGATATTATCAGTGTCTTGTTATGAGTTATGCACACATTGCAAGCCTACTAACGTCACTCTTAAATAAAAATTAAGTTTTATGGAATGATCAGACTACTTAGAAATTCTCTCTTAAAGGATGTCATGTATTATACACATGATATTGGTAAAACATTAACTGTAGAATGCACTACATCAACACAAGAATTTGAGTGGTTTTGACACAAAAAGGGAGATCATTGGATTTTGAAAGAAAAAAATTCAAGGGAAAATATTTGGTGAAATTAAAATATGAAAATAACAAGAAAAACTTATATATTTGATAAAAAAATGGCAATACTATCTCATTCTTGGATACTTTAAAGTCATGAAATACCATGGCAGCCTAAAATAATTTTGGATCAAGTATTATCATACAAAATCAACAAAATGTGTAGAAAAATTACAAAGTTTGAATTTTGAAATTATCTACATGAAAGAGAAGGACAATGAAGTACCATATTCTCTTTCTAGAACAAAATTCTATTACATGTATCATTTTGGTATGGTTAGAAGAAGTAGAACATGAATCGAAAAATTAAAACAATACTAATAAAAAATACAAATTATGATGTAAGGAATGGACTCTCTGGAACATTTGGAATGGAAAGGAGATATATATTGGTAGAAGAATATAATATTTTTGTGCCCTCAATTAAATTTGAAGATAAAAATAATAAGCGGATCCCATGATATTTAAATGGCGGAACATAAAATGTTCCTAAAAACATATCAAAGGATAAAAATACATATTTATTTTTGGGGAAGGAACGAAGAAAAGTATTCAAATATTTCAAAAAAATGTCATATTTTCCAATGAAATAAATGAGAGTAAGTAGAATATCTATGGTTACTTCAACCATTAGACATACAAAACCAAATATGGGCAGAGATAATAATGGAACTAGTTAGAGGGTTACTAAAATTTGAATGAAATGATGACATTTTTTACTTTGTTGACTCACAAAATATGCACATTTTTATAGAATTAGAAGTGCATACATAAAAATACAAGTGGCATAAGTGTTTATGAAGTAAATTCATAGATTTAATAGAATTAATGAGGTAATAATAAGAGACAGGTATCCAAAATCACAATAATTGTTTGGAAAAAAATATGGTAGATGAGTGGCCCCCCAACACTATCAATGTGTTTAGCAATCATCCATAAATACATGGCCAATTAGAAATAAAAAATCAATGTTCAGATACTTATCTATTATGTTGTATTTTATGTAATAAATATTAATGGATAATGTGGCTTCCTATAGATGAATGGTGGTATAATACCACTACATATACTAAAATTACCCCATTTGAGGCCCTTTATGGATAGCCAATTCCTAGTATCTCACACATTTTGCAAGACAAGTATAAACTATAGGAAATAGAGTCACATATGGAGAAGTCTAGAGAAAATTTGACATTTTTTAGTGAAAACCTTTAAATGGCACAAAACATGATGAAGTAGTAAGCTAATCAACGCCTAAGTGAAATAAAAATTGAGAATGATGATTGGGCATTTATGAGACCACAAGATTACAAGTAATATATTCTCAAACAAAAAAAAAATCAAAAATTAACTCCAAAAGTTTGTGGAACTTAAAATATTATTTGTAGGATTGGAAAATAAAGAACGAGTTAGATTTTCCTCTTCACATTCATAAGGTTTTCCATGTATATTTCCTAAAAGTGGTTTTGCAAAAAACTATTCCAATACAAACAGAACATTCAAAATTGGAGGAAGAAAGGAATTTTATTCTTGAACCATAAAAGTAATGGATAAAAGCTCTCTATCTCTTCAGAATAAAACCATTATGTAATGCCAAAAAATTTGGAATCATATTCCTCTAAAATAATTTATGTGGGGAAATGAGTAGCTCATGAAGAAACACCCTCAATTAAAAGTCAAAGCTCTTTTAAAAATGAGGCGATTTATGTTAGGTCCCATGGACCCATATATTAAAGCCCTAACTGTAACACCCCCAATTTGTGTGATGAATTTTTAAAAATTAGACATTTGAACTTTAATCCTAAGGGGGTGGACCCCAAGGGATGAGTATGGTGTGAATGTATTTGCATATTTTATTTGAGGAAATAAATAAAATGGTTGTGCATTTTGACCAAAAAGAGAATTTGAGATCACTTGCCAAATCCATGAGGATGGATAAGGCAACAAATCCCCAAAAATCTTTCAAAAAAAATCCTTGAAAGAAATTAATTTAGATTTGAGGAGGAATCTAAATTTCCCCAATGAAGAGGAGTAGTTGGGAAGAGGTGAGAAAAAGCTGGAAAAGCTGAGGAAAAGCTTAAAGCAGCTTTAAAGAGTCCCAAAATGGGAAGCCTAGGCTAAACAGGAAAGAAAGCATCCTGCTATTCTGGACGCAGAATTAGAAACATGCTTTGGGGAATTATGAGCTTAAATAAGCTGCTCCTAGGCAGATCAGAGGTTGATATGTTCTAGGAGGTGATCTCTGCTTGGGGGTGAGTCCTGGGAGATAAAGAGGACTCTAAGGTTGGGAGGTTGGTCACTTTGCAGATTTTGTGGTATGTTCTGAAATTCTTGGTACTATGTATTCTTACAGTATGAATTGGCTACATATAGGATTTTATTTTATGGCAAGGAGAAAAATTGGTACTACATTTAATAGAATCCATCCTTAGGCATTCACCCTCTAGATTCTGTTTGGTTGTAGACCAGAAAATCCCTAGAATAGAAACTCCAGAATCTCTAAACCAATGTTGGTTTAAATCTGAAGTTACTTAAACTCTATGGATGATTAAGTACTGATTGGTTCCTGTAGACACAATTGTGATATTTTATGATTATGAGTCTGTTAGAGTAACAATATAGCAGCACTAGAGTTACCTTGTATAAAAGACTAACTGCTAGAAGTAAATACAATAAATTTGGATACTGGAACTTATGTCAGAAAAGTGGATCTAAAGACATCATCAAAGTAAATCAAAGATGCAGGAGTTTACATGTCAACAATTTCCAACTCTCGAAGAAATTCTATACTACAGAAGAATATATCATGTATAGTAATGGTAGAGCATTATGTTCTAAAATCCATCTCAAATTCCTGATTTAAGCATCATAGTCAAGACTAATGTATAATACAGTTATGCCACATAATGATTATTGAATACATACATAAATAACCAGGTGGCATTATGTGCTTATAAGTAGGTTAGGAAGTGAGTAACCTTATTCTATAGGAAATGTTTCTAATATTCATAAGTGCGTAGATTTTACATCTAAATCTATCTTGAGTCTTGGAATAAACTTTCCTTCACAAAGATTCCATTTATAGTTAAGGTCCTTTTAAAAAAAAAAACATACGGTTGAAGTCTAAAGGCACCAAGTTGAATGTTAACATGTCTCATACTTATGCCAAATGATTGAGTCTTATGCTTCAATGTCAGACGGAATAATGGTCTTGACAGACCTGAAATTTATACAACACCTTAGAAGAAAAGCAATTATGTTAGATGGTGAAGAGAGACATTGTTTATTCCTAAAAGAAGCTCAAAGTTATATAAAGACTATCACACTCATAGCACGTACACGGCATATTAAAAAGTGAATATCTACTTTTAAAGGTTGAACCTAATATTACAGTCGAGAAGTAATTCGAGCATATACCCTATAGGGCGCGAGGTCAATAGAACATTCTTATGGACATATATATATTCATCCAGATCGTTTACAACGGCCGTGGGCCCTAGTTCTAATCTTAGTAGTATATTTACCTTCTGCATGAACTATCAAACAAGAGAAAAGAAATTATACGCGCGCGGCGGTCTAGGATTCGTGGTAACAAATTCAAAATAATGATGAACACAGAACGTGGAAGACTTCATGTATATAAATCAAACCCTGACGCATTTAAACAGCAGGGTTAAATATAACTGAAACTTATAAATAACAAATTATAAGAAATAACAAATTAAACCAGAAGGCGCCGAGAGCTCGAACATAATCATTCGACCCTCGCTTCAATATATGTATCTATGTGATTAAGTAAAGGTCAACAAATAACTATGAACGCTGATTGCGTATAGGCAGATCCCGGGTGGAACGAAAGCAAAGAGATATGCACCAAAATCAACCTACGCTAACATGAAATATATTAACAGCGCTTCAGAAAATTGATAGCCGAATTCTTACGGGCCATGATCGATTCATTGTCCTGGATAAAGAATGCCAAATAGGAAAAAGAAATTTTCTCAAGCCAACGCCATGATGGCCGCGGCATCTCTGAGTTAGGTATGTAGAGTTCAAAGCCTGAAACAACTCAACCACCGTGCTGGTCGACAGCAGGAATTCGACTGAGGTCGATTAAGCTGGACTACACGCAACCCATATATCAGAGAAAAAGGTATTCGCATATCCAGAAATGCGTTGATGTAGGGTTCTAAAAGGGGGACAACCGATATATCATCACCGGTGTCCTAACCTCGGATGACACATTTATAATACGGAAACTTGATAAAGAAGAAACTTATCGCCCAAATTCGCTGAGGTCAAACAGAGGAGAGAGAGTAGAGTTTACTCCCTCTGCAGATGCTCTAACAGAGGCCACATCGTAATATAGGAAATACTGAGAGGGTAGCTTGCTGAAAGCAAACGAACTAGGCCGAGAACAGAGATGATTCGAGCACGGCCAAGAAATACCGGCTAACGCTCTGTCTCGAGGTAACCCGATATGCTACAGCCTCTGCGCACTATCCATCGCAGAGTCGACACTGAAAAACAAATAATAAAACAACAAGCACAGTGAAAAGAAATGTGAAGTTCTCACGCAAAAGCAATTTAAGGCGCACCCAAAAACCCTAATCGACTGCTCAAGAGCTGCAACAAACCACGAGAGTGATGGAGCAGATACAACGTATCAGGAGTACGGTACTAGGTAATAATCAACTGAGCCGGGGAGGTATGGAGTCATACGCTGGAGGTAGCGAATTACCCTAATGCCAACGACTGCCATAATGGAAGTGCGGTGTTTTCCGGCCCTGGAGCCGCTTGAATTGTCTCTTCAAATCCATCTGTCGAGTCTTCAAGGACAGGGGACAGCGTACTCTGCCTCTGGCTAAATTTCTCGCTCCAGTGCGTATTCCTACACCTGCAACAAAGCCCAAACAGCGTGACCATCATAAGTTACACGTAAAACCCTTGAACTGAGTTTTGTACCAGGCGGCTTACACGAAAATATAAAATATACATCTACTGTGTACTTACAAATGAACCCACGACGCGTTGATCAAAAATGGTATCCTGTCATTGTCCGGGAGCCTGGGCAGAGTGACGCGCCGACGATCATCCTGCTACAACTTAGATCTAGGTAACGTACGCCAAGCCGTGACTGATCTGTTACATGATAATACAGAAATCCGACTGGGTTAGTCACGTTGCAACCATAATAAAATTTAATAACGCAACCACGTCCCCATACGGCGTCAACCCCACCGAGCTGTGTATAGTTTTCAGTCAAAATTATTATATGATAAGTACTGCATACGCCGAGGTGGAATTACCTAACACCATTTGACTTACCTCAAAACTGAAGTCTGAAGAGGGAATAGCGTGTCGGCTTAGGATATATATATATTAATTAACGTGTATTAATTACTACGTTCAAATAGGGTTTTGCAAAGAATGTAGAAACATAGATCAGGATAGAGTGATGTATGAATATGCGTGCAAGTCAAATAAAATTCGTAATAGCAAGATAGTTAATTACATGCAAAACAGCGATTCGATTTTATAAATGATATCACAAGGATTGAATGCACATACAATATATATATATATATATGTCTAAAGGCGATCGGTATATCGAGGTTCCTCGGATTATTATTATTATTAAATTGTATGTAAAATATGTGACACCGAAAGTATTACACTCATATGTGTGTATTAATAATATTAGCTCTATCAATATACATATGAGGAGACCTAGACATATGTATGAAGTATGGGGGATTCAACAAGGTATGAGTGGAAGGTAAAAAGGGTTAATATATGATTGTAAAAGTTATATAAATCCACCTAAGCCATGGATATATTATGAGAAAGAAAAAAAAAGAGACCATCCCTTATTATTGTCAAAGGATATATATATATATATATATATATATATATATATATTTATGTATATATATATATATGTGGAGTGCTCAATAGATGAAGTGCTCAATATTGTATGCAAATGGAAAGTATTAGAGGAGATTATGGCAAAAGAACATTAGAGTAAAAATATGAAACTATCTTTACATTAGTTAGGGGAGCAGAGGGAAACAAACCCAGGCTGTTCGAAAAAAGAAAAAAAAAATTTCTTAAATTGGAGATGTGACAAATGGTATCGGAGCCCTAGTTACAACAAGTTGGGCTGTTGTTTTGTGCTCACTGCGTATTACATATTTTTGTTTTTCTGAAGT
The DNA here is from genome assembly GCA_034641835.2 of Pinus albicaulis. Lineage (NCBI taxonomy): Eukaryota > Viridiplantae > Streptophyta > Pinopsida > Pinales > Pinaceae > Pinus > Pinus albicaulis. Next base: position 392,981,427 of record CM076583.1, on the reverse strand, counting down.
TTATAAACTTTGCTAATCTATGTTGTAAGTGTGTACAGTTGAAATGGCTGAAGGTGACGGGATTTATGTGGATCTGCATGATGAGTTTGCTACTCCAGATCCCAATGCCCCAGTACTGGCTATGTTGCACCGGATGCAACGAGAGTTGGCTGAATTAAGAAGCCAGAATGACATGCTGTCATCAGCCAGTAAGGAGCAGGAAAAGCTCATTAGAGAGCTAACTTCCCGGAACATCCAGGAAGGCGAAGGTTCCGGAAAGAGAAAGATGGATGAGTCTGAAGATGAGGATGCGGCTAGACATCAACATAAGCAGAAAAGAGAATTGCAGGGAGAATTTCGAAAAATCAAACCTCCCTCCTATGATGGGGAGAAGGAGGAGGATGCTGAAGCTTGGTTACTGAACATGATCAAGTATTTCCAAGTTTATGAATATGAGAGCAATCTGAAGGCCAGATTAGCTATGTATCAGCTGCAAGGAAAAGCCACACTGTGGTGGGAAGAGACAAAAATGGTGCATGCTATTGATGAAAAAACAGTTACTTGGGAAGATTTTCAGACAAAGTTCAAGAGTCGTTATTTGAATGAACGTTATTATGATGATAAAGCAAAAGAATTCCATGAGCTTAGGCTAGGGCAGCTCACTATTGATGAGTTTGTCACTAAGTTTACTAATCTACTGAGGTATGTTCCTTACATTAGGGAAGAAAAGGCAAAAGTGCAAAGATTTTTAAATTGCCTACCTACTGTGTACAAGGAGAAAATAGAGTTTGACAACCCAAAGACCATGGATGAAGCTGTTAGAAAAGAAATACTATGCTATCAGCAGTTTAAAGGTAAAGCTGAACAAGGGAAGAGCTGGTTGAACAAGGGTGAGTTCAAAGGAAAGAGACCAAAACCGGCATATTTAAGGAATTTTGGTAGAGATCATCAAAGGAAAAAGTTCAGCAAACCAAAAGAAAGTCAAACCGCTCAGTCCCAAGTGGCTTCAAAACCAGTATAAGGGAACAATAGAAGGGAAGGGACCGTCAAAATGAAGGAACCTCTGAAATGTTGGGGCTGTGGAGAACCCCATATGATGAGGGACTGCCCCCATCAAAATATACACCTGATCAGCAGAGAGCGAGAAGCAACAACAGTCAATGACATAGCCAAAAATATACCAACTATCAGTGCAACATTGGAAAATCGACAAGCAAAACATCAAGCAACCATGGTGGAAATGGAGGGTAAGATTTCTGAACTACCTATTACTGTTTTGATTGATCCAGGTGCTTCTTTGAGTTACATTAGTCCTGGAATTGTAGAAAAATGTAAAATTAAACCTGAAAAATTTCAGCAGCCATGGTTGGTACAGCTAGCCACTGGAACTAAGAGAAAAGTCACTCATAAGTTGCCCAAAACAGCAATACAATTAAATGGTTGGTCAACAGAAGTAAATTTGAACATATTGCCATTAGGATCCTATGACTTGCTGATAGGGATGGATTGGCTAGAAAAGAAGAAAGCTCTAATGAACTGCTGGGATAAAACCCTGCATTGTGTGGATGAAGAAGGGAAACCTTTTACATTAAGAGGGAAACCAAAGTCCATTTCTGTAAGACAAATATCCGCTTTACAATTGAAAAGAACAGCTAGAAAAGGATACCAAGTCTATGCAGGGCATGTAGAAGAAATAGAACAGAAAACTGAGGAGGAGTTGCTGGACGCTATACTTGTCATAAGAGAATTTAAGGAAGTTTTTCCCAAGGAAATTCCTCATCTTCCCCCCAAAAGAGAGATTGATTTTTCAATCGATCTGGTACCAGGAGCAACACCTGTTTCCCGAGCACCTTATCGAATGAGCCCTCCTGAACTAATGGAACTGAAAATGCAATTACAGGAATTGTTAGATAAAGGGTATATAAGACCAAGTGTATCTCCTTGGGGAGCCCCAGTTTTATTTGTGAAAAAGAAGGATGGAAATTTTAGGATGTGTATTGACTATCGTCAACTAAATAAATTGACCATTAAGAATAGATATCCACTTCCTAGAATTGATGATCTTTTTGATCAAGTGAGAGGAGCTTCAGTCTTCTCAAAGATAGACCTCAGGACTGGGTATCACCAGCTCAGAATTAAAGAAGAAGACATCAACAAAACAACATTTCGAACCAGGTATGGGCATTACGAATTTGTAGTCCTACCTTTTGGTTTGACGAATGCCCCTGCCACCTTTATGTGTCTGATGAACAGTGTGTTGAATAAGTATTTGGAAAAATTTGTTCTGGTGTTCATTGATGATATCTTAGTCTATTCTAAAGATGAAGATGAACATAAGGAACATTTGAGAATAGTGTTGCAGACTTTAAAAGAAAACCAGCTATATGCCAAGTTCAGCAAATGTGAATTTTATAAAGATAAAATTCAATTTCTGGGTCATATAAATTCTGAAAAAGGATTGGCAGTTGACCCTGAAAAGATAAAAGCTATCAAAGAGTGGCCAGTTCCCACGGATGTCGCAGCAGTAAGATCATTTATGGGAATTGCAGGCTATTATCGCAGATTTGTGGAGAGATTTTCTGCTATAGAAAATCCCATAACCTCATTACAAAGAAAGGGTGTTAAGTTCGTGTGGACTGAGAAATGTCAAAACAGTTTCGAACAATTGAAACAAAAACTTATTTCAGCCCCTATATTAAAAATTGCTGATCCTGATAAAGAGTTTGTTGTATGTACAGATGCTTGCAGAGAAGGGCTGGGAGGAGTCCTGTTACAGGAAAATTCAGTCATTGCTTATGAATCTAGGAAACTGAAAGTACATGAACAGAATTATAGTGCATATGATTTGGAGTTTGCAGCTGTTATTCATGCTTTAAAAATGTGGAGGCACTATCTGCTGGGGAAGAAGTTCACATTGATGACTGATCATATTAGCCTTAAATATTTCTTTTCCCAGACTGATCTGAATGCAAGACAAGCCAGATGGTTGTCTTTTCTAAGTGAATTTGATATGGACATAAAACATATCAAGGGGAACGAAAAAAAATTTGCTGATGCCTTAAGTAGAAATGCTTGTCAACATTTAACCAGCATTGGGAGTAGTGCTCAGATGGAGATAGAGGAATTGGTGGTAAAAGCAGCAAATCAAGATCCCAACTATGAAACACTCTTGGTGAAACAGCAGAAAAGGGATAAAACTGATTTCACTAAAAACCAAAAAGGGCTGCTCTATTACAAAAACAGGCTGTATATTCCAAATATAGAGTCACTGAAAAAAGAAATACTAGATGAATATCAAAAACAGCCCTATGCAGGACATCCAGGATACCAAAAGATGTTAACAGCCTTGAAGAAGAAGCTGTTCTGGCCAGGAATGAAAAGAGATGTGGCAGAGTATTTAAGTAGGTGTACGGAATGTCAGTTGGTCAAAGTTGAGCATCAACACCCAGCAGGGCTTTTAAATCCCCTGCCAATTGCAGAATGGAAATGGGATACGGTTTCCATGGACTTTATAACAGGACTACCCAAAACCAAATACCAACATGATTCAGTAATGGTAGTAGTGGACACTCTAACCAAAGCCGCTCACTTTATACCAGTCAAATCTACTTTCGGAATAGCTCAAGTAGCAAATGTTTTCCTGAAGGAGATAGTAAGGCTGCATGGGGTGCCCAAGGTAATTGTCTCAGATCGAGATGCGAAGTTTACGGCTGCATTTTGGAAAGGATTGTTTGGAGGGATGGGTACTAAGCTGAATTTTAGTACTGCCTATCACCCTCAAACGGATGGGCAAACAGAAAGAACAAATCAAGTTTTAGAGGATATGCTGAGAATGTACGTGATGGATAGGCCATCAAAATGGGAAGAGTATCTGCATTTAGCTGAGTTTGCATATAATAATAGCTATCAATCCTCTATTAGGATGAGTCTGTTTGAGGCACTATATGGGAGAAAGTGCCGTACTCCCTTGAGTTGGAGTCAACCAGAGGATAAACTGGTGTTGGGACCAGATGCGCTACAAGAGATGGAAATAATTGTTAAACAAATACAGAGAAATATAAAGATAGCACAAGACCGACAGAAGAGCTATGCTGACAAGAAAAGGGTGCACCGAGAATTCAAAGTGGGGGATCATGTGTATTTGCGCATTAAACCCAAAAAGAGCACACTGTATGCAGGAAGTTGTGCAAAGCTGGCCCCTAGATATTGTGGGCCATTTGAAGTGTTAGAAAGGGTGGGACCAGTGGCTTACAAGCTGGCCTTACCACCCCATGTTAGAGTGCATAATGCATTTCATGTTTCATTGTTAAAAATATATGTGCATGATGCTTCTCACATAGTTGATTGGAATGTTGTACAGGTGGAACCAGAAGGGGAGTTTCTGCCAGAACCGCTTCAAATATTGGAGCGGGAAGAAATTGAATTGAGAAACAGAACAGTGGCCAGAGTAAAGGTGCAGTCGAAGCACTTTACTGCTGAAGAAGCCACCTGGGAAAGGGAAGCTGAAATGATGGAGAAATATCCATTTTTGTTTAAATGAACTTTAGTAGTTGAATAACAACACCGAGGACGGTGTTTATTTTCAGAGGGGGAATATGTAACACCCCCAATTTGTGTGTTGAATTTTAAAAAGTTAGACATTTGAACTTTAATCCTAAGGGGGTGGACCCCAAGGGATGAGTATGGTGTGAATGTATTTGCATATTTTATTTGAGGAAATAAATAAAATGGTTGTGCATTTTGACCAAAAAGAGAATTTGAGATCACTTGCCAAATCCATGAGGATGGATAAGGCAACAAATCCCCAAAAATCTTTCAAAAAAAATCCTTGAAAGAAATTAATTTAGATTTGAGGAGGAATCTAAATTTCCCCAATGAAGAGGAGTATTTGGGAAGAGGTGAGAAAAAGCTGGAAAAGCTGAGGAAAAGCTTAAAGCAGCTTTAAATAATCCCAAGATGGGAAGCCTAGGCTAAACAGGAAAGAAAGCATCCCGTCTCCGACGCACTAGAAACATGCTTTGGGGTAAATTAGATTATGATGACAGCCAACTAGGCATCAGGTTGATCTCTGTTTCTAGGAGGTGATCTCGTTCGGGGGTGAGTCCCTGGGAGATAAAGACTCTAAGGTTGGGAGGTTGGTCACTTTGCATTTTCAGGGTATGTTCAAATTCTGTACTATGTATTCTTACAAATATGAATTGGCTGCCATATAGATTTTATTTTATGGCAAGGAGAACTCATGGTACTACATTTTAATAATGCATCCTTAGTATCTACCCCTCTAGATTCTCATTGGTTGTACCGTAAAAACTCCTAGAATAGAAACCTGCATCTCTGCAAACTGCTGTTATGAATCTATTTACTTAAACTCTATGGATGATTAAGTACTGATTGGTTCCTGTAGACACAATTGTGATATTTTATGATTATGAGTCTGTTAGAGTAACAATATAGCAGCACTAGAGTTACCTTGTATAAAATACTAACTGCTGGAAGTAAATACAATAAATTTGGATACTGGAACTTATGTCAGAAAAGTGGATCTAAAGACATCATCAAAGTAAATCAAAGATGCAGGAGTTTACATGTCAACAATTTCCAACTCTCGAAGAAATTCTATACTACAGAAGAATATATCATGTATAGTAATGGTAGAGCATTATGTTCTAAAATCCATCTCAAATTCCTGATTTAAGCATCATAGTCAAGACTAATGTATAATACAGTTATGCCACATAATGATTATTGAATACATACATAAATAACCAGGTGGCATTATGTGCTTATAAGTAGGTTAGGAAGTGAGTAACCTTATTCTATAGGAAATGTTTATAATATTCATAAGTGCGTAGATTTTACATCTAAATCTATCTTGAGTCTTGGAATAAACTTTCCTTCACAAAGATTCCATTTATAGTTAAGGTCCTTTTTAAAAAAAAAACATACGGTTGAAGTCTAAAGGCACCAAGTTGAATGTTAACATGTCTCATACTTATGCCAAATGATTGAGTCTTATGCTTCAATGTCGGATTTTAATAATGGTCTTACTGCATCTAATTATACAAACTTTAGAACAAAAGAATATGTTTATTATGAAGAGATTCATTGTTTATTCCAAAGCAGCTCTCAAGTTATATAAAGACTATCACACTCATAGCACGTACACGTATATTAAAAGTAGAATATCTACCTTAAAGGTTGGGAACCCTTAATATTACAAATAGAAGTAATTCGAGCATATACCCTATAGGGCGCGAGGTCAATAGAACATTCTTATGGACATATATATATTCATCCAGATCGTTTACAACGACCGTGGGCCCTAGTTCTAACCTTAGTAGTATATTTACCTTCTGCATGAACTATCAAACAAGAGAAAAGAAATTATACGCGCGCGGCGGTCTAGGATTCGTGGTAACAAATTCAAAATAATGATGAACACAGAACGTGGAAGACTTCATGTATATAAATCAAACCCTGACGCATTTAAACAGCAGGGTTAAATATAACTGAAACTTATAAATAACAAATTATAAGAAATAACAAATTAAACCAGAAGGCGCCGAGAGCTCGAACATAATCATTCGACCCTCGCTTCAATATATGTATCTATGTGATTAAGTAAAGGTCAACAAATAACTATGAACGTTGATTACGTATAGGCAGATCCCGGGTGGAACGAAAGCAAAGAGATATGCACCAAAATCAACCTACGCTAACATGAAATATATTAACAGCGCTTCAGAAAACTGATAGCCGAATTCTTACGGGCCATGATCGATTCATTGTCCTGGATAAAGAATGCCAAATAGGAAAAAGAAATTTTCTCAAGCCAACGCCATGATGGCCGCGGCATCTCTGAGTTAGGTATGTAGAGTTCAAATCCTGAAACAACTCAACCACCGTGCTGGTCGACAGCAGGAATTCGACTGAGGTCGATTAAGCTGGACTACACGCAACCCATATATCAGAGAAAAAGGTATTCGCATATCCAGAAATGCGTTGATGTAGGGTTCTAAAAGGGGGACAACCGATATATCATCACCGGTGTCCTAACCTCGGATGACACATTTATAATACGGAAACTTGATAAAGAAGAAACTTATCGCCCAAATTCGCTGAGGTCAAACAGAGGAGAGAGAGTAGAGTTTACTCCCTCTGCACGCTCTAACAGAGGCCACATCGTAATATAGGAAATATCGAGAGGGTAGCTTGGTCAAGCAAACAAACTAGGCCGAGAACGTAGATGATTCCAGCACGCCAAGAAATACCGCTAACGCTCTGTCTCGAAGTAACCCGATATGCTACAGCCTCTGCGCACTATCCATCGCAGAGTCGACACTGAAAAACAAATAATAAAACAACAAGCACAGTGAAAAGAAATGTGAAGTTCTGACGCGAAAGCAATTTAAGGCGCACCCGAAAACCCTAATCGACTGCTCAAGAGCTGCAGCAAACCACGAGAGTGATGGAGCAGATACAACGTATCAGGATTACGGTACTAGGTAATAATCAGCTGAGCCGGGGAGGTATGGAGTCATACGCTGGAGGTAGGGAATTACGCTAATGCCAACGACTGCCATAATGGAAGTGCGGCGTTTTCCGGCCCTGGAGCCGCTTGAATTGTCTCTTCAAATCCATCTGTCGAGTCTTCAAGGACAGGGGACAGCGTACTCTGCCTCTGGCTAAATTTCTCGCTCCAGTGCGTATTCCTACACCTGCAACAAAGCCCAAACAGCGTGGCCATCATAAGTTACACGCAAAACCCTTGAACTGAGTTTTGTACCAGGCGGCTTACACGAAAATATAAAATATACATCTACTGTGTACTTACAAATGAACCCACGACGTGTTGATCAAAAATGGTATCCTGTCATTGTCCGGGAGCCTGGGCAGAGTGACGCGCTGACGATCATCCTGCTACAACTTCGATCTAGGTAACGTACGCCAAGCCGTGACCAATCTGTTACATGATAATACAGAAATCCGACTGGGTTAGTCACGTTGCAACCATAATAAAATTTAATAACGCAACCACATCCCCATACGGCGTCAACCCCACCGAGCTGTGTATAGTTTTCAATCAAAATTATTATATGATAAGTACTGCATACGCCGAGGTGGAATTACCTAACACCATTTGACTTACCTCAAGACTGAAGTCTGAAGAGGGAATAGCGTGCCGGCTTAGGATATATATATATATTAATTAACGTGTATTAATTACTACGTTCAAATAGGGTTTTGCAAAGAATGTAGAAACATAGATCAGGATAGAGTGATGTATGAATATGCGTGCAAGTCAAATAAAATTCGTAATAGCAAGATAGTTAATTACATGCAAAACAACGATTCGATTTTATAAATGATATCACAAGGATTGAACGCACATACAATATATATATATATGTCTAAAGGCGATCGGTATATCGAGGTTCCTCGGATTATTATTATTATTAAATTGTATGTAAAATATGTGACACCGAAAGTATTACACTCATATGTGTGTATTAATAATATTAGCTCTATCTATATACATATGAGGAGACCTAGACATATGTATGAAGTATGGGGGATTCAACAAGGTATGAGTGGAAGGTAAAAAGGGTTAATATATGATTGTAAAAGTTATATAAATCCACCTAAGCCATGGATATATTATGAGAAAGAAAAAAAAAGAGACCATCCCTTATTATTGTCAAAGGATATATATATATATATATATTTATGTATATATATATATGTGGAGTGCTCAATAGATGAAGTGCTCAATATTGTATGCAGGTGGAAAGTATTAGAGGAGATTATGGCAAAAGAACATTAGAGTAAAAATATGAAACTATCTTTACAATAGTTAGGGGAGCAGAGGGAAACAAACCCAGGCTGTTCGAAAAAAAAAAAAAAAAATTCTTAAACTGGAGATGTGACACTAACAAGAATTCATCATTATTTTATTTTTTATATTAAGGGGTTGGATAGAATTTGTCATTGTAATTGTACATTGTGTCTATTATATATATATCAAGGAAAAATATTCTGAGGATCATCAAAACTTGTCATGTGTATTGAGTCCGTTGTAAAATGCGGTTTCCCACTTGAAGTGGACTATAATAATTAAATTCTTATCAATTTTAAGTAACATGGTTTAGCAAGTCATACACCTAGGCTCAACTATGATAGGTGAATTATTTTCTCTGGTAAATGTCAATGTGTTTTTTCGCCTATTGTTGGAAGAATGTATCTCATATTGTATATTTTCAAGATGGGTATGAATATTCTCTATTTATTATCTTTGTTGAATATGTTGTTTCATGGTGTTGGAATTGATGTCAACCTAGTGGTCCTCATGATGTCAAACTAGTAGAGATGGTCCTCATGATGTTATCCTAGTAGTAGTGGTATTCATGGTTCTATTTCTTCACAAAGTATCACAGCGATAGAGTTGATGTGGTGCCTTTCATGATCATGGTGTTTTACTAATGTATTTTTCTATGGACTCAACTACATAGTCATTTTCTAGGTGTCTTAGGTGTGTACCGAAGGAGTGATTTGATGAGATAATTGTATTGGAATGATTTCAAAAGGTATGGAGACCATGACATGATAATTAGTAGAATAGGGTTGGAGGCATGAACATTATTTTTTAGAGGCTTCACATGAGGTTATAGAGGATCTACAAAGAGTCAATTTTAGGAGGTGTTGGAGAAGTTTCTTTGAGTTTTGGGGTTGAAATTAGGGTAAGTTAGGTTTTGTTCATGAAACCTATGTTATAACTCAGTTTTTATTCATGAAACTTTTGTTACCCCTCCTATAAGCACTTTTTTTGAAGGCATAACCCATATGACTCTGTATAGACTCAGTTTTCAGTATTCCTTGTGCATTTTAGTGATTTCTAGAGGCATATACTTTGGTTTTTTATCATCGTTTTTTATGGAGAGAGTCCACTTGAGATAACCATCATCTACATGGTGATAAATTGAAAGATGAGGAAGATTAGTGATGAATATTTATTGCATCTTCCATGAATTATAAAATAGAAGAGAGTGAAGTAGAAGGGGTTAGAGAGTGTGAGATTCAGAGAGAGTGTATGCTTCATGTTTTTAAAGTTGGAAAACATATCAAAGATTATACGTGGATCATACTCCAGAGGACGGTGGAACTACAATATATCCGGATGTCTAATCTATTTTTGCTGCAGACTATAGCTCCCAGTTGTTGCGTATATGGAAAGGAGAGGTCTTGTTGTAGAGATTTCAGATCAAAGTTTATATTGTTGATGCATTTTTGTTGCAAGGGTTTTATTGGAGAGTTTCTTGTTTTGTCTTCAATATATGATTTTTAATATGGATTCTAGTTTTAGCTATTAATGGTTGTGTGTAGAATGAGTTGGTGTAATGTGTTATTGCAGGTTTATGATTGTTTAAGAAAATTGATGACATTGGGTTGATGTATTGATTGAGATTGATTTGTAGAGATTGATTATGTAGGAGAGCATTGTATTCAATAGTTTGTATCTAGTTTTAGCCACAAATTGTGTTGATGTTCATGAGAATATTGATATTGTGAGTCAAGTATGAAAATTGATGGAAAGAGGCTCACTATTTTTTTGATTTGAGTATGTGGGAGATAGTTTGAAAATAAATGAAATGAGGTCCAAGAGATGTCTTGAAGGTTGGGGATTTAAATGATAAATTTTCATATTTCATATTTAGGCTCTGGTGGAATCCTTTAGGTAGTGGCCTAAGAATGTGGTAATGGAAGATCCCATCAAGTGGTGGTTGGATATTCCAGTGGTGGTTGGGTGATGCTTAATGGTGGTGGTGGCTTCTAGTAGGTGGTGGATTGGAAATTTGATGGAGTCGTGGCTAGTAGGTGGTGGCCATAGGTTGTGGCCTCGAGTGTTATGAAACTAGATCCAAAAATAGAAGAAAAGAGAAATCAATGCCTTATAAAGTAGCCACTTCGAGGGGGCAACCTCCTTTGCATTACATAAATGAAAAATTCTTGGATTATTCAACTGACAAAACCTCCTTTCTATATATAGGAGTCCATGGGGTCACATAATCCTAGGCAGCCTAAAAATAATAATGTAAGGCACAACAGTATCAACAGTGGGGTTTTATGGGCCAAAATAATAACAATATGGGGACTATAGGGGTACAACAGTAAAAATAAGGAGTCTACACTAACAAAAATAAGGGACTACACTAGTAATATAGGGACCTAACATGACCCTCTCCTTCAAACAAGTGTTGTCCTCAATGCTTGATTATTTCTGGATGATTTTGTATAAAATTCTCATCCTCCTATGTGGAATCTCCAATGGGTAAGTTTTTCTACTTGCTGAGATACTCTGAAATTGATCGATTTCATAGTTTTCAAGTTCTTGTTTCTGTGATTGCTTCAGAACTTCTTTCACCGTGATGTTTATCAATCTGTTGTTTCATTCGATTCTACACCAATGTTAGGTTATCCTTTGAGAGTAGGAGAATTTGTTGTTGATGCTCAATGGGATCTTCCACTACTTTATGATCCATATTAGCTTTCATTTAATCCTTAAAATCATCTAAATTAGCCTCCATTTCTGCTTTTAAACCATCTATGTCATCTTTTATTTCTCTTTGTAAGATCGAAATTCGTTGCACTTGGTACCGTAATTTTGATATATCATACTACATTTCTTCCTCTTCATGCATCATAGTAGATATTTTTGAGGGCTTAATGGGTGTGGAATTATTTTTGGGAGGAATTATATAACTCAATACTAATATCTATGCTTCAATATGCCCTAGGAATCACTTCAAACTAATTTTCCAAATTTTTTTTATGGAAATTTGTTTAAAAAATACACACCCTTTTCTTCCTTTTTAGGAAGTCTAGATTGAACTTGATTTATCTCTATTGTTTCGGAGCTTCACGATCTAAATTTATATCGTATATTAGACCTCTAAGTTCTCCTTATAATTCAACAGGTCACACCTGCGTTGGATTCTTCAAGACAAATTTATGCTCAACATCCCACAATGACCTAATTATGGACTAGTTCGGTAGAGAGAACTTGTACGATGTGCCATGTGTCATTGTTTCCTCCTTAGGCTTTGAACTTGATACATAGGAAACTAAAGTCCATTTACTTTTGGCCAATTTTTACATAATTCCAATCTAATGCTCAGAGAGAGAGTTATTACAATTTTCCCAAGGTCAACTCTTTGAGATCAAATTTGAGAGCATGCAAAAACCCTAACTTCCACAGATCATATCTCCAAAAATATTGCGAACCAAGATTTGAAACTTTTACACGAATTTCCTTAGTATTTCTTTGCAAATGGGTTTTATTTTTAGCTTTTAAAGCTTCGTAGAAAAAATTTATAGCGAAGATTCCACAATGACCTCTTTGAAGCAGCGAAACCCTAGATCTAAAGCTTTGATACCAAATTTTATCAAACCAGCTCCAAAAATATAAGAAAAGGGAGATCAACGCCTTATAAATCACACTTCGAGGGGAAACCTATTTTACATTACATAAATTAACAATTATTAGATTATTCAAATGAAAAAACCTCCTTACTAAATATAAGAGTCCATGGGGTCACAATATAATCCTAGTCGACCTAACAATAATAATGTAAGGGCACAACAATAACAATAATGGGGTTTTATGGAGCACAAAAATAGCAATATGGGGACTATGGGGGTACAAAAATAACAATAAGGGCGCTACACTAACAAAAATAAGGAACTACACTAGTAATATAGGGACCTAACATAGAGCGAGTGGTGGCTCGCAAGATATGCAAGTTGTGGCTTGCACACTGGTGGTAGATAGTGATGATATGTAATGAAGAATTATTATAATAGAAGAATATAATAACACAACAATACCATGGTGTTTTTCTCCCTTGTGGTTTCCACCTTACATTTGGTGTCTCTTATGTGTGATGATGATGCAGATGTTATTTATGTTTGTTCTTATGTTTATCTATTTTGATGTTCTCATGTTATGTTCTTATATTTGTTTCTTATGAGTTATGGTTATGCATATATCTACTTATGTTTAATGCAACTAATGAATGATAATTCAATAATTTTGTAAATAAGGGAAAAATTTGTTAAAAGTTGATCATAGAAAAATAATGATTCATCCATACACCCTCAGTATGTTTTCAAGATTTCTAATGAGTGTTATCAGAGTGGGGCTCTTGGTAGTATCTTAATCACTGGATAGTAGATCATGGCATATTTTGTGAAAATTTTTCCATATTCTTTTCAAAATGAATCCATCAGGGGTATGTGTCCTCGTTGGTGCAAATTTCAAGGTGTGGCATGAAAGAGTGAAAGATAAATTATCTTCTTGTGGAAATAACAATTGGAGATTGTTTTGTAAAGGATATTGTGAGGATCCACAACCACCTCAAATAATGAAACAAAATTCTCAAGTGAGACATTTCATTTTTGAGTATTATTTATGAGTATCTCCATAATGCAGACTTGCAGAAAATATGAGATCAAAAGTCCATCAAGGATATTTGGGACATATTGCAAGTTTTGTTTGGTATAAATAATAGCAATTATAGATATTTCAACCAGAAGAGTAGGAAGAATAAAAAGAAGAAGGCCTCACAAAAGAAAGAATCTCAGCCAAATAAGAGTAGTTCCCCTATTACGAATGTAGTAGCTAAACAATCTGAAAATGAAGCTTTAGTAGAAATTTGTTGTAGCTTTCAATGTTGCAACTTTTTTGTATCTTATTATTCCCGCAACTCCATTGGGTATAGATATTATTGTTTTTGGAAATCCATTGGTTGTAACATATTGTTGTTCGAACTGCGTTGCTTGTTGGATTAATTTTGTTGCAACTACATTGGTTGTAGGTTATCATTACTACAACACCATTGGTTGTGATTTTTATTTTTATTGCAGCTCTATTGTAGCTCATTTCCATGAACAAAGAATTTTATTTGTTACAAAGGTTAAATTAATTTTTGAAATCTTGTGTACTTATATGTTGTAACATTCGTGCAACTTTGTGGTTTTTTCATGCATTTCAATATGTGTTTGTGAGTTATTAGTTGTAGCTACATATTTTGTTGTGGCCTTATTCATATAACTTGGTATTAGAGGTAGAAAACACTCTTTTCTTCCATCTAAATATTTCAACTATATCGAAGTTTAATTAAAATGGTGTCAAACAAAAGTATGACTCAGTCATGTGTGACCATTTTGACTAAGAAAATTTATCATTCTCGTTTAATCAGAATAAGAATAATTATTGTTTCCTCATGACCTTTGGGGATTTATCACTTACAGGCACCTAGATTTTTTGCACAATGAAACATAAATTTCTTTAAATTATGAATAAGAAATTATGTTGAAGTACAATAGAAAGAAGGATAACAAAGTTATTGGTCTTATTCAGAAAATACTTAAGTGACATAATATTTGAAAAGGTGTCAGGTGTGAATTTCTCAAAGAAGGCTTGAGACACTCATGAAACGTGTTATGAGGGTGTCTCGAAAGTGAAGTATGTAAAGTTTCACAACTTACAAAGAGATTTTGAGAATATAAAAATGAAAGATAGTGAGACTATGAATAGTTTTATGACTTGGTTCATGATAATTTCCAACCAATTTAGAAAATATACTGATGAAATATTAGATAGGAGAGTGATTGAGAAATTCCTCCAATTTTTTGGAAATGAATTTGAAGCTTTAATTGTATCCATATAAGAGTTTAAAAAAATTAGTGATGTGTGAAATAATTAGTTGATTAGTTCTCTAGTTGCACATGAATCTAGGATGACGAGATACTTTGATAATACATTGGAGAAGGCCTCCATAAATTAGTTTCAACTTACTAAAGGAAGAGGCATAGGAAGGTCAAGTAACATAAGAGGAGGTTGAAAAATTGTTGATCAAATAGACAAAAAAATCCTTTTTAATATGAGAAAAAATCTCAACACTAACCCTTTAATTTAACAGGGAATAACAATAGAACCTGGAATTAGGAAAATCATAGGCATGAGAAGTCTAAGGTATAATGTTATTATTTCAAAATGTATGGTATTTTTGCTAAAAGGTGATGGGAGAAGCAGGAAAATGCTCAAAAACAGTGTGCATGCATTACAAATTAGTTTGAAGATAATAAAAAACCTGTGCTTTGAATTTTAAAGGAACTCAACAAACTTCAAATAATGTTTGATTTTTGGACAATGGGTGTAGAAATTAAATGAATTGAAACACAAATTTCATTTCCAGTATAGACACTAGTATTTAGTATGAGTTAAAGCTGGGAAACGATGATAAGGTAAAGGTAAAGAAGTGATTTTTGTATATACTAGAAATGGTGAAAGAAGAATAATTGATGATGTGTGTTATGTACCTAGTTTGAAATGAAATTTGTTGTGCACTATACAATTGATAGAGAAAAGTTACATAGTGTTCTTCAAGATCAATATATGTAAAATCATTAATGAGTATCAAAGTAAGAAATTTATAGCAGGAGTGGAGATGAAAAAAATATGTTGTTTCAACTTATAATGAGAAATGAAATAAATAATTCCTTGAATGCTTAAAAAAAAAGGGTTTGGATGTGTCTTGGTTATAGAATTTTCATTTATATTTTGGTGGTATATATATGTTGCAAAAGAAGTAGAACGAAAAAGGATTTTGTAATATTCAACAATGGGTAAGCTCATGCGAGAACTTTATATCTCAAGTTTCCTATAAGGAAAAAACTCCACTTGAGATTGTATATACATATTTGTTTGGATGATGTAAACACCTTCATTGGATGGTAATGTTTACTTTTAACATTCATTGATGATAACAATTGAAAAACTTGGGTTTTTCTTCTAAAAAAAAGATTTGGATCCTTTAGTATATTAAAAGGACTTAAAGTCAACATTGAAAAAGAAAGTTACAAATATATAAGTTTTTTAAGATTAGATACACATGGTGAATATATACTAAATTCTCTCATCCACTTTTGTGATACAATTTACTACATGTTACCCCCCATAGTAGAATGTAGCATTTGAAAGGAATAATTGAACCATTATGAATATGGCCTGGTTAATGATAAAAGAAAAAACATCTACCAAATGAATATTAGGTAGAAGTGGTTATTTGTTTACTTTATACTCTCAATGAGAACGTGAATAAGAGTGTGAAGCATTGAGTTCTTCAAGAAGCTTGGAGTAGTAAGTGTTGCAATATATCTTGCTTGAGAATTTTTCAAGTGTGTAGCTTATGCACATGTACATAAATAGATGAGAATGAAATTGGGTTATAGAAGTGAGAAGTGTATCTTTTTTGGATACAGTGAGAATTATAAGGCATATAGATGTGTTCTCCGTTGCTTTATCTGTTAATGCTTCCTCTTCTACGACTACTGGTAGTGGTGCTTTAATAACTCTTGATCTGGAACCTAGATACTACCTATGCCCATCATGATATTAGGTTAACAACCGCCTATGGAGATTTTCTCTGTTCCTACCCCTGCTCTCTGCTGATGACTTATAATCCCATCAATAAGAAATCTATATTAATAGAGATCTTGAGTTCAAGGAAGAAGAAACTTGGGATGGAAGCATAGATAGATCTATTGCTGAGGGAGTTGAATTATCTCATGAGATGAGTGGGATGAACATGATGGAAATTTGATTCCATATGCACACCCACCTGCAATTAGTTACAATTCATAACACCCACAAGCCAAGAACATGACGAACAATAAGGCTATGTTGGAGTATAAACAACACAGTTGGAGGTATGTAATCAGTCAAATATTATGTTACATGAATGAAGGAACATAATTAAATGTCAAAAACCTAGAACATTAATATTTTTATTTGAGAATAATGATGAAATAGATCAAGTTTCAAATTTTTCATTAACTGGATATGTTCCTATAAATTTGTAAATATTCATTAAAGAAGAGGTTTGGGAAAATGATATGGGTGGAGAGATTAATTCCATAGAAAGAAATAATACTTAGGATCTTATAGATCTACTTAGAAAGTATAATCGTTATAGGTGTTAAATGGATTTACAAGGTCAATTTAAATTATAACTTAAATTTAATAAACATAAAGTGAGACTTGTAGCTCAAGTTTCACTGAGCAACCCAACATTGACTATATTGAAACATTTGCACCTATAACTTGACTTGCAAAAGTAACAATTGTGTTCTCTATTTTAGAACAAAGTAAGTAGAAAATGTATCACATGGATGTTAAGTTCGCATTATTAAATAAAATTTTGGAAGAAGAGGTTATGCTAAAACAACTACAAGGATAGATTTATGTGAAAAAACCTTGGGTATATGAAATTGAAGAACAAGAAAATGAAGTCTACATGTTAATGAAAACATTATATCAACTAAAATAAGGATTATGAGTATGGTACATTAGGATTAATGAATATTTTAATAACAAAGGATTTAATAGGAGTCCAACTGAGTCAACCCTTTATATAAAGGTAAATAGGGAAGGTAGAATTTTGATATTTTACTTCTATGTTGATGATATGATTTTCATCATAGATATTTTAATAGAAGATTTAATATAGCCATGAAAATGGTTTATTTAGGGCTAATCAACTATTTTTTTGGTACTAAAATAACTCAATCTAGGAGTGCTATTTTTATTTCTGAACCTAATTATGAAAAATATATATGGAAAGGATGATTTAGGATAGTGAATTGTAAATTAGCTATAACACCACAACTAGTACAAAAATCTGTAGGAAGATTCAAGTTTCAAGTGTCAATCCAAATTTTCATAGAAAATTGGTTGGATGTCTCATTTATTTCACTGCAACAAACTCTAATATAATTTTAATTGTAGGTTTAATTTCTATATTTATGAAATTTATGAAGAGTACCCATTGGCAAGCTGGAAAAAGAACTAGGAACAACAACTTATGGTATCTATATGCCTAATATTTAGATTTTAATTTGACTTGATATGAAAATAATGATTTTGCAGAGTGTGTTGATGACCAGAGGAGCACAACTATGAATGTGTTTTGTATTGGATCATGTGCATTACCATGGGAATTAAAGAAGAAATATAATGTGACTTTATTATCTGCTGAGGCGGAGTATCACGTAGTAACAAAAATTTAACGTCAATTTGTGTGAATGAAAAGAATTTTTAGTGATTTCTTGCATGAATGAACCAAATCACTTTTTTTTTTTACAACAAATATGTCGTTACATTATTAAGAAATCACCTTTTCCATAAAAAAGAGTAAGCATATTGATAGAAAGTATCATTTCATTTGATGATTAGTAAATAGTAATGGAAATTGTATAGATCAAAAGATCAACTTGCCAATATGTTTACAAAAAAAATTATTTCAAAATCACAGTAAAAATATACATACTAGGAGTATGTATGATGTACCAGCATTTCATTGTTGCAGCCATTATGAGTTTAACATTTTTTATATAAAAATAAAATTTTGTGTCTTTAGGTGAAATAATTAAGGGAGAGAATGTTAGGAAGAGTATCACGGGTGGTTGTAATCATGAAGAGTGACTGACATAGCTTGTTGAATTCTGAAGGCACAGCATAGCCACAAAATCTATTTAAGTTTGGTCACTTTTTACCAATTTAGATTCAAAGATTTATCAATAAAAGGGAAATCTAATTTTTAAATTTAATTAATCAATTGAAAGTTATGCATAAATCTGGAACTTTATGGTTTATGGTTTAACAGTGGGAGGTATGTAATATAGTGGATAAAAGAGTAGTGAATAAAAAAACAATATTTTTTCATGAGGACAGACATTGATAGTTTATCTTTCAATCTTCCCAGATAACTATATTCTTTTCGAGTAGTATTTAGTGCAACTTTTTGAAGGCTTTTACAGTGGTTTTTTAAGGTGTATTTTCTCTAAAATCCGGTAGGAATTTATTGAAAAGAGAAGTTTTATTGCTAACCTTGCACAATCCAAGTGCCCTAGAGGCTTTTGAGTGTGTTGAATCCATATATAGAGTCAAAAAACCACTTTAAATAACATAAACCAAGATTTATCTCAAAAATTTTCACCGGATTCCGGCACCTAAAACTCCAAAAAGTCACACTAAAGACAACTCTGATTCTTTTCATTATAACTTGATACTGTATTATATGCTATCTTAATAGAAATATTTTAATATAAACAGTCTTAATTATTAAAAAATAAATAAATAAAATAAAAAATAAAAATAAAGGTTTTTTGTATTCTTGTTTCCACTATCTAAGTTACTCCAACAACTCTGTTTTAACTTATGGTTGTTGCAACATTGCTATAGCACATTCGTGTTATAACTCCATTGGTTGTAGGTGTTATTCTTGTTGCAACTCTATTAATTATAGATTATTGTTGCTACAACTCCATTAGATTACTGCTGCAACTTCATTGGCTGAAGGATATTGTTACAACAACTGTGTTGGTTGTAGTTGTGATTTTTGTTGCAAATTTTTTGACTATAGCACATTTTGCTGCAAGTATACTGTAACTTGTTGTTATAAATAGAGTACTACAGGGGTCAAATTAATTATTGAAATCTTGTGTTTTATATATTGTAACTTGTACTTCTGTGATTTTTGTTTACATGTTCAATATAAGGCTGTAATTTGACAATTGTAGCTGCATATATGGATCTGTCGTCTATCATTATCGCCCTTAAAAAATACAATACTCTAACAAAACATTTTAGTGGCATAGCTGGCTTCTATCAAGCCTCCTGGTATTGGGATTTATTCTGCTTGCTTAGCATTGCTAGTGTATTTTTGGTGTAATTTTGTTGGGACATATTTATGTGTTTACTTGTAGTGTTTACCACAATGAAGGAGAATAAAACATTAAATGGTTACCATATTCATGTAACCAATTCTTCTGAATATCATAACTTTCACTCTGCTTCAAAGTCGGTTGTGTTCAAGTTTAGTATCAAATGTTTTACCATACAACTACAAGCATGGGTAAGGTGGGGACCTTTAATTTAGGCCCTACATGCAAAAGGAAGCCTTGGCCGAAGAGTTTGAGAATCCTTGGATGAGGGCGAATGGAAAACTACATGGAAATCTACAAAAAACTGAGACCACATTCCTCTTCAGAATAGTCAATTCAATTCTCCACTAGATTCTTTAATCACAAACATACTAGACATTTCGACCTTGCAATTCAACTTTGCTGGTTCTATTTTTTAAATTGTTCAACTATACAAGGACTACTTCTCCCACCACATAATTCAAAATTTATGGTTCGAAGATGTTTTACCTAAAGTGGATTTTTTTCCGATATATAATGTCTACTTAAGTTTGATAATGTTCACCTAAAAGATCCTACGTTTTTAGCAAACAAAATAAATAGAAAACAATTATATTTCAGCAGTTGTTAAGATGACGTCAGTTATGGAGAGTTTGTAAAAATTTAAAAATATATGAGCAGTTATTACTAGCACAATCACATTTACCAAGGTGGTTGATATACACCGATAGGCATATATGAAATAGATTTACAACCACATTCACCAATGTGGTTGATACACGCCGATAGGCGTATATCCACCACCCACCACATGTATTTTACCAAAATAGTCATTATATATTTATCAATATAATTGCCAATATATTATATATATATATTCTTAAAATATAGTAATAATATTAACTATATGCATACTATATATTAAACACACACACACACACACACACACACGCACACACACACACACACACACACACACACACACACACACATATATATATATATATATATATATATATATATATATATATATATATTGATAATAAAATATTATTAAATTTTTTCAATACATTAATAGTTATAATTCAAACTATACTAAAATTCAAATATAACTTAATAATAGTATTTTATTACTATTTATAATAAGTATATATCTCTTATCAATATCCCGAGGGATTATTAATATTATAAGCCAAAATAACTAATAAAATCAAGGAATTGGTGAACCCAAGGGGAGAATATTAAAAACCTAAGAGATCAAGAAACCCAAGGGATCCATATTAAAAAGAGAAGAGATTAATAAAGGCTAAGAACTAATATTTTAAATACAAATGAATGATAAACTCACATGATCAATAAGGATAAGAGATCAATATTAAAAACATAATATATTAATAAAGCATAAGAATAAATATTTCAAAATAAAAAACATGAGAAATTAATAAACCCTAATAATAATTGATATTTTAAATTCAAGATATAAATAAACCCAAGAGATTATTAATATTATAAACCAAGAAATTAATAAACCCTAAGAATTAATATTTTAAACACTTAAGTTCGATACTTTTCACCTAAAATATCCTACATTTTTAGCAAACAAAATAAATAGAAAACAATTATATTTCAGCAGTTGTTAAGATGACGTCAATTATGGAGAGTTTGTAAAAATTTAAAAATATATGAGCAGTTATTACTAGCACAATCACATTTACCAATGTGGTTGATATACATCGATAGGCGTATATGAAATAGATTTACAACCACATTCACCGATGTGGTTGATATACACCGATAGGACTATATCCACCACCCATCACATGTATTTTACCAAAATAATCATTATATATTTATCAATATAATTACCAATATATTATATATATATTCTTAAAATATATTAATAATATTAACTATATGCATACTATATACGTACTATAAATTAAACTCATATATATATATATATATATATATATATATATATATATATATATATATATATATATATATATATATATATAATTTGATAATAAAATATTATTAATTTTTTTCAATACATTAATACTTATAATTCAAACTATACTAAAATTCAAATCTAACTTAATAATAGTATTTTATTACTATTTATAATAATTATATATCTCTTATCAATATCCCAAGGGATTATTAATATTATAAGCCAAAATAACTAATAAAATCAAGGAATTGGTGAACCCAAGGGGAAAATATTAAAAACCTGAGAGATCAAGAAACCCAAGGGATCCATATTGAAAAGAGAAGAGGTTAATAAAGGCTAAGACCTAATATTTTAAATACAAATGAATGATAAAATCACATGATCAATAAGGATAAGATATCAATATTAAAAACATAATATATTAATAAAGCTTCAGAATAAATATTTTAAAATAAAAAACATGAGAAATTAATAAACCCTAATAATAATTGATATTTTAAATTCAAGATATAAATAAACCCAAGAGATTATTAATATTATAAACCAAGAAATTAATAAACCCTAAGAATTAATATTTTAAACGCTTAAGTTCGATACTGTTCACCTAAAATATCCTACATTTTTAGCAAACAAAATAAATAGAAAACAATTATATTTCAGCGGTTGTTAAGATGACGTCAATTATGGAGAGTTTGTAAAAATTTAAAAATATATGAGCAGTTATTACTAGCACAATAACATTTACCAATGTTGTTGATATACACCGATAGGCGTATATGAAATAGATTTACAACCACATTCACCGATGTGGTTGATATACGCCGATAGGACTATATCCACCACCCACCACATGTATTTTACCAAAACAATCATTATATATTTATCAATATAATTACCAATATATTTTATATATCTTCTTAAAATATATTAATAATATTAAGTATATGCATACTATATACATACTATATATTAAACTCATATATATATATATATATATATATAATTTGATAATAAAATATTATTAAATTTTTTCAATACATTAATAGTTATAATTCAAACTATACTAAAATTCAAATATAACTTAATAATAATATTTTATTACTATTTCTAATAAGTATATCTCTTATCAATATCCCAAGGGATTATTAATATTATAAGCCAAAATAACTAATAAAATCAAGGAATTGGTGAACCCAAGGGGAAAATATTAAAAACCTAAGAGATCAAGAAGCCCAAGGGATCCATATTAAAAAGAGAAGAGATTAATAAAGGCTAAGAACTAATATTTTAAATACAAATGAGTGATAAACTCACATTATCAATAAGGATAAGAGATCAATATTAAAAACATAATATATTAATAAAGCTTAAGAATAAATATTTCAAAATAAAAAACATGAGAAATTAATAAATCCTAATAATAATTGATATTTTAAGTTCAAGATATAAATAAACCCAAGAGATTATTAATATTATAAACCAAGAAATTAATAAACCCTAAGAATTAATATTTTAAACTAAATAGATTAATAAAGCATAAGAATTAATATTTTAAAATCAAGAGATTAATAAACCCAAGGATTTATTAATATTATAAACAAAAAGACCCAATAAAAGCAAGGGTTTAATATTAGAAACCAAAGGAATTGGTTAAACCAAGAGATAAATATTAAAGACCTAAGGGATAAATAAAGCTAAGGGATCAATATTAAGAACACAAGAGATTAATAAACCCTAAGAATTAGTATTTTAAACACAAAAACCTAAAAAATTAATAAACGCTAAGAATTAATATTTTTAACTCAAGAGATTTTAAAACCAAAGGGATTATTAATATTATAAACCAAAATAACTAATAAAACCAAAGGTTTTATATTTGAAACCCAAGGAATTGGTGAACCCAAGGGATAAATATTAAAAACCTAAGGGATCAATAAATGGAAGGGATAAATATTAAAAAAAAAAGAGATTAACAAAGCCTACAAATTAATATCTTAAACAAAATGATTGATAAAATCACATGATTATTAATATTATAAACTTAAGGGAATAATATTAAAGCTAATATATTAATATTATAAAACTAAAGTATATAAAAACCGTTAGATAAATACTATGAACTGTAAAATAAACATGGTTGAACATGTTTGATTTAAACATTGAGACAATCACTGTCACAATGCAACGTTGGAAAAATAATGATGATGGTTGGCGTTGGTTGATTTTCATATTGAGACAATATTTGTCACAATGTGACATTTTACCATGGAATACCTTGATCAAATACAAATAACGATGATTAACAATGGTCTCCCATTGTTGGTTTTCATATTCACACAATGTTTTTCATAATATGACATTGGACCATGCATTAATATTAAAGCGTATGACTAATATTTAATGCCTAATATTACCAACCCAAATATTTAAAAAACTCAAAGATGATTAAACCCAAAGAATTAATATTTTAAAATCAAAAGCCTAAGAAGTTAATAAACCCTAATAATTAATAAGTTAAACTCAATAGGTTAATAAACCAGAGGGATTATAAATATTATAAACCAAAAAAACTAATAAACCCAAGGGTTTAATATTATAAACTAAAGGAATTGGTGAACCAAGGGGATAAATATTAAAAACTTAAGGGATCAATAAGGCCAAGGGTTTAATATTAAAAGCACAAAAGATTAATAAACCTAAGAATTAATATTTTAAATACAAAAACCAAAAAAAATAATATACCATTATCTAATAAATATCTTAATCTCAAGAGATTAATAAACACAAGGAATTACTAATATTATAAACCAAAAGAACTAATAAAGCAAAGGGTTTAATATTATAAACTAAAGGAATTGGTGATCCCAAGGGATATATATTAAAAACCTAAGGGATCAATAAGGCCAAGGGCTTAATACTAAAAACAAAAGAGATTAATAAACCCTAAGAATTAATATTTTAAACATAAAAACCTAAAAAATTAATATAACGTAATCTAATCAATATTTTAAACTCAAGAGATTAATAATCTCAAAGGATTATTAATATGATAAACCAAAAAAACTAATAAACAAAAGGGTTTAATATTATAAGCTAAAGGAATTGGTGAACCCAAGAGATAAATATTAATATTATAAACCAAGAAATTAATAAACTTTAAGAATTAATATTTTAAACTCAAGAGATTAATTAAGCATAAGAATTAATATTTTACACTCTAAATATTAATAAACCCAAGGATTTATTAATATTATAAACCAAAAGAACTAATAAAACCAAGGGTTTAATATTACAAACCGAAGGATTTGGTGAACCCAAGGGATAAATATTAAAGACCTAAGGGATAAATAAGGCAAATGTATCAATATTAAGAACACAAGAGATTAATAAACCCTAATAATTAATATTTTAAACACAAAAACCTAAAAAATTAATAAACTCTAAGGATTAATATTTTAACTCAAGAGATTTTAAAACCAAAGGGATTATTAATATTATAAACCAAAATAACTAATAAACCCAAGGGTTCTATATTTAAAACCCAAGGAATTGGTGAACCCAAGGGATAAATATTAAAAACCTAAGGGATCATTAGGTGGAAGGGATCAATATTAAAAACAAAGAGATTAGCAAAGCCTACAAATTAATATCTTAAACAGAAAGGATTGATAAAATCACATGATTATTAATATTATAAACATGAGGGAATAATATTAGAGCTAAGAGATTAATATTATAAACCTCAAGTATATAAAAACCTTTAGATAAATACCATAAACCATAAAATAAACATGGTTGAGCATGCCTGATTTAAACATTGAGACAATTTTTTTCACAATGTGACGTTGGACGAAGAATGACGACGGTTGGCCATGGTTGATTGTCATATTGAGACAATCTTTGTCACAATGTGACATTCGACCATGGAATACCTCGATCAAATACGAATAACGATGATTAACAGTGGTCTTCCATGGTTGGTTTTCATATTCACACAATGTTTTTCTTAATATGGCATTGAGCCATGCTTTAATATTAAAGTGTATGACTAATATTTAGCGCCTAATATTACCAACCCAAATACTTAGAAAACTCAAATATTATTAAAACCTAAGAATGAATATTTTAAACTTAAAAGCCTAAGAAGTTAATAAACCCTAATAATTAATAATTTAAACTCAAGAGCTTAATAAACCAAAGGGATTATAAATATTATACACCAAAAAAAATAATAAACCCAAGGGTTTAATATTATAAACGAAAGGAATTGGTGAACCCAAGGGCTAAATATTAAAAACTTAAGGGATTAATAAGGCCAACGTTTTAATATTAAAACACAAGAGATTAATAAACCCTAAGAATTAATATTTTAAACACAAAAACCTAAAAAATTAGTATACCATAATCTAATCAATATCTTAAACTCAAGAGATTAATAAACCCAAGGAATTATTAATATTATAAACCAAAATAAATAATAAACCAAAGGGTTTAATATTATAAACTAAAGGAATTGGTGAACTCAAGGGATAAATATTAAAAACCTAAGGGATCAATAAGGCCAAGGGTTTCATATTAAAAACAAAAGAGATTAATAAACCCTGAGAATTAATATTTTAAACTTGAAAACCTAAAAAATTAATATATACCATAATCTAATCAACATTCTAAACTCAAGAGAAAGGTTGTGGATGCGGCATAGTGGTAAAGTCAGCCTCGTAATGACGGACCAGTCTTGTGTTCGATCTCGAGCAAGGTCGTAGCTCGTCGTGCAAGTAGTTAGTCTAAACTAGGCCAAGTCCACTACCTTTTTCCCTGGATGCGGGTGGTTAATTCCATGTGTATGTTGTATCTGGTTTGGAATGGCGCGTGGATTCACCACACTGCCACCCAAACTCATGCGATGCTACTATTAACTCCTCTTACCTTCCTCTGTTCACCTGCATTAATGCAGCACGTAGGCCAAGACTTGCTCGCTTCTATTCCAAGGATGGCGTACTCTAGCCATTTCATTCCTACTCTGAATCCTTTGCAATCTAGTTGCTCCCCTATTGTTGTAGAGCCAAACTCTTGAACTAACACTGGGAGACGTTGTTCCATTGTTTATTCTTTAGAAATTGAGCTCGGTATTCACATTTCGCAGAGCCCTCTCTGCAATTTGTGGCTCGATTTTCATACTGAGACTTCGTCCACTCTGATAGCTCGCCCCCCATATACCCTTCAGACGCCCCTGTTCTCACATACTGCCATAGCTCTTGCCCATTCTACCTCTAGTATTTCTGATATCCATAAGCTCCTTTCTGCTCAGAGGAGCATGCCGCGCCTTCGCCAGCGAATGCATTGCCGGAGACGCAGCAGTCGTGGCCAATTCTTAGGCATGCCCTCCTTGTCCATTACTGACTCTTCCTCCCCCTCTTCTGATAACTACACTAGTCACTACCAAACTACAACAACAGCCTTTAAATTTTCAATTTGAGGTGGGCTCTCCCCATATCTTGGCCTCTTGTACTAGCATTCCAGCTCATTACCAAATCACTCACCTTCATTTTCCTTGCTCTTTGAATAGGCCTATTTTCATTTCTGCCATCATTGTCGAGTTCAAGGAAGAGCCACCTTGTTCGGACACAGGACATGAAGATAGCCAGGGCTGCTCCAAGCGAGCCTGCCTCAATAAGAAAGAAGACAAGCAGGTTGAGGACAATGATATGGATGCCTATGGGTGCCCAGTTGTTGAAGAACCTCCCTCCACTTCTCATGACGCCTAAACTGTTGATAATTTGCAGGTTTTTGCTTTACAGTCTTTCGTCTAGGTTTAACTCTGTGTTCTTCTTGATATTTAGTCAATCACTTCTGAATTTTGGTCATGTGTTAATGTTCCAAGGCTGGTTTCCCCTGCGTGGGTGGCATTTTTTGTTATGTCTGGTATGTGTTAACAGTCTTTATCTAGTATGTCTCGTAAGTCTAGTAAACAAACTTCATCTAGTTTTTCAGTGTGAGAATGCCTCATCTCTGAGCAAGTTCCACTGAGGCTGGTGCCTCACTATAATATTTTTGTTATATTAGTAGATTTAGTCAAATTTAGAAAAAAAAAACATTCTAATCTCAAGATATTAATAAACCCAAGGGATTATTAATATTCTAAACCAAAAAAACTAATAAACACAAAGGTTTAATATTATAAGCTAAAGGAATTGGTGAACCCAAGGGATAGATATTAATATTATAAACCAAGAAATTAATAAACCCTAATAATTAATATTTTAAACTCAAGATATTAGTAAAGCATAAGAATTAATATTTTAAACTCAAGAGATTAATAAACCCAAGGAGTTATGAATACTATAAACCAAAAGAACTAATAAAACCAAGGGTTTAATATTACAAACCAAAGGAATTGGTGATCCCAATGGATAAATATTAAATAAATAAGGGATAAATAAGGCCAAGGTATCAATATTAAGAACAAAAGAGATTAATAAACCCTAAGAATTAATATTTTAAACACAAAAACCTAAAAAGTTAATAAACTCTGAGGATTAATATTTTTAACTCAAGAGATTTTAAAACCAAAGGGATTATTCATATTATAAACCAAAATAACTAATAAACCCAAGGGTTTATATTTCAAACCCGAAGAATTGGTGAACCCAAGGGATAAATATTAAAAACCTAAGGGATCAATATTAAAAACAAAAGAGATTAACAAAGCCTACAAATTAGATTAGCAAAGCCTACAAATTAATGCATTTAACATTTAGGATTGATAAAATCACATGATTATTAATATTATAAACCCAAGGGAATAATACTAAAGCTAAGATATTAATATTATAAACCTCAAGTATATAAAAATATTTAGATAAATACTATAAACCGTAAAATAAACATGGTTGAGAATGCTTGATTTAAACAATGCGATGTTGGATGAAGAATGACGATGGTCGACCATGGTTTATTTTCATATTGAGACAATCTTTGTCACAATGTGACATTCCACCATGGAAGACCTTAATCAAATACGAATGACGATGATTAACAATGGTCTCCCATGGTTGGTTTTCATATTCACACAATGTTTTTCATAATATGACATTGGACCATGCATTAATATTTAAGTGTATGACTAATATTTAACGCCTAATATTACCAACCCAAATATTTAGAAAACTCAAAGATTATTAAACCCTAAGAACTAATAATTTAAACTAAAAATCCTAAGAAATTAATAAACCCTAGTAATTAATAATTTAAAATCGGAGATTAAAAAACCAAAGGGATTATAAATATTATAAACCAAAAAAACTATTAAACCCAAGGGTTTAATATTATAAACTAAAGGAATTGGTGAGCCTAAGGGATAAATATTAAAAACTTAAGGGATCAATAAAACCAAAGGTTTAATATTAAAAACACAAGGGATTAAAAAACCCTAAGAATTAATATTTTCAACACAAAAACCTAAAAAATTAATATACCGTAATCTAATCAATATCTTAAAAGTCAAGAGATTAATAAACCCAAGGAATTATTAACTAATAAACCAAAGGGTTTAATATTATAAACTAAAAGAATTGATGAACCCAAGGGATAAATATTAAAAACCTAAGGGATCAATAAGGCCAAGGGTTTAATATTAAAATGAAAAGAGATTAATAAACCCTAAGAAATAATATTTTAAATATAAAAACCTAAAAAATTAATATACCATAATCTAATCAATCTTTTAAACTCGAGAGATTAATAAACCCAAGGGATTATTAATATTATAAACCAAAAAAACAAGACCCAAGGGTTTAATATTATAAGCTAAAGGAATTGGTGAACCCAAGGGATAAATGTTAATATTATAAACCATGAAATTAATAAACTGTAAGAATTAATATTTTAAACTCAAGAGATTAATAAAACATGAGAATTAATATTTTAAACTCAAGTGATTAATAATCCCAATGAGTTATTAATATGACAAACCAAAAAAACTAATAAAACCAAGGGTTGAATATTACAAACCAAAGGAATTAGTGAACCCAAGGGATAAATATTAAAGACCTAATGGATAAATAAGACCAAGGGATCAATATTAAGAACACAAGAGATTAATAAACACTAAGAATTAATATTTTAATCACAAAAATCGGAAAAATTAATAAACCCTAAGAGTTAATATTTTTAACTCAAGAGACTTTAAAACCAAAGGGATTATTAATATTATAAACCAAAATAACTAATAAACCCAAGGGTTTTATATTTCAAACCCAAGGAATTTGTAAACCCAAGGGATAAATATTAAAAACCTCATGGATCAATAAGGTGAAGGGATCAATATTAAAAGCAAAAGAGAGTAACAAATCCTACAAATAATATCTTAAGTAGAATGGATTGATAAGCTCACATGATTATTAATATTATAAACTCAAGGGAATAATATTAAAGCTAAGAAATTAATATTATAAACCTCAAGTTTATAGAAACCTTTAGATAAATAATATAAACCATAAAATAAACATGGTTGAGCATGCTTGATTTAAACATTGAGATAATTGTTGTCACAATGCGGCATTGGAAGAAGAATCACGATGGTTGGCCATGGCTGATTTTCATATTGAGACAATCTTTGTCAAAATGTGACATTCGACCATGGAAGACCTTGATCAAATATGACTAACATTGATTAAAAATGGTCTCCCATGGTTTTTTTTTTATATTCAGACAATATTTTTCATAGTATTACATTGGACCATGAATTAATATTAAAGTGTACGACTAATATTTAACGCCTAATATTACCAACCCAAAGACTTAGAAAACTCAAAGATTAATGAACTCTAAGAATTAATATTTTAAAACTCAAAAGCCTAAAAAATTAATAAACCCTAATAATTAATAATTTAAACTCAAGAGGTTAATAAACCAAAGGGTTTATAAATATTATAAACAAGAAAAACTAATAAACCGAGGGGTTTAATATTATAAACTAAAGGAATTGCTCAACCCAAAGGATAAATATTAAAAACCTAAGGGATCAATAAGGCCAAGAGTTTAATATTAAAAACACAAGAAATTAATAAACCATAAGAATTAATATTTTAAACACAAAAACCTAAAAAATTAATATACCATAAACTAATAAATATTTTAAATTGAAGATATTAAAAAACCCAAGGAATTATTAACATTATAAACCAAAAAAACTAATAAACCAAAGGGTTTAATATTATACACTAAAGGAATTGGTGAACCCAAGGGATAGATATTAAAAACCTAAAGGATGAATAAGGCCAAGGGTTTAATGTTAAAAACATAAGAGATTAATAAACCCTAAGAATTAATATTTTAAACATAAAAACCTAAAAAATTAATATAAACCCAAGGGTTTAATATTATAAACTAAAGGAATTGGTGGGTTTAAGGGATAAATATTAAAAATCTAAGTGATCAATAAGGCCAAGGGTTTAATATTAAAAATACAAGAGATTAATAGACCCTAAGAATTAACAATTTAAACATAAAAACCTAAAAAGTTAATATACCATAATCTAATCAATATTTGAAACTGAAGATATTAATAAACCCAAGGAATTGTTAATATTATAAACCAAAAGAACTAATAAATCAAAAGGTTTAATATTATAAACTAAAGAAATTGGTGAACCCAAAGGATAGATATTAAAAACCTAAAGGATCAATAAGGCCAAGGGTTTAATTTTAAAAACACGAGATTAATAAATGCTAAGAATTAATATTTTAAACATAAAAACCTAAAAAATTAATATACCGTAATCTAATCAATATTTTACACTCAAGAGATCAATAAACCAAAGCGATTATTAATATTATAAACCAAAAAAACTAATAAACCCAATGGTTTAATATTATAAATTAAAGGAATTGGTGAACCCAATGGATAAATATTAAAAACCTAAGGGATCAATAAGGCCAAGGTTTTAATATTAAAAACGCAAGAGATTAATAAACCCTAAAAATTAATATTTTAAACACAAAACTTAAAATATTAATTTACCAAAATCTAATCAATATTTTAAAATGAAGAGATTAATAAACCCAAGGGATTATTAATATTATAAACCAAAAGAACTAATAAACCAAAGGGTTTTCTAATCGCAGACCACATTCAATCATATTATCAACGGAAAAGACTAACATTATAAATCCTTGAGATTACTATTATAAAACCAATATATTAATAATCCCAATTGTTTATTAAAACCTAACATTATAAACCCAATGGAATAATATTAAACCTTAGGGTTAGTAGTATAAACCAAAGTATTACGAACCCTAGGGTCAATTTTATAAACCAAAGTATTATAAACCATGAGATTAATATTATAAGCACAATTGATTAACATTATAAATCCTAAATCCTTGGGTCTAATATTATAAATCCAAAATATTAACAAACCCAAGGGTTTATTAAACCCTAACATTATAAACCCAAGGGAATAATATTAAACCCTAGGGTGAGTATTATAAATAGTTGGATTTGAATATTATAAACCCACCGAATTAATATTATAAATCCTTCAAATTAATATTATAAACCAAAATATTAATTAACCCAAGGGTTTATTGATATTAGAAACTCAAGGGATTAATAAACCATTAGGATTATTAATATTACAAATCTAAGAAATTGATATTATAAACCAAAGGGATCAATAAACATAAAGGATTATCAATATTGTAAACTCAAATAATTAATAAACCAAAGGGATTAATATTAGAAACCAAACGGATGAAAACAACCCAAGGGATATGTGGGATACATATTTTAAATTCTTAAGATTAATATTATAAATTCAAAAGATTAATACACCCAAGAGTTTATTAAACCCTAACGTTATAAACCCAATGGAATATTATTAACCCTCGTATTAGTATTATAAACCAAAGTATTAAAAACCCTATGATTAATATTATAAACCCAAGGGATTTACATTATAAATCATTTGGATTAATAGTATAAACCAAAAATATTAATAAACTAGAGGGTTTATTAAAACCTAACGTTATAAACCAAATGGAATAATATTAAACCCTAGGGTTAGTATTATAAAGAATAGCCATGACCATGTATGACCATGGTTGAGTTTTTTTACCATGTTTTATTAGAATGATTACAACGGTTTACCAAGCATGACCATAGGTTACTACGGTTGAACAAGGATGATCATAGGTTACTATGGTTGAGAAAGGTTGACAATAGACTACTATGGTTGACCACATTTGACCATAGGCTACTATGGTTGAATACAACTAACTATTGTTGTATATTTTCCAGCATGGCAATGTTTGACAATGTATGGACATGGTTGAGTTTGTTTTACCGTGTTTGATTAGAATGATTACAATGCAAACCTTAATATTGTTATTTATCACTAATAATCTTAATATTATTTATATTAATAGTGTAAATTTTAGTTTAAATAACATTATTTATCACTAATGATCTTAATACTATTTATATTAATAGTGCTAATTTTGGTATCAATAGTAATATCATTCATAATATTAATCATCATGTTTTTTAGAGTGAATATAATTTAAAAAAAATATTAATAAAAAACATATTTATTATTATAAAGAAAGCATTATTAATGTTATTTATCAACATTAAAGTTAATAAGATTTATATTAATAATATTAATGTAATTGATCATATTAATATTATTAATATTATTGTTATAATTTAAATGTTATTAATAATTTTAAGAAATCTTAATCATGTTTGAAACTTATTATTATTAATACAATTATGAACATTAATTTAAAATAAACATCGTGAATATTTTATTAATGATGTTTTTAATAATATTGTTATTATTATTAATAATGTTATTAATTATATTGTTTTTAATAATAATTAAAATGTCATTTTTATTATTAATATAGTTTTTAGTATAAATCACGATGATCATTATTTAAATACTAATTATTAATATTATTTTTAGTGTATCTTAAAATGTTAATGTCATTAATGTCATTGTAGGGTTTTTAATATTGAGTTTATAATATTGGGGTTTGAAATTAGAAAACATAATATTATAAAAATATGAAAATGAAAATTTAGAAAAACTTAATATTATAAAGTATAAATATATAAAATCATAAAATAACTTAAATTTAAAAAAATAAAAAAATAAAACATAATTGGTTAATATATACTTTTACGGTAATACACTAAATATATTAATAATATTGATAAATAACTAGTGAATATTAATAAAACTAATACTATTAATTAATATTAGTACTATTATTAATATTAACATCAATGTTAATTAATATTAATATTGACTAATTATTTATTAATATTAATCAATTAAAAATAATAATATTAATTATTAATGTCATTAATATTAATATTACTATTTTTTTATAAAATTAAAGAAATTATAAAACTAATTTATGGTTAAAAAACTATGAAAAACTAATCTTATTATAAACTTAATAAACTTATTATTAATATTATAAAAATCTTAATAAAACACCATATTATTATAAAGAAAAGATTATTTTTACTATATTAATCAAAACTTAGTAATAATAATAATAATAGACAATAAAAAAACTAAATACCTAAATACAAATTTAATGATAAAATTTATCTTATTATAATAAAACCTAATAACGAAAAAAAATAAAATACATACCAAAATATTAAAAAAATACTATTATAGTTACATTAAAATGTAAACAGAAAGGGCTGCAATAATTCAAAGGTCAACCTCTAGACCATATTTTACTGAAACCTACTTCGAATTATGGGATCTAGCCTTCCTAGAATTCAGAGAGGGCTCTCTCTTTATGATTTATCTTTGTTTTTTATTTATGTTTTAGGCTAGTTATGATAGAACAATTGGTTTTGTTTTAAAGGTTTTTGGTGAGTAAAAATCACTTTGGATTAAACTAGAGAGAGATCTACTAGTCCATTGGGCTATGGAGTCTAAGTCTAGATAGCATACTAGAAAGCAAGGCCAAAAGGGTGCAAATGTATTCAGGGCAAGGTAGATAACCCTTAGAGTTTTGGGTAAAAGGTTTTTGATGAAATGGTATAGTCGGGATAGAGGGCAATGAAGGATCCTTTGATCTGGACAATGGAAGAAGGAGGCAGAGGTCAAATGGGAGTAGGAGCAATGAAGGATTCCTAACACTGGAAATCAGCAGAAAACATTTAAATGGTAACTTAGTTAAAAATAGGTAGAAAATGGCTAGTCTTGTAGTAATATTCCTAGTTACTCATTAAGATTGAACAAACATATATAATGGAATGCATGAAACTTAGAAAAGAGATAATGACTAGAAGAAATGTACTTCACTCTTCAACTTATCGCATGAGTCTTGAATTATGATGCCACTTTAAGCTTTGTTCTTCTACTTTGAAATCAACACATGTAAGCCTCCAATATATCAGCAAAAAGTCTATAGTAATCTTAGCAATTTTATTCCACCCAAAATACTTCAATGAGTGAAGTATTTCTCTTGAAAAAATATCAAGATTGGTTTACATATATCTTCAACTGTTTTACATAAATAGAACTTAAGTAAAGGACACTGAAAACTAATGCATCTATTTGGCACTATCTTTTATGGATAGGTAATGACAAAGAGGATAATTCGAATTTGATCTCAACTTTTAGTTGATGATGAGGCATCCGAGTCACTAATTGTTTCCTTTCTTTGTGCATTTTGCTCCAGTTATTCTATAAACTTGGGGTCCAATGTAATATTCCTAATTAGCAACAGCTAATTAGAATATTCTATTTTTTTTATTTTGTTGTCTATAGTTTGTAAATAAATTAAAAGTGAGTGAAGAGGGTCTAACTCACTTAAGTGAAATAAGACATCCACCTAGTAGCACAACTTTGTGACTTAAGTGGGAGTCAAGGAGGGCCTAACACCACGTAGAGGAGGGGGCTTATGTACACTCTAGAAGCTTCTGCGTAGATAAGGATGACGATGTGGAGGAGAGAGAGAGGCTACGTTGGGTTTTGGAGGGAAACCAACGTTGTAAAATATGGAGGAGCCTCCTCATTTCATTCATTCTTGAGTTGATGATTTTGGAGTAAGACTCTTGTCTTCTTGAGCACATTGGTTGTTTAGCCTGTCTGCAACACTATTTAGTGGACCGAGTGTTTCCGTGCGGAGATCTCACCCTTAGCCCTGGGGGACTTCGAGTTCCTACTCGGGCAAGGTTATTTTTTCAAAATTTTGTGAGTCGTTCCATTGTTTGGGTTTGTTGCGGAGCTAGAGCTTATAGAGACTGCGGAGTCACTGGGAGAGAGGATGCAGTCCATTGTGGAGGAGATTCGGATTGGGGTTTCTGCAGGCGATTTCACCGGGATTTCGAGAAGAGGGTCAGCCTTTGTCCATCGGAGGTTTTTGGTGGAGTTTGTGGCAGTATCTCAGTTGTTTCTATCCAGCCACTACGATGTACCTTGGAGGCCAGCGTAATTCACTCGGGAGGCAGTTTTTGGTGGTTTCGGGGGTTGGCCATTCTTGGAATGGTTTGTGGATCTTGTCGGGGTTGTTGAGGAGAGGAGATTTGCCGATTTTCAGCTCATTCCGGCAAGGGGATCAACCCCTAGTATTCATTCCATTCCAGTAGTAGCAGCTACACGGTAGTTTCAAGCAGCTAGGATGCAGTTCCTAGAGCAACCATTTCCGGTATTCTCTGAGAGTGTTTTCTCACTTGCCTTGCACAAGATTAGCCTAATGTACTCCATTACATTTCTCAGATTAATAAAATGACTTAGAATTTCTTCTCTATGTTTTCTGGATGAGTTTCCATAGTTTCCGTAGTTGCCATCATTTCCGTATTCTCTTTCTATGATATTATATGTCTATTATTGTTTTGAATATTTTATTTCTATACCACTTGGTGTGTTTATATTTCACTCTAAGACAGAGTCTAGAAAGGGCCAGGTAGCCTCTAGATCTCGCCCTCTTTTTAGAGGCGAAATATCCGGTAAATGCCCTCCTATTCCATCTCTGGTTGGATTTTTTCGTGTTTTAGAGATATCCCCGAAACGGGATATTACAGTGGTATCAGAGCATAGTTCTGGCTAAGCCTGTGGTCTATGACATCGAGAAAGATACCTTACAGAGGTAGGAAGTATAGAGACCATGAGCGTAGGTTGGAGACCACCTACGAAGAGGGAGACTGTGCCCAAGTAGAGGACACAGATCAGGAGAGGAGCCTATGATAGACGCAGAACATGAGGAGCCTGTAGAGACAGAGCAGGAGGAGCCAATGGCAGGTGATGATTATGTGAAGAGATTTGGTGAGATGCTCCTCAAATCAATACAGTATCTGTCGAGGCAGATTGAGGTGATGGGGCAAATATTCACCATTGTGGAGGCTAGATAGCGTGAAATCCCAAGGGGTTTCCAGATTGGCGAGGGATCAGGCACATCCCACCATTTTTCGAAGCATGATGCCACTCAGTATATGGCATCACATACACCCACATGTTCCACTATGCCCACTTTTCTGAGTGCAAAGACAGGGGCAAGAGCACAACAGGAGCCAGAGCTTAGCCACATGGGTGATTATTTCGTCGAGTATCATGGATATGGGCAGGAGTTCAGGGATGCCCTTCCATTCAGAGATTTTGTTCAGCTCCAGCGGGATAGCAGACCCCACAACTTTCACAGAGGGAACAAGCACTCACATGACGGGGGCTTGCAGCGCAAAGTGGGCAGATTCCATTTACCGACATTTGATTGGTCATCCAAGCATTCAAAAAAAGCTTGGGTGGAGAAGTTGGATGCCTCTTTCCAGCTTGACCGAGTATCGGAGGGGGAAACCATCAAAATGGTTACCTCGCACTTGGAGGATGAGGGCACACAGGATTGTAGGGAGTTCGAGGATACACCTAGTGTGACACAGGACTCACCCTCATTGCAAACCTCCTTGACCATGTCGGTTGATATCGTAGTGGAGAAGGTAGAGCCTACCCCAGTAGAGCCATCCATTGAGGTGATGACCGGAGCCGTGTTTGATTTTTCGGGTGGTAGCAGCACATGAGAGATGGGTGAGGTGTCAGGAGATGTATCCACCTTTGATGAGGCACTAGGAGATATAAAGGTATTGGATGATGGTAGCAGACAGCGGTATCATTGGCTTCGGGCAGACGTTATATTTTTGAAGGGGAAGTCCATGTCAATATGGGAGGCCATTTTGTTGCAGGACAGGGAGCTAGAGGGCATGAGAGTGGTTTGTGCCGAGTCGGCGGCAAAGTTGGCCCGCATTGGGGAACGACTGGATTCCCTGATGGTACAACCAGAGGGCACGTTGGAGCGTCAGATCATTCCCCTTCAGGCGTGCATGTACGGGACTAGTAGTGTTGTTGGGACACCTCTTCCCATTGGAGAGAGAGAGATAGAGTCACCTAGTCAGATCTCATACATTGACTTGGTTAGCAAGATGAGACGATCGGGTTTGCACAGGGTGCAGCATCCACATGTTGATGTTGGATGGCAAGAGATTTTGAGTTGGTACCCAGCGGAGTGGATTATGGAGATAGTGGTGGACACGGGTGTAGTTCAGCAGGAGTTCCTAGGTGCTAGGCATACAGGAACCCCAGATTGGCATTGGGGTCTAGGCGGGATATTACAGTGCTGGATCACCTATCATTTCCCAGGCAGGTCGGTTGACTATGTCTTGGAGGGTACAATTAGCCTAGCAGTAGAGCCTGCATATTTGCTAGGGGAGTTTCGGTCAGCTCCAGTGGCCAACTAGTTTATGGGCAGACTCCCTAGGTTGTCTTGGTATGAAACTTATACACGGGATCACAAGGTGGTCAACATACCTTGGCAGGATCTTGTCGGAGGAGGTGGCATTGGTAGGCCATCAGATGGCACCTTGTATGGGACCAAGGATTCTTCACCTTTGTGTGGGGCACGAAGGACGCAGCGGAGCCGAGCAATGGTGGTAACACTACTGACACATAGGGAGATTCACTTCTCGGACCCCTCGAGGAGGGTTTGGAGTGATGATCCATTCGTTGGTGGGTATAATGATGCGATGGTGGAGATGATGATACTAATTGGGGGTAGTCCAACATGTAGAGGCACAGCTCTAGGTCATCACATCCAGGGATGTGTGGGAGCCTCTAGCATTGAGCAGTGGACTACTGGTGGACATGGAGTTGCATGGTGGTGTACCGTAGTGTGTGGGACTTCATTGTGGAGTAGGGGTGTCCTACATCACATTGAGAGCACACAGGGAGTGATTGATGCTTGGAC
This sequence comes from Pinus albicaulis, assembly GCA_034641835.2. Taxonomy (NCBI): domain Eukaryota; kingdom Viridiplantae; phylum Streptophyta; class Pinopsida; order Pinales; family Pinaceae; genus Pinus; species Pinus albicaulis. The sequence goes on along the minus strand of CM076583.1, from coordinate 392,942,462 downwards.
ACAATCAGGGCACAAGACAGTATAGGGTGGTACAATAGTAGCATGGGGTATCCAGCAGTATACAGTGGTATGCCTCAGTGTGCAGTGGCATGTTGAGGAGTACAGGGATGATCGGTGGTATGCGAGGGCATATGGTGTTGCATAACAGGGTCTTAGAGCATTGCCTCTAGGGAGACTCACAGACAAGGACACCAGGCTTACCTTTGGGGTTATTTCACCCAAGATCGATGGGGAGATAGATGAGCGATACTTGATGGTATCTGTGGGGACTCATGCACCTTACCCTCTACTACATCACTCATGGGCACAGTTGATTTTGTCGATGTGCCTTGGCACCTTGGGCATGAGTAGCGGGATACGCGGGGCTCACCCAAGATATTTGGATGACACTCAGCACACTAGGGGAGAGACTTCTCAGCAGTGGCACTGGGTCGGGGTGCTAGTTGACAGCCGTAGGTTAGGGGATGAGATGATCCTCTGTAGGGGTGGCACATCAGTCATTGTTGAGCCTACGCTTGGGGAGCGGGTCATGAGGGAGACATGCATCACTTTTCCCTCAGGGCATGTCGAGATCATGCATGAGCACAGGATACTGGGTACAACAAAGGTAGCATCCTAGTATGTGTCTAGGCTCCAAACATTGTATCGACACTTTATCGAGAGGGTGGATGGCATATTCAATGCAGATGAGGTGGCGAAATTAGAACAGGAGGGCATTCCTTCTGTATGCCAGGGTGAGGACTCCTTTTCATATGAGTCCATAGGATCAATTGAGGATGCTCCTGGGGAGCGAGAACAGTCATGCAAATATGGTGACAGTAGAACGGAGCTACATTCCAGTGTCCAGGGTGAGCAGTCACGGGACTCTGCGGGAGATACTCTGGGTGAAGAGTCACTTGTGACGATTCAGCTAGAGCAACAGGTGATGGAGCCTGAGTTGACAAAGGAGGACACTATTCACATCAGGCATGATATTCCTTTGGGGGAGAGCCAGATGGGCGCCCACATTGATCCGATGAGGGATATGCAGCTAACATTGGGGTCATCCATTGAGGTCGGGCAGTCAGATGCACTGACATCGAGTAGGTGACAGCAGTTGCAGATCCATATCCTCTGGAGGTGTTGGAGGTTGATGGGATTGTTCTGTAGGGGGCCAGTAGACAGCGAGAGCATGACATTCCTGATCAGGAGTGGGAGGAGTTGTTGGATATGGTGGAGCATCCATCTTTGGGTCGACACAGAGATGAGGCGCAGATAAACGTACACACAGTCAGCAGAGCTACATTGTTTTTAGTGGGTAGCACTCTCCAGGAGTACATCAATGGATCTTGCAACACATCTTGCCCACTTTGGCCCATTATAGAGAGAAGGGCTTCCTTCTATAGGCAGCTTTCATTGGAAGACAGGGTAGAGCAGTGGGAGTTTATTACGGGCTGGCAGAAACACTCCAGGTGTGTTCCATATGAAGTTGTTGTAGCTACATCGGGTTCTTCTTCCAGGATGGACTGGCGGGAGATCATGAGTTGGTACCCTCTTGATGGTACAATATTCTTCATAGGGAGCACAGTAGAGCAGGGGCCCTTGGACATAGTAGATGTTACAAATTCCAGATGGCAGGGGGGCACAGGTTGTCATTTCTTCAGCACTCCATCCCGATTTCAGTAGAACAGGATTAGCGTGGGATTGAGTCAGAACTTGGATTGGAGAGATGTGATGAGTTGGAACACAGCTGATGGGAGAACTTACACAGTCACAGATACAATGCAACATGGGTCATGGTCTTCGCCTCTTAGAGCATTAGTCATAGCCAGACGCAGTGCGCAGTCGGAGTCGTGGGACTTGGGCGATTATTGGCTAGGGTGGCGATGGGATTCGGGAGGACTGTTGGTTGGCTAGTACCATGAGAGATCAGTTTGGGATCCTGGCATTGAGAGATCCCTTCATATCAGGGTGATGCAGAGGTCAGGGAGGTTTCAGTGGCGCATCTGGGACCCAGGCACATTTTGCAGTGTCAGTTGGGAGCATCAGCTAGAGAGGAGGCTTGTTTAGGCATTGCTTGAGGACAAGCAACATTTTGCTGGGGGGGGCTATAATATTCCTAATTAGTGATAGCTAATTGGAATATTATATTTTTTTTATTTTTTCTTCTATATTTTTTAAATAAATAAAAAGTGAGTGAAGACGGTCTAACTCACTTAAGTGAAATAAGACATCTACCTAGTAGCACAACGTTGTGACTTAAGTGGGAGTCAAGGGGGGCCTAACACCACGTAGAGGAGGGGGCCTATGTACACTCTAGAAGCTTATGCACAGACAAGGATGAGGATGTGGAGGAGAGACAGAGGCTACGTTGAGTTTTGGAGGGAAGCCAACATTATAAAAGATGGAGGAACCTTCTCATTTCATTCATTCTTGAGTTGATGATTTTGGAGTAAGACTTTTGTCTTCTTGAGCACGCTGGCTGTTTAGCTTGTCTGCAGCATTGTTTAGTGCACCGAGTGTCTCCATGCGGAGATCTCACCCTTAGCCCTGGGGGACTTCAAGTGCCTGCTCGAGCAAGGTTAGTTTTTCAACATTTTGTGAGTCATTCTATTGTTTGGGTTTGTCGTGAAGCTAGAGCTTATAGAGACTGCACAGTCATTGGGAGAGAGGACGTAGTCCATTGTGGAGCAGCTTCAGATTGGGGTTTCTACAGGTGATTTCACTGGGATTTCGAGCATAGGGTCAGCCTTTTCCCTTTGAATGTTTTTGGCAAAGTTTGTGGCAGTATCTCAAATGTTTCTATCCAGCCACTACACTGTACCTTGGAGGCCAGCGTAATTCAATGGGGAGGCAGTTTCTGGTGGTTTCGAGGGTTGGCCATTCTTGGAATGGTTTGTGGATCTTGTCGAGGTTGTCGAGGAGAGGAGATTTGCCAATTTTCAGCTCATTCCAGCAAGGGGATCAACCCCTAGTCTTCAGTCCATTCCAGCAGTAACAGCTACACGGCAATTTCCAGTAGCTAGGATGCAGTTCCTAGAGCAACCATTTCCACTATTCTCTAAGAATGTTTTCTCACTTGCCTTGCGCAAGATTAGCCTATTGTACTCCATTAAATTTCTCATATTAATAAAATGGCTCAGCATTTCTTCTCTATTTTTTCTGGATGAGTTGTCATAGTTGCCGTAGTTGTCGTCGTTGCCATATTCTCTTTCTATACCACTTGGTGTGTTTATCTTTCACTCTTAGACAGAGTCTAGAAAGGTCCAGGTAGCCTCCAAATCTCACCCTCTTTTTAGAGGCGAAATATTCGGTAAATGCCCTCCCAGTCCATCTCTGGTTGGAGTTTGTTGTGTTTTAGAGATATCCCCGAAACGAGATATTACATCCAATGATACCATTGTTTTTCTCAATCCGAAATATATATGTAAAAAGTGAAAGAGGTTATTGTAGATGAATACGTTGGTGAGATACACCTCTCTCAGTTTCCTAAAATTCCTCACTAGCTATTCACAATAGGCTCTGCAAAAATGTGTAAAACAGAGTTTTATAGAGTCTAAAAAATAGGCTGTATGACGATAAAGCAAAAGAATTCCATGAGCTTAGGCTAGGCCAGCTCACTATTGATGAGTTTGTCACTAAGTTTACTAATCTACTGAGGTATGTCCCTTACATTAGGGAAGAAAAGGAAAAAGTGCAAAGATTTTTAAATTGCTTACCTACTATGTACAAGGAGAAAATAGAGTTTGACAACCCAAAGACCATGGATGAAGCTGTTAGAAAAGAAAGACTATGCTATCAGCAGTTTAAAGGTAAAGCTCAACAAGGGAAGGTCTGGATGAACAAGGGTGAGTTCAAAGGAAAGAGACCAAAACCAGCATATTTAAGGAATTTTGGTAGAGACCATCAAAGGAAAAAGTTCAGCAAACCAAAAGAAAGTCAAACTGCTCAGTCCCAAGTGGTGTCAAAACCAGTGGAAGGGAACAATAAAAAGGAAGGGACAGTCAGAATGAAGGAACCTCTGAAATGTTGGGGCTGTGGAGAACCCCATATGATGAGGGACTGTCCCCATCGAAATATTCATATGATCAGCAGAGAGCGAGAGGCAACAACATTCAATGACATAGCCAGAAACATACCAACCATCAGTGCAACATTGGAAAATAGGCAAGCAGAACATCAAGCAACCATGGTGGAAATGGAGGGTAAGATTTCTGACCTACCTGTTACTGTTTTGATTGATCCAGGTGCTTCTTTGAGTTACATTAGTCCTGGAATTGTAGAAAAATGTAAAATTAAACCTGAAAAATTTCAGCAGTCATGGTTGGTACAGCTGGCCACTGTAACTAAGAGAAAAGTCACACATAAGTTGCCCAAAACAGCAATACAATTAAATGGGTTCCCAACACAGCATAAAATTCAAAACATATTGCCATTAGGATCCTATGATCTGCTGATAGGAATGGATTGGCTGGAAAAGAAGAAATCCCTGATGAACTGCTGGGATAAAACCCTGCATTGTGTAGATGAGGAAGGGAAACCTTTTACATTAAAAGGGAAACCAAAACCCATTGTAGTAAGACAAATATCAGCCTTGCAATTGAAAAGAACAACTAGAAAAGGATACCCAGTCTATGCAGTGCATGTAGAAGAAATAGAACAGGAAACTGAGGAAGAGTTACTGGATGCTGTACCAGTCATCAGAGAATTTAAGGAAGTTTTTGCCAAGGAAATCCCTCATCTTCGCCCCAAAAGAGAGATTGATTTTTCAATCGATCTGGTACCGGGAGCCACACCTGTTTCCCGAGCCCCCTATCGGATGAGTCCGCCAGAACTGATGGAGCTGAAGATGCAGCTGCAAGAATTATTGGATAAAGGTTACATATTACCTGGCGGTGTCTCCATGGGAGCCCCCGTGTTATTTGTGAAAAAAGAAGGATGGAACTTTAGGATGTGTATCGTACTATCGTCAACTCTAATGTTGACCATTGGGAACAGATATCCACTTCGAGAATGATGACTCGTACTGTTGAGGAGCCAGCTTTCTCCAAAATAGACCCAAGGACCGGGTATCACCGCCCGGTAATTAAAGAAGAAGACATCAAAGAAAACAAGATTGGAACTGGTGTATGGGCATTACGAATTTATAGTCTCACTCTTTTGGTTTGACAAATGCCCCCCGCCATTTACATATTTATGTCCGATGAATAAAAAAAGGAATAAGTATTTGGACAAATTTGTTCTTGTGTTCATAGATGATATCTTAGTTTACTCCAAAAATGAGGAAGAACATAAGGAACACCTGAGAATAGTGTTGCAAACTTTGAAAGAAAATCAGCCATATGCCAAGATCAATAAATCTGAATTTTATAAAGACAAAATTCAATATTTGGGTCATATACTCAAAAAGGGCTTGTCGTTGACCCTGAAAAGACAAAAATCCATTAAAGAATGAAGCGTCTCACCGATGTCTCACAGAAGATCATTTATGGGAATGGCAGCAAGCACACGCATTTGTGGAGAGATTTTTCGCTATATAGCAAACCATAACTCTCAATACATAAAAGGAAGGTGTCAAGTTTGTGGACTGGTGTACGACAAACAGCCTCTTTAACAATTGAAACAGAAACTTATTTCAGCTCCTATATTACAAATTGTGGATCCTGATAAAGAGTTTGTGGTATGTACAGACGCTTACAGAGAAGGGCTAGGGGGAGTGTTATTGCAAGAAAATTCAGTGATTGCCTATGAGTCTAGGAAATTGAAAACTCATGAACAGAATTATAGTGCATATGATTTGGAATTTGCAGCTGTTATTCATGCTTTAAAAATGTGGAGGCACTATCTGTTGGGGAAAAATTTCACCTTGATGACTGATCATATTAGCCTTAAATACTTCTTTTCTCAAACTGATCTGAATGCAAGACAAGCCAGGTGGCTGTCTTTTCTAAGTGAGTTTGATATGGACATAAAACATATCAAGGGGAAAGAAAATAAAGTTGCTGATGCTTTAAGTAGAAATGCTTGTCAACATTTAAACAGCATTGGGAGTAGTGCCCAGATGGAGATAGAGGAATTGGTGGTAAAAGCAGCAAATCAAGATCCCAACTATGAAGCACTCCTGGTGCAACTACAGGGAAAGGATAAAACTGATTTCACTAAAAACCAAAAAGGGCTACTCTACTACAAAAATAGGTTGTATATTCCAAATATAGAATCCTTGAAAAGAGAAATTCTAAATGAATATCACAAACAGCCCTATGCAGGACATCCAGGGTACCAGAAGATGTTAACAGCCTTGAAAAAGAAGTTGTTCTGGCCAGGAATGAAGAGAGACAAAGAGAGCATCTAAGTAAGTGCATGGTTGGAATGTCAATCGGTCAAGGAGCATCAACATCCCAAGCAGGATTTTTTACCCGGCACACCATGGAGGGAATGGGACACAGCTTTCCTAGATTTTATAACAGGATTACCCAAGACTAAATATCAACATGATTCTCGTAATGGTAGTAGTAGACACTCTCACAAAAGTCAGCTTCACTTTATACTACCAAGTCCACTCCTTGGAACAACTCAAGTAGCAAATGTTTTCCTAAAAGGAGATAGTAAGGCTTCATGGAGTTCCCAAGGTGATTGTATCAGATCGAGATGCTAAGTTTACAGCAGCATTTTGGAAGGGATTGTTTGCAGGAATGGCTACTAAGCTGAATTTTAGTACTGCCTATCACCCTCAAACTGATGGGCAAACAGAAAGGACAAATCAAATTTTAGAGGATATGCTGAGAATGTACGTGATGGATAGGCCATCAAAATGGGAAGAGCTATGCTGATAAGAAATGAGTGCACCGAGAATTCAAAGTGGGAGACCATGTGTATTTGCGTATTAAACCCAAAAAGAGCACACTTTATGTCGGAAGTTGTGCGAAACTGGCTCCTAGATATTGTGGTCCTTTTGAAGTATTAGAAAGGGTGGGACCAGTGGCTTACAAGCTGGCCTTACCACCCCATGTTAGAGTTCATGATGTATTTCTTGTTTCATTATTAAAAAAATATGTGCATGATGCTTCTCACATAGTTGATTGAAATGCTGTACAGGGAACCGTAAGGGGAGTTTCTGCCAGAACCGCTTCAAATATTGGAGCGGGAAGAAATTGAATTGAGAAATAGAACAGTGGTCAGAGTAAAAGTGCAGTGGAAGCACTTTACTGCTGAAGAAGCCACCTGGGAAAGGGAAGCTGAAATGATGGAAACATATCCATTTTTGTTTAAATGAACTCTAGTAGTTGAATAAGAACACCGAGGACGGTGTTTATTTTCAGAGGGGGAATATGTAACACCCCCAATTTGTGTGTTTAATTTAAACATTTGAACTTTAATCCTGAGGGGGTGGACCCCAAGGGATGAGTATGGTGTGAATGTAATTTCATATTTTATTTGAGGAAATAAATAAAATGATTGTGCATTTTGACCAAAAAGAGAATGTGAGATCACTTGCCAAATCCATGAGGATGGATAAGGCAACAAATCCCCAAAAATCTTTCAAAAATCCTTGAAAGAAATTAATTTAGATTTGAGGAGGAATCTAAATTTCCCCAATGAAGAGGAGTAGTTGGGAAGAGGTGAGAAAAAGATGGAAAAGCTGAGGAAAAGCTTAAAGCAGCTTTAAAGAATCCCAAGATGGGAAGCCTAGGCTAAACAGGAAAGAAAGCATCCTGCTATTCTGGACGCAGAATTAGAAACATGCTTTGGGGAATTTTGAGCTTAAATAAGCTGCTCCTAAGCAGATCAGAGGGGGGATCTGTGCTAGGAGGTGATCTCTGCTCGGGGGTGAGTCCTGGGAGATAAAGAGGACTCTAAGGTTGGGAGGTTGGTCATTTTGCAGATTTTGTGGTATGTCTGAAATTCTTATTACTATGTTTTATTACAGTATGAATTGGCTACATATAAAATTGTATTTTATGACAATGAAGAAATTGGTACTACATTTAACAGAATCTATCCTTAGGTATGCACCTTTCAGATTCTGTTTAGTTGTAGACCAGCAAATCCATAGAGTAGAAGCCCCAGAATCTCTAAACCAAGTTCGGTTTAAATCTGGAGCTACTTGGCCTCTACAGATGATAACATTTTGTTATGTTCCTGTAGACATGATAAGGATATAATATGCTTATGTGTATGCTAGAGAACCAATATAGCATTACTGAACTATCTACATGTTATGTAGCAGCAAGGAAGAAAGCAAGATATCAGTTTTTAAATTCCATCCATGAGAATTCTAACACTTATAACATTTATAAACTGCACATATGAGCACTCGAACAATTATAAATGCTGGAAAAAAAGTAATTATATTCTAGATGAGCATGCTATCAGTTATATGGATGTGGATCTCATATCTAAACTATGTTCTTACTCCTTGACCAACTGTAACCTAGAAAAGTAAATATCATAGCAAAGGAGTGAATTAAAAATTAATGTTCTCTAGTCAAGTACTATTAACTACATATAGTATACATCAAAAGTAAAGTATCAATGATGAGTATGCATTATAGAATATGTAGCTATAAATTCTTCTTAAAACCCCACACAAATCTTTCCTAGAGAAGAGATTAATGTACTCATAGAAATTATAGAGCGTGCTGTGCTTTTATTGCTTCACTAACCAGTGAGATACATGTTCTGACTATAGATAAAATCTATGAGTAAGGAATAGTATCAAAGAAACTACGGCATAAACATATATGTATTTAATAAAAATTTTAAATATATTAACAAATATCCAATCTAGTGTAGGTAGATCTTTTTAAGATCGACCATAGTTGAGATAGATACAAAAATGAAACCTATATGATACACGAAAAGATAGCAATAAGAATACATATAAAACTCTTATATGGAAAAACAAAAGGGAACTATAAATGCGTCCCTTATCCCTACATCTGTCATATACGATACAAGAAAAAAAGTTATAAACACGAACGCTACCTTTAGAGGTGTGGATAATATATGACCGCACGAAAAGTAAATACAGATTAATTGTATCAGGGTTAACGTATGTGAACGATTGACGGAATACCCAGTCAAACTATAGAAATAGAGGTCAAATCCAAAGCGATACATGTGCTTTTAAAACACCGATTAGGAAATTAGTGCTAACTAAACCAATGTTGTTCACATCGACTACAAATAAGATATGGGTATGCAATTTATATACTTATGTAATGATGGAAAGGATCGAACCATATAAAAAAGGGTAAGTTGCGAATTCACAGAATTATAGTATCTAAATGCTGTAAAATTTCGCCATAACGATATATATATCGACACATTAAAAACAAAATATAAAAAAAACTGTGAGTGCGATCCATCACTCCCGATAACCTTGCATTATAACAGAGTAGGGAGGCCATTAACATATATATATGAGATCTGCACAGAACGAAAGAGGATTTATGGGTAAGTGGTTAGTGGTATAGCAGACCTGCACTTGACTCGGTGCTATCAGAGTTGATTTCTCCGACTGACTGTTACAATAACACGTCTCAGCTAAACCAACAGTCATAACCGTTGGTGTTACGTTCTGGGAATAATAAAACGAAAAGAACCATGTCATAAATTTTAGGGGAAAGTGAACAATACGTAACCCTATTTCTGCTGAAATCCGATTAATCTAATTCAACATAACTTGATAAGTTTCCCTGCTCAGAAAACGCATAGAAGCGCTCTCCAAGTTCACAAGAAGATATAGCCAAGTCTGCGCAATACCACACAGAATTTTCTACCGTCCAGAATGGACGTAAGTAAAGCGGCTAGCACGTATGGAGGATAATGATTTCCATTCTGGCGGCAAAGAGAAGTCTGAGTATATGCTCATGACCGTCACAAACATGTCCGCCTGCATTTGCTTCTAAATGCGATGAGAAGAAAATTAAAACTATATTACGTCAGAGTTCACAGTAGCCATCGATCAGAATATATAGAAAGACATAAGGGCAAACCGAAAGAAACACAAACATATGGCAAATCCACGCTAGTCCCCTGCTCCAGAATAGAAGGGTGCCGCAAACTTTGCAAACCTGAAATAACAGTGTGTTCCACAGAAACCGAGTTAGCCACGATTGGAAACCACGAAGATTAAACAAATTTAAACAAAAATCTAACCATCGAGAACTGCGCGGGGTAGATGGAGGCGAGACCTGTAAATCGCCCTCAATCTTGTCGCTCTCATGCAGACAAGGTTGAACTCGTCGGCCGATCAAAAGGGGATGAGTCAAAACACGAGCTCTGGCCTTTCTGCCAAGCTGCGTGGATTGTAGAACAGTAAAACCAGGGGACAAGAAACTAAAATGAAAACACAGAGACCAGGAAAATGAAATCGCCGAAGGCAGACTGAGGTTTAAGGAAGTGAAACCGTGATCCTAAGTGCCGTTGCTGGTTGAATGTATAAACCAGATCGAAACCTGAAACCTTAAGGGCAGTGGTCCGGTGGTTGCACAAAATCCCGAGGAGAGGATCCTACAAATCTTGGTGGCAGAGAAATCGGTCCCAGTGTTGCGTGATCGAAGTTCCTTAACCCTAAAAATGTAAGGCACAGCGCAGTCATAAAACGGCTCGAGTACGTTGATCCGTCCTAGCCGAGGTGCACCATGCCATCGAACCACCTAAACTGTGCGGATACCCGTCGAGTCCTTCAGTTCGGGTACCCTGGGTCGAAAACCCTAACCTGTACCGTGAGACGTTCCGCGTGTGTGACGGCGACATGACGGCGGTGGTTGTATACTCGCACACGGAATGTAAATCTGCCGTGGTCAGTCTCCCCTGCAACAATCCAAGGCAACGAAAAAAAAAACGCGGCGTACCTGCCATATGAACCCCGCAGACGTGTTAATAAAGACAATTCAGATATTTGAACACAGGCCTATGGCCGACCGAACCCAGCTGAATGTAACTGTCCAACGAATATAGTTTGGGAAACAACAAACCAATAATTATAAACAGTAGTCGTAAAATAAGATAAAGCACTTTAGGAACGGTATATGGCTCATTCATAATACGCCATCAATATCGAAAGTATAATGCCATAACATCATCCTTCCGAATATCGTGGGCCGATTCATCCATTCTTAACTGTAGGTGTAACCGAAAGGGTAACATGTTATCTTCGGAGCAAAGGATATACATACAAATGAAATTAACCGAGAACATATAGAATTTTGATGTAGTGGAAGAATAATTATACATAACGGGTTGGGGGTGAATTATAAAACCCCTATAGTTTAATGTATAAATACATTGTATGTATAATTAAGAGAAATAATAAATTAGGACAACACCTCTACCTATATATCTACAGGTGTAAATATATTATGGGGATAATTGTAGGAATATAAAAGATGGTAAAGGGCATTATCACAAAGAGATATCAAAAGGTAAAGAGGAATATGGATATGTATATCTATGGTGGAATTAAAGCAAATGTAATATGTATATATGGTTATAAAAGGGAATGTAACATATGTATATGGTGTTATTAAAGTGAAGGCAAACATATACATATGGGATATTGGATATATTTATATAGATTGTGCAGATGGGAACTCCAACGTTAATTTAATTCTATTCAAAGACATACACATATGGATTGTGTATAAGCTACAAGAATGAATTATAGTTATATATATATATATATATATATCAATAATTTACATTGGTCCCTAAGCCGCAGAGGTAAAAAAAATAAAAATAAAAAAAATTTGGAGGCGTGACAAATGGTATCGGAGCACTAGTTAAAACAAGTTGGGCTGTTGTTTTGTGCTCACTGCTTGTTACATATTTTGTTTTTCTGAAGTTTATAAACTTTGCTAATCTGTGTTGTAAGTGTGTACAGTTGAAATGGCTGAAGGTGAAGGGATTTATGTGGATCTGCGTGATGAATTTGCTACTCCAGATCCCAATGCCCCGGTACTGGCTATGTTGCATAGGATGCAACGAGAATTGGCTGAATTAAGAAGCCAGAATGACATGTTGTCATCAGGCAGTAAGGAGCAGGAAAAGCTCATCAGAGAGCTGACTTCCACGAACAGCCAGGAAGGCGAAGGTTCGGGAAAGAGAAAGATGGATGAGTCTGAAGATGAGGATGCAGCTAGACATCAACATAAGCAGAAAAGAGAATTGCAGGGAGAATTTCGAAAAATCAAACCTCCCTCCTATGATGGGGAGAAGGAGGAGGATGCTGAAGCTTGGTTGCTGAACATGATCAAGTATTTCCAAGTCTATGAATATGAGAGAAATCTGAAGGCTAGATTAGCTGTGTACCAGCTACAAGGAAAAGCTACACTCTGGTGGGAAGAGACAAAAATGGTGCATGCCATTGATGAAAAGACAGTTACTTGGGAAGATTTTCAGACTAAGTTCAAAATTCGTTATTTGAATGAACGTTATTATGACGATAAAGCAAAAGAATTCCATGAGCTTAGGCTAGGGCAGCTCACTATTGATGAGTTTGTCACTAAGTTTACTAATTTACTGAGGTATGTCCCCTACATTAGGGAAGAAAAGGAAAAAGTGCAAAGGTTTTTAAATTGTTTGCCTACTGTGTACAAGGAGAAAATTGAGTTTGACAACCCAAAGACCATGGATGAAGCTGTTAGAAAAGCAAGATTATGTTATCAGCAGTTTAAAGGTAAAGCTGAACAAGGGAAGGGCTGGATGAACAAGGGTGAGTTCAAAGGAAAGAGACCAAAACCAGCATATTTAAGGAATTTTGGTAGAGACCATCAAAGGAAAAAGTTCAGCAAACCAAAAGAAAGTCAAACTGCTCAGTCACAAGTGGTTTCAAAACCAGTGGAAGGGAACAATAAAAAGGAAGGGACAGTCAGAATGAAGGAACCTCTGAAATGTTGGGGCTGTGGAGAACCCCATATGATGAGGGACTGTCCCCATCGAAATATTCATATGATCAGCAGAGAGCGAGAGGCAACAACATTCAATGACATAGCCAGAAACATACCAACCATCAGTGCAACATTGGAAAATAGGCAAGCAGAACATCAAGCAACCATGGTGGAAATGGAGGGTAAGATTTCTGACCTACCTGTTACTGTTTTGATTGATCCAGGTGCTTCTTTGAGTTACATTAGTCCTGGAATTGTAGAAAAATGTAAAATTAAACCTGAAAAATTTCAGCAGTCATGGTTAGTACAGCTGGCTACTGGGACTAAGAGAAAAGTCACACATAAGTTGCCCAAAACAGCAATAGAATTAGATGGGTTCCCAACAGAAGTAAATCTAAACATATTGCCATTAGGATCCTATGATCTGCTGATAGGAATGGATTGGCTGGAAAAGAAGAAATCCCTGATGAACTGCTGGGATAAAACCCTGCATTGTGTAGATGAGGAAGGGAAACCTTTTACATTAAAAGGGAAACCAAAACCCATTGTAGTAAGACAAATATCAGCCTTGCAATTGAAAAGAACAACTAGAAAAGGATACCCAGTCTATGCAGTGCATGTAGAAGAAATAGAACAGGAAACTGAGGAAGAGTTACTGGATGCTGTACCAGTCATCAGAGAATTTAAGGAAGTTTTTGCCAAGGAAATCCCTCATCTTCGCCCCAAAAGAGAGATTGATTTTTCAATCGATCTGGTACCGGGAGCCACACCTGTTTCCCGAGCCCCCTATCGGATGAGTCCGCCAGAACTGATGGAGCTGAAGATGCAGCTGCAAGAATTATTGGATAAAGGTTACATTAGACCAAGTGTATCTCCATGGGGAGCCCCGGTGTTATTTGTGAAAAAGAAGGATGGAACTTTTAGGATGTGCATTGACTATCGTCAACTGAACAAGTTGACCATTAAGAATATATATCCACTTCCTAGAATTGATGATCTTTTTGATCAAGTGAGAGGAGCTTCAGTCTTCTCCAAAATAGACCTAAGGACTGGGTATCACCAGCTCAGAATTAAAGAAGAATACATCAGCAAAACAGCATTTCGAACCAGGTATGGGCATTACGAATTTATAGTCCTACCTTTTGGTTTGACAAATGCCCCTGCCACATTTATGTGTCTGATGAACAGTGTGTTGAATAAGTATTTGGACAAATTTGTTCTTGTGTTCATAGATGATATCTTAGTTTACTCCAAAAATGAGGAAGAACATAAGGAACACCTGAGAATAGTGTTGCAAACTTTGAGAGAAAATCAGCTATATGCCAAGTTTAGTAAATGTGAATTTTATAAAGATAAAATTCAATATTTGGGTCATATAATTTCTGAAAAAGGGCTTGCTGTTGACCCTGAAAAGATAAAAGCCATTAAAGAATGGCCAGTTCCCACTGATGTCTCAGCAGTAAGATCATTTATGGGAATGGCAGGCTATTATCGCAGATTTGTGGAGAGATTCTCTGCTATAGCAAATCCCATAACCTCATTACAAAGGAAGGGTGTCAAGTTTGTGTGGACTGAAAAATGCCAAAGCAGTTTCGAACAATTGAAACAGAAACTTATTTCAGCTCCTATATTAAAAATTGCTGATCCTGATAAAGAGTTTGTGGTATGTACAGATGCTTGCAGAGAGGGGCTAGGAGGAGTCCTATTGCAAGAAAACTCAGTTATTGCCTATGAGTCTAGGAAATTAAAAACTCATGAACAGAATTATAGTGCATATGATTTGGAATTTGCAGCTGTTATTCATGCTTTAAAAATGTGGAGGCACTATCTGTTGGGGAAGAAGTTCACATTGATGACTGATCATATCAGCCTTAAATATTTCTTTTCCCAAACTGACCTGAATGCAAGACAAGCTAGATGGCTGTCTTTTCTAAGTGAATTTGATATGGACATAAAACATATCAGGGGAAAAGAAAATAAAGTTGCTGATGCCTTAAGTAGGAATGCTTGTCAACATTTAAACAGCATTGGGAGTAGTGCCCAGATGGAGATAGAGGAATTGGTGGGAAAAGCAGCAAATCAAGATCCCAACTATGAAGCACTATTGGTGCAACTACAGAAAAAAGATAAAACTGATTTCACTAAAAACCAAAAAGGACTTCTCTATTACAAAAACAGGTTGTATATTCCAAATATAGAGTCATTGAAAAGAGAAATGCTAGATGAATATCACAAGCAACCTTATGCAGGACATCCAGGATACCAGAAGATGTTAACAGCCTTGAAAAAGAAGTTGTTCTGGCCAGGAATGAAGAGAGATGTGGCAGAGTATCTAAGTAAGTGTATGGAATGTCAACTGGTCAAGGTTGAGCATCAACATCCAGCAGGGCTTTTAAACCCTTTGCCAATTGCAGAATGGAAATGGGACACAGTTTCCATGGATTTTATAACAGGATTACCCAAGACTAAATATCAACATGATTCTGTAATGGTAGTAGTAGACACTCTCACAAAAGCTGCTCACTTTATACCAGTGAAATCTACTTTCGGAACAGCTCAAGTAGCAAATGTTTTCCTGAAGGAGATAGTAAGACTTCATGGAGTTCCCAAGGTGATTGTATCAGATCGAGATGCTAAGTTTACAGCAGCATTTTGGAAGGGATTGTTTGCAGGAATGGGTACTAAGCTGAATTTTAGTACTGCCTATCATCCTCAAACTGATGGGCAAACAGAAAGGACAAATCAAATTTTAGAGGATATGCTGAGAATGTACGTGATGGATAGGCCATCAAAATGGGAAGAGCTATGCTGATAAGAAAAGGGTGCACCGAGAATTCAAAGTGGGGGATCATGTGTATTTATGCATCAAACACAAAAAGAGCACACTTTATGCTGGAAGTTGTGCAAAACTTGCACCTAGATATTGTGGGCCTTTTGAAGTCTTAGAAAGGGTGGGACCAGTAGCTTACAAGCTGGCCTTACCACCCCATGTTAGAGTGCATAATGTATTTCATGTTTCATTATTAAAAAGATATGTGCATGATGCTTCTCACATAGTTGATTGGAATGTTGTACAGGTGGAACCAGAAGGGGAGTTTCTGCCAGAACCGCTTCAAATATTAGAGCGGGAAGAAATTGAATTGAGAAACAGAACAGTGGTCAGAGTAAAGGTGCAGTGGAAGCACTTTACTGCTGAAGAAGCCACTTGGGAAAGGGAAGCTGAAATGATGGAGAGATATCCCATTTTGTTTAAATGAACTCTAGTAGTTGAATAAGAACACCGAGGACGGTGTTTATTTTCAGAGGGGGAATATGTAACACCCCCAATTTGTGTGTTGAATTTTTAAAGTTAGACATTTGAACTTTAATCCTAAGGGGGTGGACCCCAAGGGATGAGTATGGTGTGAATGTATTTTCATATTTTATTTGAGGAAATAAATAAAATGATTGTGCATTTTGACCAAAAAGAGAATTTGAGATCACTTGCCAAATCCATGAGGATGGATAAGGCAACAAATCCCCAAAAATCTTTCAAAAATCCTTGAAAGAAAATTATTTAGATTTGAGGAGAATCTAAATTACCCCAATGAAGAGGAGTAGTTGGGAAGAGGTGAGAAAAAAGCTGGAAAAGCTGAGGAAAAGCTTAAAGCAGCTTTAAAGAATCCCAAGATGGGAAGCCTAGGCTAAACAGGAAAGAAAGCATCCTGCTATTCTGGACGCAGAATTAGAAACATGCTTTGGGGAATTTTGAGCTTAAATAAGCTGCTCCTAAGCAGATCAGAGGGGGGATCTGTGCTAGGAGGTGATCTCTGCTCGGGGGTGAGTCCTGGGAGATAAAGAGGACTCTAAGGTTGGGAGGTTGGTCATTTTGCAGATTTTGTGGTATGTCTGAAATTCTTATTACTATGTTTTATTACAGTATGAATTGGCTACATATAAAATTTTATTTTATGACAATGAAGAAATTGGTACTACATTTAACAGAATCTATCCTTAGGTATGCACCTTTCAGATTCTGTTTAGTTGTAGACCAGCAAATCCATAGAGTAGAAGCCCCAGAATCTCTAAACCAAGTTCGGTTTAAATCTGGAGCTACTTGGCCTCTACAGATGATAACATTTTGTTATGTTCCTGTAGACATGATAAGGATATAATATGCTTATGTGTATGCTAGAGAACCAATATAGCATTACTGAACTATCTACATGTTATGTAGCAGCAAGGAAGAAAGCAAGATATCAGTTTTTAAATTCCATCCATGAGCATTCTAACACTTATAACATTTATAAACTGCACATATGAGCACTCGAACAATTATAAATGCTGGAAAAAAAGTAATTATATTCTAGATGAGCATGCTATCAGTTATATGGATGTGGATCTCATATCTAAACTATGTTCTTACTCCTTGACCAACTGTAACCTAGAAAATTAAATATCATAGCAAAGGAGTGAATTGAAAATTAATGTTCTCTAGTCAAGTACTATTAACTACATATAGTATACATCAAAAGTAAAGTATCAATGATGAGTATGCATTATAGAATATGTAGCTATAAATTCTTCTTAAAACCCCACACAAATCTTTCCTAGAGAAGAGATTAAGGTACTCATAGAAATTATAGAGCGTGATGTGCTTTTATTGCTTCACTAACCAGTGAGATACATGTTCTGACTATAGATAAAATCTATGAGTAAGGAATAGTATCAAAGAAACTACGGCATAAACATATATGTATTTAATAAAAAATTTAAATATATTAACAAATATCCAATCTAGTGTAGGTAGATCTTTTTAAGATCGACCATAGTTGAGATAGATACAAAAATGAAACCTATATGATACACGAAAAGATAGCAATAAGAATACATATAAAACTCTTATATGGAAAAACAAAAGGGAACTATAAATGCGTCCCTTATCCCTACATCTGTCATATACGATACAAGAAAAAAAGTTATAAACACGAACGCTACCTTTAGAGGTGTGGATAATATATGACCGCACGAAAAGTAAATACAGATTAATTGTATCAGGGTTAACTTATGTGAACGATTGACGGAATACCCAGTCAAACTATAGAAATAGAGGTCAAATCCAAAGCGATACATGTGCTTTTAAAACACCGATTAGGAAATTAGTGCTAACTAAACCAATGTTGTTCACATCGACTACAAATAAGATATGGGTATGCAATTTATATACTTATGTAATGATGGAAAGGATCGAACCATATAAAAAGGGTAAGTTACGAATTCACAGAATTATAGTATCTAAATGCTGTAAAATTTCGCCATAACGATATATATATCGACACATTAAAAACAAAATATAAAAAAAAACTGTGAGTGCGATCCATCACTCCCGATAACCTTGCGTTATAACAGAGTAGGGAGGCCATTAACATATATATATGAGATCTGCGCAGAACGAAAGAGGATTTATGGGTAAGTGGTTAGTGGTATAGCAGACCTGCACTTGACTCGGTGCTATCAGAGTTGATTTGTCCGACTGACTGTTACAATAACACGTTTCAGCTAAACCAACAGTCATAACCGTTGGTGTTACGTTCTGGGAATAATAAAACGAAAAGAACCATGTCATAAATTTTAGGGGAAAGTCAACAATACGTAACCCTATTTCTGCTGAAATCCGATTAATCTAATTCAACATAACTTGATAATTTTCCCTGCTCAGAAAACGCATAGAAGCGCTCTCCAAGTTCACAAGAAGATATAGCCAAGTCTGCGCAATACCACACAGAATTTTCTACCGTCCAGAATGGACGTAAGTAAAGCGGCTAGCACGTATGGAGGATAATGATTTCCATTCTGGCGGCAAAGAGAAGTCTGAGTATACGCTCATGACCGTCACAAACATGTCCGCCTGCATTTGCTTCTAAATGCGATGAGAAGAAAATTAAAACTATATTACGTCAGAGTTCACAGTAGCCATCGATCAGAATATATAGAAAGACATAAGGGCAAACCGAAAGAAACACAAACATATGGCAAATCCACGCTAGTCCCCTGCTCCAGAATAGAAGGGTGCCGCAAACTTTGCAAACCTGAAATAACAGTGTGTTCCACAGAAACCGAGTTAGCCACGATTGGAAACCACGAAGATTAAACAAATTTAAACAAAAATCTAACCATCGAGAACTGCGCGGGGTAGATGGAGGCGAGACCTGTAAATCGCCCTCAAACTTGTCGCTCTCATGCAGACAAGGTTGAACTCGTCGGCCGATCAAAAGGGGATGAGTCAAAACGCGAGCTCTGGCCTTTCTGCCAAGCTGCGTGGATTGTAGAACAGTAAAACCAGGGGACAAGAAACTAAAATGAAAACACAGAGACCAGGAAAATGAAATCGCCGGAGGCAGACTGAGGTTTAAGGAAGTGAAACCGTGATCCTAAGTGTCGTTGCTGGTTGAATGTATAAACCAGATCGAAACCTGAAACCCTAAGGGCAGTGGTCCGGTGGTTGCACAAAATCCCGAGGAGAGGATCCTACAAATCTTGGTGGCAGAGAAATCGGTCCCAGTGTTGCGTGATCGAAGTTCCTTAACCCTAAAAATGTAAGGCACAGCGCAGTCATAAAACGGCTCGAGTACGTTGATCCGTCCTAGCCGAGGTGCACCATGCCATCGAACCACCTAAACTGTGCGGATACCCGTCGAGTCCTTCAGTTCGGGTACCCTGGGTCGAAAACCCTAACCTGTACCGTGAGACGTTCCGCGTGTGTGACGGCGACACGACGGCGGTGGTTGTATACTCCCACACGGAATGTAAATCTGCCGTGGTCAGTCTCCCCTGCAACAATCCAAGGCAACGAAAAAAAAAACGCGGCGTACCTGCCATACGAACCCCGCGGACGTGTTAATAAAGACAATTCAGATATTTGAACACAGGCCTATGGCCGACCGAACCCAGCTGAATGTAACTGTCCAACGAATATAGTTTGGGAAACAATAAACCAATAATTATAAACAGTAGTCGTAAAATAAGATAAAGCACTTTAGGAACGGTATATGGCTCATTCATAATACGCCATCAATATCGAAAGTATAATGCCATAACATCATCCTTCCGAATATCGTGGGCCAATTCATCCATTCTTAACTGTAGGTGTAACCGAAAGGGTAACATGTTATCTTCGGAGCAAAGGATATACATACAAATGAAATTAACCGAGAACATATAGAATTTTGATGTAGTGGAAGAATAATTATACATAAGGGGTTGGGGGTGAATTATAAAACCCCTATAGTTTAATGTATAAATACATTGTATGTATAATTAAGAGAAATAATAAATTAGGACAACACCTCTACCTATATATCTACAGGTGTAAATATATTATGGGGATAATTGTAGGAATATAAAAGATGGTAAAGGGCATTATCACAAAGAGATATCAAAAGGTAAAGAGGAATATGGATATGTATATCTATGGTGGAATTAAAGCAAATGTAATATGTATATATGGTTATAAAAGGGAATGTAACATATGTATATGGTGTTATTAAAGTGAAGGCAAACATATACATATGGGATATTGGATATATTTATATAGATTGTGCAGATGGGAACTCCAACGTTAATTTAATTCTATTCAAAGACATACACATATGGATTGTGTATAAGCTACAAGAATGAATTATAGTTATATATATATATATACATATATATATATATATATATATATATATATATATATATATATATATATATATATATAATTTAAATTGGTCCCTAAGCCACAGAGGTAAAAAAAAATAAAAAATAAAAAAATAAAAAATTTGGAGGCGTGACAGTATTTGACTTTTGGAAGGGTTTTCAGACGTCTAAGGTCGAATTTGAGCTCTGGTCTGACTTGTTGGAGTAGAGAATGGCTTTTCAGGTCTTCAAATAGGGGATCTGTAGTCAAATTTGGCTTTTCCTTAGGATATAAGTCTAAAAATTGTGCAAAAGATCTTTTACATAGTCGGCCAGAGTATTTATCAATCGGAATGCGCAAATAACACTGAAAAATAACATAACAAAGGTTTTAACCTTTTATACGAATCTTTATTAAACGTATTAAATGTGGGTCTAATCCAAAGGTGGGAGGCAGTTAAAATTTTGAAATGCGAAACCAGCAGTGGTTTTTGCGTTGGTTATAGGTTGTAAGCTAATTTTCTCCAAATGAACGCGACACAATGAAATTGTGACATGTCATAAGAGGCAAATTGACCAAAACTACCCATTTCACATAGATTTGGCATTTGGGAAAACTATTGGTTTGTGAGCGCGAAAATCTTCCTTTGCCGTTGGATCTGGGAAATTCGAGCGAACGGCTTAGATTAAAAGGGAAGGTGCGGCTGGAAAGCATTGTGGGGCTCGAGTGACTTAAATGCTGGAGGAATGGATATAGAAAACCTTTGGGTGATTTTATTTATAACCAAAGTTTATTTTATAGATTCGATGGATTTATACATATAAGTGGGCTTTGGCCTGATATACATTAAAAAAAAAGGCTTATATGTAAGGTTGGGGAGGTGCGTGAGGCGGGATTTATAAAGGGTTTAATATGGATTATTTATAACATAAAACGCGAGGTTTCATTCATCGAGGAAGGTAAAAATGCTTAAGATAAATTATCTTAGGCTTTTAACCTTAGGTTTAATAAGTGCGGGGAATGGTATTAAGTATATTATAAAGGTGGGGATGATCAACCTTTATAAAACTTAGGGTAGAATGATATAATCGAGACAATATTTTTCGCTTAGACATATATAAAACATGCCTAAAGCCCTTTTTTTATTTTTGTTTTTATTATATAGTTATAGGCTATGGAAATGTCTATCACTATAGAGGGTGGGATATTTATATATTGTTAGTTTTATGCCAAAGGGGTTATATTTTGGAATTTAATTTCAACATGTGAATAATTAACTTTGGCAAAAAAGCTTATAATAGTGGGTTTTTAGGGGATATTTTAAAATAAAAGGAGTTATATTAATAGGTAAGGTCTCTTTTAGGGAGTTAATAAAATAAGTTAGAAATTAATATGACAAATAAAATGAAATACTCAAAAAATACACTTATATGACTAAGTAAAGTGAAAACCTTAAAGCAAAGTTTATCATTTGATGATTTCACCACTTTCACTTAGGATAAGATGTTTTTTGAGGGTTTATATGTTTTATGAAATGAAGTTAATCAAATGGGATATTATTTATCATTAAGTAAGAAAAGAGTTCTTACTTATAATTTTGAGTTGTAATGGGTGAATGAAGGGTAAATAATGATAATTGGGGATTAATATAGGAATTCAACATGTTCAACTAATCAGTCATTGAGCCTTGGGTCCGGTCCCAATAGAAGTCAGAGAAATGCTCTGAGCCCCTTTGAATGAAAGTCTATAATGCTGAATTACTATAGGGGATGGGAAATTAGTAATTCTTACCCGGTGATGAATATTTACAAGATTCTTCCCACTTATTTCTACCTACCCAGCTTTAATCTAACATTTTTTTCTTTCCTTTTGTAGGTGCATTTGAGCTTGCTACCTTGAAACATTTTATTCTTTTCAAATCATAAAAACTATCTAAATCTATCTTATATCATTGGAGGGCTCAGATTAAATTGATGAGCTCCTCTTTATTTTCTACCTTTATACATATTAGTCAAGATTAAACTTTCTGACCAATCTTTATTCACTATCTAAATCATGGAAATTGAAAACATGACAAGTAAAGTATAAAGAGTTTAACTCATCATGGATTATCACATTTATTGACAATCTATCATAATCATTTATTTAATAGAAAAAGTAAAAAGTAGTGGCATTTGGACTTGCTCACTTTCAGGTCTTATTTTCATTTTTTTCTTTTGGGGTCTATATTTTTTAAGTCCTTTGGTCTTTCTTTTAGGACTTTTACCCTATTTTTTATTTTTTATTTTTTCAAAATATGGGAAAACAACTTGCAGAAAGCAAGGTATGTACATATTTTACAAGACTATCAAAGTCAATTCACAAATTATGAATCCCATATTTATAGGACACTAATAGCAACTTCACATGGGGTTGGCATCTCCTTGTGATATGTCAAGAACACCGTCGACTAGTAGCCTGGTCCATTGGGCCAATCCCAAACATGCATATGCTGTGAATGAAAACTCTTGAACTGAATTTACACTTTTTTTTGCAAACTAAAATCTGATCTGAGACTAAAAGGAGATGCAACCTTCAAACCACACTACTAAATCATTAATGTTTTAGGGCCTTTTCCTTGGCTTCAAACCTTAATGAATTATTTCAAACTAGCTGAAAACTGAAAATTGAAATAAGTTGAAATCCTACCTACTTACTCTAATCAGCTATCCAACTGCTCGTTAGGTAAAATGAAATAGCCAATGCAACCATTCAAGCATTATATACTTTGATATATTTTGTTGCATTTGCTTGTTGATTATCAAAATTGTACTTCTACAACCTATTAAAAACTTGTCAACAAAAGAGAGGATAAGGAAATACTTGATTTCCTTTGTTGACTCTAGAAACTGTACAAAAGGATCTTCCAAAATATATACACTGATGTTTAACTAATCTAAAAAAATGTACATCTGTTCTAGATGGACTCCATGCCATGAATATGAAATTTTATTTTCATCTTTATCTCCCTGCAAACTTTCAGATAAGATTTGTGATGATATTCCTACTGATTGTAATGTTTGAATGTTGAAACCTTTATCATCTTGATTCTAAAATTCATAGTTAGTTAATAGATGAATGCTTTGAATGCATTCAATATCCAACATATCAGCTATTGGATTATGAAAAACTTGCGAAAATTGTTGCAACCTATGGCATATAGGATTCCATGGGAATTCATAAACTTCAACAAGTTTCTCATCCTTTTCTTTAAATATGTGATACCATATTTCCTTTAAACGCTGAAATGATTCAAAAAATAGTGGTATGGAACTTTCTTGTGTCATTTGATCATTTATTTCAATGGGAACTGAAAACTGCAATTGTGAAACTGAAAAATCTTGATCAATAGATTCATTATCTTGTTTGTTTTCAATCAAAATTTCTAAAGATTGTTGATTATTGAGGGCATGAAAGTTGTCTCTAATGAAATGAAATGAACCAAAACAAAGAGGTGAATAATATTTAGTTATTTCCACATTTTATTCTCTTTCTTCCTCACTCTCATGGCTAATCTGTATTGGCTGATCATTATCTTCAATCTGCTGAAACTACATTTCTTCATCCTCCAAAGTAGCTTCTAATTGCTCTGCAAAGTTAGCTTGAGTTTGGAGAACAAAACTATCATCATAATGATCATACTTTGGCAAATCATCAAAAGAAGGACTGTCATCAAACATACATATTAAATCAGTAGATTCATCTTCCACATATTGATCTGTAAATCCATTTTCTGATCTATGATAATTAGAATTAGCAGGAATTTTTTCATGGTTATCAACCTCTTCTATTTCTTCAGTAAATGTATTAAGGTTATTTTGAACAAAAATATCATCTTTCATAGTGATATTTTGTATCCTTTCATCTAGTTTTCTTACCAAAAGGCTGAGTTTTACCTCTGCAATGTTTTTCTTTTCCTCTTCTTCTACTTTCAACTTTTCCTGTCTGATTTGCAGATTAACTTCTACGTCATGTGCAATGTTCTGCATCTGTACAAGTGTTTCTGGATCTCTTTCTCTTAACCTAAATTCTATTTCTGGATCAAAGGCACTTAGATAATGCAAGAGAGCTGAATCATGAGGAGGTCTAATATTTTCTAGCATTGAATAATAAACTTGATTAAATATGTCAGAAAATTGTTGTATTGTTTCATTTAGATGCCTTTTTAACTGATTATATTCTTCCATGGTCACAAAAGGATTAACTTTGATTATTCATCTATCAAGGAAAAGTTTGATAAACTGTTGGAAATTTGAGATGCTAGCATTAGGAAGATTTTTGAACCAACTCTTTATTCTATTTTTGCAAAGAAAGAGAAAAAATTATGATTTTAACATCGTCTTCATCAATCTCAAATAAATCCAAGTAATTCTAAAAACCTTGAATATTTTTTTGGGCAGTGATACCATTCCCTCCATCAAATCTAGGAAGATGTTTGTAGTAGTTTTTAGGAAAATCATGGAGTATAGGAGGTAAAATAAGGGGCTTATATCTATCTGGAACTTTATATGGTACAGGAATATGTACAAGGATTGTAAGATCAGTTTTGATTATTTGAGGCTTCTTAATTGGAAAATTATCATCATTAGATTCAGAAGAAAGCTGCTCAAAGAGATTAGGAGAATTATTACTTACAATCTTCAAAGAAAAATAAATAAAAACTAATCTAAGATCTTCTATGAAATACAATATACATTGAAAAAATTTCTTAATGAGAAAGAACATAATGTCTTGGATTAAGATCCAAGTTTAAAGCCTGATCTTTCCATATTGTTCTTTGATGTTCATTCCTCCAGTGGTGTCTTGATTGTGAAATTGATTTGGAGTCACTAGGTGGATGATTTTAACCTTTGTGTGTATGATCGTTGTCCACCATCATAGATCATATCTAAAATTATAAAATATTTTTGAAGAAAATGTTAGTGTCCCCAGTATGGTTTCCATTATGTTATCACCTATTAATTTCTCTAAGTTCAAGAGAAATAGTCCAAGGTAACCATAAACCTACTTCGAATTCTGGGATCTAACCTTCCTAGAATTTAAAGAGGGCTCTCTCTTTAAGATTTATCTTTTTTTTTTTTTAATTTGTGTTTTAGGCTATTTATGATGGAACAATTGGTTCTATTTTAAAGGTTTTGGTGGATAAAAATCACTTTAGATTAAACTGGAGAGAAATCTACTAGTCCATTGGGCTATGGAGTCTAAGTCTAGATAGCAGTACTAGAAAGCAAGGCCAAAAGGGTGCAAATGTATTCAGGGAAAGGTAGATAACCCTCAGAGTTTTAGGTAAAATGTTTTTGATGAAATGGTATAGTCAGGTAAAAGGGAAATTAAGGATCCTTTGATCTGAACAATGGAAGAAGGAGGCTGAGGTCAAACGAGAGTAGGAGCAATAAAGGATTCCTAACACCGGAAATCAGCAGAAAACATTTAAAGGTAACTAAGTTAAAAACAGGGAGAAAAAGGCTAGTCCTATAGTAATATTCCTAGTTACTCATTAAGATTGAACAAACATATATAATGGAATGCATGAAACTCAGAAAAGAAACAATGACAAGAAGAAATGTACTTCAATCTTCAACTTATCGCATGAATCCTAAATTATGATGCCACTTTAAGCTTTGTCCAGTCTGCTACTTCGAAATCAACACATGTAAGCCTCCAATGTATCAGCAAAAAGTCTATAGTAATATTAGAAATTTTATTCCACCCAAAATACTTCAAAGAGTGAATTATTTATACAAATTCTAAAGTAGAATATCTTGAAAAAATATTAAGATTGGTTTACAAATAACTTCAACTGTTTTGCATAAATAGAACTTAAGTAAAGGACACTCAAAACTAATGCATATATTTGGCACTATTTTTTATGGGTAGATAATTACAAAGAGGAGAATTCGAATTTGATCTCAACTCTTAGTTGATGATGAGGCATCCAAGTTACTAATTGTTTCATTTCTTTGTGCATTCTCCTCCAGCAATTCTGCAAACTTGGGGCCCAATGATACCTTTGTATTTCTCAATCCGAAGTATATATATAAAAAGCGAAAGATTTTATTGTAGATGAATATGTTGGTGAGATAAACCTCTCTCAGTTTCCTAAAATTCCGCTCCAACTGTTCAAAATAGGCTTTACAAAACGATGTGTAAAACCAAGTTTTACAGAGTCTGAAAAATAGGCTATAACGATGCACATGTATCTTTCATTTTGTAATACCTATGCACAAAGTGAGATAGGTTTTTGTAGATGTATCTCGTAGGAACAAAATTTTCCTTCAGTTTTGAAAGATGTATTTCTGATTGGCCACAATATTCTCTGCAAATGATGACTTAACAGGAATTTTCTGCAAAACGTTCTTTCCAATATTGTTTAATATTTCCTAACCCATAATGGTTGTTAGAAAAATGAGAGAGGTTTTTGTACTTGGACAGCTTAAGAACATAAAACTCCTTCAGTTTTGCAAAATTCATCTTCGATTGGTCACAATAGTGTCTGAAAAACAATGGCTTAAACAAGAAAATTCTGCAAAATGTTCCTTCTTGTTTTGTTTTCATCTTTTAACCATTTTATTCTTTTAACTGTTTTTACTTTCACTTTGGATAAAATTCATTGTTTTTGGTGAAAGTATTTTCATCTCTTTTTACCATTACTGCTTTCATGTTTACTTTTACTATTTTACCTTTGACTGCTCTATAACTTTGTTTTAACTTTCACTCTGAATTTTACCTGATACACTTTAACTCTATTGCTCTGTGAATTATTATTTCACTTTTACCATTCATTATGAAAATTTCATCATTCTGATATCTCTCTAACTTGATTTTATTTTTTCTTTGTATACAAACTATTTTTTGATTGAAGCTTTTGAATTAAAATCTAAGAATTTTGGAGCCAACAATCTTGTCAACTAGTATTGAAACTTTTGTTCCAATTTCTTATTCTGATAATAACCTGCAAAAATAAAACAATTTGTTAATGAAACAGAGGTCTGCAAGGAGGTGATTGAAGGCATTTGAAAGACCTGTGAAATGAGATCTGTCTGTGGAGGTTTAACTCTGTTTTTTAGGCACGTTGGCTTTTTCTGTAAGATTAAATGGTTTACATAAGTAATTTACTTTAAACAGAGGGGTAGCTGAGAAATTTAGGCTAAGGATAGTTTCAAGTGATATCTTTGATCAATTTAGGCTTCTGAGAGATGAAAACTAGGCTAAGACAGGAAACAAGGATTTCCTGAATAGTTTAGACTGTAAAAGGGGATTTTTTAGAAAGTTGTAGGCTTTAAACCCATTTTTGTTTTGGAATTGAACTTTAGAGGTCATAAGCTGAGGAAACCTGGCTTAAAAAGGCTTACAACGGAAGTAAGGTTTCCTGGAAAAAATTGGCCAGGGTTTGACTTATTTTGGGCGTTTTTGGGCAAATTCTCTTCTATGAATTTTCTTAATTTGACGGCTTGGCTTACTTATCAATGGTTGACTTTGAATTTGCAGGTCTATATGTTGAAAATACCTTTGAACATAGGTATTTGACTGTTGGAAGGGTTTTCAAACGTTTGAGGTCAAATTTGAGCTCTGGTCCAGCTTTTTGGAGTAGAGAATGGCTACAGGGGATCTGCAGTCAAATTTGGATTTTTCTCAAGATATAAGTCTAAAAATTGTGCAAAAGACCGTTTATATAGTCGGGCGGAGTTTTTATCAATTGGAATGTGCAAATAACACTGAAAAATAACATAACAAAGGTTTTAACCTTTTATATGAATCTTTATTAAACGTATTAAATGCGGGTCTAATCCAAAGCCGGGAGGCAGTTAAGATTTTGAAATGCGAAACTATCAGTGGTTTTCACATTAGTTATAGGCTGTAAGCTGATCTTCTCCAAATGAATGCGACCCAATGAAATTGCAACACGTCATAAGAGGCGGATTGACAAAAACTTCCCATTTCACATAGATTTGGCGTTTGGGCGAACGATTGGTTTGTGAGCACTAAAATCTTCCTTTGCTGTTGGATCTGGGAAATCGGAGTCAAGGGCTTGGATTAAAAGGGAAGGTGCGGTTGGAAAGCATGGTGGGGCCCGGGTGACTTAAATGCTGGAGGAATGGATATGGAAAACCTTTGGGTGATTTTCTTTATAACCAAATTTTATGTTATAGATTCGATGGATTTATACATATAAGTGAGCTTTGGCCTGATATTCGTTTAAAAGAAAGGCTTATATGTAAGGTTGGGGAGGCGCGTGAAGCGGGATTTATAAAGGGTTTAATATGGGTTATTTATGATATAAAATGTGAGGTTTCATTCATCGGAGAAGGTAAAAATGCTTAAGATAAATGATCTTAGGCTTTTAACCTTAGGTTTAAGAAGTGCGGGGAATGGTATTAAGTATATTATAAAGGCGCGGATGATCAACATTTATAAAACTTAGGGTAGAATGATGTAATCGAGGCAATATTTTTCACTTAGACATATATAAAACATGCCTAAAGCCCTTTTGTATTTTTATTTTTATTATATAGTTATAGACTATGGAAATGTCTATCACTATACAGGGCGAGATATTTACATATTGTTAGTTTTATGCCAAAGGGGTTATATTTTGGAATTTAATTTCAACATGTGAATAATTAACTTTGACAAAAAAAACTTATAATAGTGGGTTTTTAGGGGATATTTTAAAATAAAAGGAGTTATATTAATAGGATAAGGTCTCTTTTAGGGAGTTAATAAAATAAGTTAGAAATTAATATGACAAGGAAAATGAAATACTCAAGAAATACACTTATATGACTAAGTAAAGTGACAATCTTAAAGAAAAGTTTATCATTCGATGATTTCACCACTTTCACTTAGGACAAGATGTTTTTTGAGGGTTTGTATGTTTTATGAAATGGAGGAAGTTAATCAAATGGGATATTATGTATCATTAAGTAAGAAAAGAGTTCTTACTTAAAATTTTGAGTTGTAATCGGTGAATGAAGGGTAAATAATGATAATTAGGGATTAATATAGGAGTTCAACATGTTCAACTAACTAGTCACTGAGCCTTGGGTCTGGTCCCAACAGAAGTCAGAAAAATGCTCTAAGCCCCTTTGAATGAAAGTCTATAATGCAGAATTACTATAGGGGATGGGAAATTAGTAATTTTTACCCGGTGATGAATATTTACAAGCTTCTTCCCACTTCTTTCTACCTACCCAACTTTAATCTAATATTTTTTCTTTCCTTTTGTAGGTGAATTTGAGCTTGCTACCTTGAAACATTTTATTCTTTTGAAAGCATAAAAACTATCTAAATCTATCTTATATCATCCGAGGGCTCAGAATAAACTGATGAGATCCTCTTTATTTTCTACCTATCTACGGGTTAGTCAGAATTAAACTATCTGACCAATCTTTATTCACTATCTAATTCATGGAAATTGAAAACATGACAAGTCAAGTTTAAACAGTTTAACTCATCATGGATTATGGCATTTATTGACACTTTGCCATAATCATTTATTTAATAGAAAAAGTAAAAAGTAGTGGCATTTGGACTTGCTCACTTTCAGGTCTTATTTTCATTTTTTCCTTTTGGGATCTATATTTTTTAAGTCTTTTGATCTTTCTTTTAGGAATTTTACCCTCTTTTTGATTTTTTATTTTTTTATATTATTTTTTCAAAATATGGGAAAAAAACTTGCAGAAAGCAAGGTATGTACATATTTTACAAGACTATCAATGTCACTTCAAAAATTATGAATCCTATATTTATAGGACCCTAACAAATTTATCAACAACAGAGGCAGAATATGTGGCAGCAACAGTAGCCGCATGCCAAGTAGTATGGATGCGAAGAATACTCAGAGATTTATGTCATGAACAGGGAAAAGGAAGAAAAATTTATTGTGATAATAGCTCACCGATAGCTTTATCAAATAATTATGTCCTCCATAAGAGAGCAAAGCATATTGATGCAAAATTTCATTTTATACGAGAATTGGTTAATAATGGTGAGATTTTTTTGCAGCACTGCAGGACAGAGGAACAGTTTGCTGATATCCTCACAAAGCCATTAATGAAGAAGAGTTTTAACTATCTCAGGAAATGCCTGGGTATGCAAGAAGGCAGCAGTTATAATTAAGGGGGAGTGTTGGAATTTAATTCCAACTTCCCTAAGCAAAACAACAGGACGACGAATTAATATTGATGGGAGTTTGGAGGATGGCGACATAACCTTCTGATGGGATCGAAGGACAACAAAGACAATGGAAATATTAAGTTCTGATATTCACGCAACCACGTAGTTATCCGCAACAACCACCAGCAATAAATTTTTTACCAATCACTTTGAATGCACAGCCAACAAGCTTCATTCCGGGGTGTAGCAAGTATGGGCAGAAAAGGGGAGTGATGACCCGCTAGAGGAAGTGACATCACCTTCCTCCGGACCAATGAGAGTAGCTTCAAGGGGATAATAAAAAGACCTTTGGCAAAGTATTAAAACCCCACGAAATTTTTGTGAAATGTTTTGATTTAAGTTTTATTTTCCGCAAAATGTTTTAATTTTTTTTTATTTACCGCGGTACATTTGTTTTTAACTTTGGTTAAATATATTTTGATATATATTATAAATATGAAATATTTATAATATATATATATATGTAACGTCTTATATATGCTGTGAGTGCATTGTGAAGACTGTGTATTGTAATTTCTTACCTGAAGGCAGAAAGAAAGAAGTAGAGAGACAGAGAAGAAATATTGAAGTGCTGCATTTGTAGTAGCCAAGAGAAGATTTTTTTTGTGAATATATAACACCAGAGTTCTGAAGAATCCTATTTTGTAACAGTCAGTTTATTTTAATGAAACATAATTTACATTTCATCTCTCTGTGTCCGCAATTTTATTTTAATCTCTGTGTTGTGGAAGAGGAATTTTATTTTCTTCTATGTGTTTGGAATTGTTCAGAAATTCCAACACAAATCACAATGAAAGAAGTCATATCGTGAATTTTTTTTAGTTATATACCTACTTTTATAATTCCAGATAATGTGTACAATGTGCAGAAGCCAACAATGATTATGTCTAATGTCAAAGGTTCACAAACCGAAAAGGCCATTCTCTTGTTTGTAGAAGATGGTCAAATCAGAAAGAAAAGTTGCAGTACCATTCTTTTATAGCGTGATGTAAAACAAAACATACATATAGTTCTATATTTAAAGAGTGAAAATAACATTGGATAAATAAGCATGCCACCGTAGATTACATGGGCGCGCTGACGAATTAGTTGAAACGAAATTCTAAATCCGAGTCCACAGATGCACATATTCTAGACCACGTCGAGGATGTGATTAGATATAATTCTTTAGGAGGATGTCGTCCAATGGTTAGTTTTGTTCCTCACAGGTTATGCAGACTAATCTTTGACAGGACTATATATACCATATAGTCTAATGTTTTAGACAAAACTATGTATACTGGAAGGTGCTCTAGACCCAATTTCTTCAATTGAAATACACATTATACTAAATCTGTTGCCTGCCAAATGTCCATTAACCTCACATGTGCAGCCCAGGATTTGTTGAATTTTTAAATTCAAATAATACCTTGTGTTGAAGACGAAGAATACAGCAATAATAGTGATTTTTTAAAAATTTTGTCCGCACGACACTGAGCATTGAAGGGAAGTCTTCAAAGCCTGCAAAACCATTTTGTTAGATAATGGCCATAGCCATGCTCAGCAATTAAATCCCATGGTTTGACCACACAACACCAGGCTTTAAAAACTCTGAAACCATTTTTTTTAAGCCCATACCTATATACATTAAAACCCACCAACCTTCATAACTTTCACCGTTTTCATTTACCGCCATTTTTTCTTGAACGGGCCATGTCAAAGTATGGAGCCCATTTCCCACATCACCATCTAGGGAGCCAATCAATGCTCAATCACATCATATGATGCCTCGTCACCCTAACCAAAAACCCACATGATAAAGTGGTCCCACTGCCATGTCAATAGACTCGTGAACCACTCATGAGGCTATCGCATAGCCTTGAAGTCCAGTCACCAAACCCCAATTCGGACTCGATAAACAATAATCCAATCCGCTTGATATTGTTTAAATTCCACGGTGGGCTCCACCTTTGACCAATAGGAGAACGATCGCATTGGTTTTGATGCCCAGTCAGCACAGGGGCAATTGGTATGTGAAATCCTTATGCAACAAGATTAAATGTTTGTTTTAAAATTCATGACAAAGGGTTTGTAACTTTGTTTAAAGTTTTATTCACATGTGGAAAATGTAATAAGGTTCTAAACCTTATCATAACATTTCCTTTATGTTCTTTTTAAACGCGGCGGTGAAAGTCATTTTGACTTCAGATATATATATATATATAGACACACACACACACACACACACACACACACACACACACACACACACACACATATAGAAAAAGCTCGAAGGAAAAATATGAGAAGACTGTGTGTAATATTTTAAAAAGGCCAGAAGTCATAGAACCATATTGCAGCACTGTGTGTGCGTTTTTGTAAACAAGCATAGAGCAAGTTTTGAAGAACACTGTGTGTGGAACAGTTTCATTTTGTAATCCCTTAAGGATGAAGAATCTCAATTTGTAATAGAGTTTTTTTTTTTAAATGAAATATAAGTGTTATTTTAAGCATCTCTGTCCACATTTTATTTAAATCTCCATGTTTAAAAGAGGGTTTTTTTTATTCCTTTGTTTGTTCAAAATTGTTCAAAAATTCCAACATGGTATCAGAGCTAGTCCAGGCTCTTTGAAGTTTGTCAAAGAAGCTGAAGGAAGGAGTTGTTGAAGAATTTCTCCAATAGTGTGAAGGCTCAACAAATACCAAGTATTTGCAAAACAAAGTTTTTTGTTTTTTTGTTTAAAAAGTGCAGTCCAGAGAAGTCTCTTTAGAGATAGAGTTTATATCTCAAGCAGAGAGAAATTTTGTTGAAGAACATAATCAAGTTTTTAAAGCATAGTTCATTAAGCTAGCCATGGCATGAGCCAGCACAAGCACGAGTATAGGAAATACTCAACTCCCACGGTTCAATGGGAAGAACTATGAATATTTGTCAATCACAATGAGAGCTTTGTTTGCCTCTCAAGATTTATGGAAGCTTGTTGAAGATGGTCTAGAAGAACCAGCAGATGAAAATGCATTTAATGCCTTAACACAAGCAGAGAAGGATTTGCTGAAGAGAAATAGGAAGAATGACTCAAAAGCCCTATTCTATCTCTATCAAGCAATGCATGAAAGTGTATTTCCAAGGATTGTGGTAGCCAAAAGCTCCAAGGATGCATGGGATACTCTCGAGACAACCTATCAAGGTATGGAGAAGGTAAAGACAGTAAATCTTCAATTAATGAGAAGGGATTTTGAGGTTATTTGCATGAAGGAGTCTGATACAATAAACTCATTCTTTACTCTAATGATTGGGTTGGTTACCCGAATGAGATCTCATGGAGAGATAGTAGAAGAGAGAAGAATAGTGGAGAAAGTGTCGAGGAGCTTACCCTCAAGGTTTGATGTGATAGTCACAACCATTGAAGAGACAAAGGATCTCTCAAAGTTTACTGTTGATGAGCTTCATGCACCATTGATAATAGATGAACAAAGATTGGATAGAACAATAAAATCATCTTTGAAGCATGCCTTCAAGACCCAGATGTCCTTCGGAAGAGGAAGAAGTCGAGGCAGAGGAAACTATAGAGGAAAAGGAAGAGGCAGAATCCAAAATAGAGGAGGAAGAAACAACCCTGCAAATACAAATGGAAGGGGCCACAATCAAAATCAGAACAAAGGCCATGGTAGCAGCCAACAAGGTGGAAAAAATAAATCACATGGACAAAGGTATGATAAATCCCAAGTCCAATGCCATTACTATAAGAAGTATGGCCATTATGCCAATGAATGTAGGAAGAAACAGAGTAACATGGGTAATAGACCCAGTGCTAATTTTACTAAGGAAAATATCAGTCAAGAGAAGTTATTTTTAGCATGTAATATGGCTAAGGAAAAGAATGAAGATATATGGCTTCTAGATTCAGGATGTAGCAACCATATGACTGGAAACATTTCCATGTTTTCCATGTTAGATGAAAATGTCAAGTCTCAAGTGACATTGGGGACAGACAGTAAGGTCTCTGTCATGGGAAAAGGTAGAGTAAGTTTTTTGACAAAGAAAGGAGAAGGAAAATCCATATCAGATGTATATTATGTGCCTGGTATGAGGTGTAACCTCTTGAGCATTGGACAACTCATTAAAAAGGGGTACAATTTTTTCTTTGAAGATGATGTATGCACCATCATGGATAAACCACCAAGAAATAAATGCATTACACAAGTGAAAACGACAAGGAACAAAATTTTCCCTCTCAAAATGAGAGCAGATTTGAAGAAAGGAGCTGAAATAGTAGTAGTGACACAAGAGACATTCCAAAGAGAAGCAAAACATGAAAACTGGTTATGGCACTTGAGATTTGGACATATCAACTTTGGAGGTCTGAATTTTTTGCATAGGAAAGGAATGGTAAATGGATTACCATTGATTGAGAAACCATACAGCCTATGTGAAGGCTGCATCTTAGGCAAATAACATAGAGAAATATTTCGACCAGGAAAGAGCATAAGGGCAAAGGCACCCTTAGAAATTGTCCTTTCATATTTGTGCGGACCAATGCAAACACCATTACTAGCAATTAGTCACTTTATGTTGACTTTTATTGATGATTGCACAAGAAAAACTTGGGTTTATTTCTTGAAATATAAGAGTGAAGTTTTTGAGAAATTCTGCCACTTTAAAGCTCTTGTAAAGAAACAAAGTGGGTAGCATATTAAATTTTTAAGGATTGATAGAGGAGGAGAGTATATATCAAAAGAATCTCTGCGCTTTTGCAGAGAAAATGGCATACACAAGAAATCTATAACAAGGTACACACCGCAACAAAATGGAGTTGCTGAAAATAAAAATAGAACCATCATGGACATGGTAAGAAGTATGATGATGGAAAAACATTTGCCACATGAGTATTGGGTTGAAGCTTTACATTGTTGAGCATACATCTTGAATAGATGCCCAACCAAAGCTATAATGAACAGAGTTCTAGAAGAGGCATGGAGTGGCATAAAAAAATTGGTCACCCACATGAGAGTTTTTGGTTGTGTGGCTTATGCACACATTCCAGATAAGCTAAGGAAGAAGTTGCATAGTAAGGGAGAGAAGTGCATATTTATTGGATACAGTGAAGAATCAAAGGTATATTGACTATATAACCCATCCACCAAGAATCGTTTTATAAGAAGAAATGTATAGTTCATTGAAGAAGAAGCTTGGCATAGAAGCATTGAGAAAATAATGAATGTGAAAATTTGTTTGTTTCATGATGATAATGAGGAAGAGATGGATGAAATACATCCCTCATTAGTAGCACCACCTCCACCAACACAAGGATAGCAAGGGACACCACAAGCAAGTATTAGAACACCCTTGAGAAGTGATGACAGTGCTTCTCCAAGCACATCACAAGGAGCAGATTTGAGTGCTTCTACAACCACGCGTTTTGCAAGTGAAAGAGGAACCCGATTCAGAAGTTTGAATGAGATTTATGAGCAAGAGGTAGAAAATGAAGGTATGAAATCGTTATTTTCATTATATTGTCATGTATATGATCCTATTCATTTTGAATAAGCAGTAAAAGATAAGAAATGGATAGATGATATGGATGAAGAAATGAATTCCATAGAGAAGAAAAAAACATGGGAACTAGTTGATCTCCGAAAAGGTAACGAAGTTATTGGAGTGAAATGGGTCTACAAGACCAAAAGCAATGTTGAAGGTAAGATTGAAAGGCACAAGGCCAGACTTGTTGTCAAAGGCTACAAGTAGCAACAAGGAAGAGACTATGAGGAAAAATTTGCATCGGTTGCAAGAATGGAAACAGTAAGAGTAGTGTTGTCCATAGCAGCACAACACAGGTGGAAATTTTACCAAATGGATGTGGAATCAACATTCCTAAATGGAGTATTGATGGAAGAGGTTTATGTTGAATAGCCTCTCAAATATGAGAAAGAAGGCCAAGAGCACAAAGTTTGCAGATTGAAGAAAGCTTTGTATGGGCTGAAACAAGCACCAAGAGCATGGTATAATAGGATAGATGCCTATCTACTGGAAAATGGGTTTGAAAAATATGAAGGAGAACCCACATTATACATCAAGGATAAATATGGTAAGATTTTGATTGTTATTTTATATGTTGATGATGTTATATTCACGGGTAATGGTGCTTACCTCATTGAGAATTTTAAAACTGATATGGGATCACTGAAATACTTCTTAGGAGTAGAAGTAGAGCAAAATGAAAACAATATTTTTATCTCTCAAGCCAAATATGTAAATGAAGTTTTGGAAATATTTAACATGCAGGATTGCAAAGCAACAATTACTCCTACAGTGATGGGCTTGAAGTTGAGGAAAGAAGACAGTAGCAAGGATTTTGATCCAAGTTTGTACAAGAGCATAGCTGGCAGCCTCATATATCTGACTGCAACTAGGCCAGATATTATGCATGCTGTAATTTTCATTTCCAGATTTATGGAAAGGCCAAAGGAGGCACATTGGCAAGAAACAAAAAGAATTTTGAGGTATGTGAAAGGAACAAAAAGGTATGGTATTTTGTACACCACTTCAGAAAATTCTGAATTCATTGGATATACTGACAGTGATTGGGCTGGAAGTATAAATGACAGGAAAATCACCTCTGGATATTTTTTTCATATGGGATTAGGAGCCATTTCATGGGCTTCTAAGAAATAACCAATTGTGGCTTTATCAATAGTAGAGGCAGAATATGTGGCAGCAACAGCAACAACATGTCAAGCAGTATGGATGAGAAGAATGTTGAGGAGTTTTTGTCATGAATAGGTAAAAGGCACAACAATTTATTTTGATAATAGCTCAACAATAGCATTCTAAAATAATTCAGTGTTTTACAAAATAATGAAACACATTGATGCCAAGTATCACTACATGAGGGAACTAGTGAATAATGGGGAAATTATTTTGAAACATTGCAGAATTGAAGAGTAGTTTGCAGACATTTTGACAAAACCATTGGGGCAGAAAAGTTTTAATTATTTGAGAAAGTCTTTGGGTATGGAAGAGAACCCAACAGTAGAATTTAAGGGGGAGTGTTGAATTTTTAAATTCAACTACTACCCTGCGCAGAGGACGAAGAATACATCAACAACAGTGATTTTTTTTAATTTTGTCTGCACAACACTGAGCATTGAAGGGCAGTCTTCAAAGCTTGCAAAACCATTTTTTTAGATAATGGCCATAGCCATGTTCAACAATTAAATCCCATGGTTTTACCATGCAACACCAGGCTTTAAAAACTCTGCAAACATTTTTTCCAAACCCATACCTATTTACATTAAAACCCACAAACCTTCATAACTCCCGTCTTTTTCATTACTGCTAGTTTTTTTGGTACGGGCCACGTCAAAGTGTGGAGCCCATTGCCCACATCACCATTTGAGGAGCCAATCAACACTTGATCGCATCATATAATGCCCTGCCACCCTAACCAAAA
Source organism: Pinus albicaulis (assembly GCA_034641835.2). NCBI lineage: Eukaryota > Viridiplantae > Streptophyta > Pinopsida > Pinales > Pinaceae > Pinus > Pinus albicaulis. The sequence continues at coordinate 392,904,288 of CM076583.1, read as the reverse complement.
ACCTGCGTGATAAAGTGGTCCCACTGCCATGTCAATAGACTCGTGTACCAATCATGAGACTATCGCATAGCCTTGAGGTCAAGTCACCAAATCTCAATTCGGACCCGATAAACAACAATCCAGTCCGCTTGATATTTTTAAATTTTGTGGCGGGGTCCACCTCCGACCAATAGGAGAACGATCGCGTTGATTCGATACCCAGTCAACACAGGGGCAACTGGTATGCGAAATCCTTGTGCAATGGAATTACATTTTTGTTTTAAAATCCATGAAAAAGGGTTTGGAACTTTTATTTAAAGTTCTATTTGCATGCGGAAAATGTAATAAGGTTCTAAACCTTATCATAACATTTCCTTTATGTTATTTTTAAATGTCACAGTGAAATTCAATTTGAATATAGATATATATATGTTTAATATAGATATATATATGTTTAATATATATATATATATATATATATATATATATATATATATATATATATATATATATATATATATAGTTCAATAGCTTAATTTTTTTTTCTTGGTGTGTTACATATAAAGAGAAAGCCTGAAGACAAAATATGAGAAGACTGTGTGTAATATTTTAAAAAGGCCAAAAGGCAGAGAACCATATTGCAACACTATTTCGAAGAACACTACCTGTGGAGCAGTTTCATTTTGTAATCTCTCAAGGAAGAAGAATTTCAGTTTGTAATAGAGTTTTATTTTCTTAATGAAATAAAAGTGTTATTTTAAGCATCTCTATCCACATTTTATTTAAATCTTTATGTTTAATAGAAAGATTTTTTTTATTCCTCTGTGTGTTCGGAATTATTCAGAAATTCCAACAAGATTTGGTCGCACTACCTTATATCGAGGCATGGTGAAAATCATTAGCGTTCGAATTTGAATAACAATCTACGAGTGTCTGCATGGCCTGAACCTGTATCTTAAGCACCACGATGTAGTCCACCGCTTCTTTTAGGAAAACATGTGCGACAAGTCTGCCGCTCCCCGGCACAAGCAACCTCAGCATTTGCAACCGAGAAGACATAATGCCTTGTGCTATTTCATCGCAATCATCCCATGACCATAAGCGTTTAATCCCCATCATCCTACATTCCTCTTTAGGCATCTCCATGTCCGAATTATCGCAGGAAGAGTTCAGTGTGAAGGGCCTTAGTTTGGAAGAGACCGATCTCCTTTGCGCTGGAAATTCTCTCTAAAATTAGTTGACCGCCGCTAGTAGCAAGATTTCCGCAGCCTTAAAAATATCTGCGAAAAATGACCCGGTGCCACGCACTTTGACCCCTTACCGCCATGGCCAGTGAGAGACCCACAACCAATTTGATGGCCCGACATCGAACTGAAAGACTAGTTACGCGTTGATCCATTCTCCCATGGCGCGGCATGAGCACCAGGTGGCTCAAATATATCCATTGGAAATGGGCCATCTGTGCCTCTTGTTTCCCACGTCCAGAAGGATGCTCCATACGAGAAGCAGGTAGGAAAATTACAAAACCAAAACCACGAAATGAAATAGAGGATTTATGTAGCTCAATCACTTTTAACTCCTCAAAGAGTGGTTTAAAGAGACGATTCTTGTGCCTCAATGTGCCTATGCATCACAATGTGGTGGTGTGTGGTGACCCTTCAAACTGTAACTGGTTGTCGTACCATGTTACCATGTGAAGTAGTTGAAGGACCGGTGATGCTTCCTTTGAGGGAATGTCGAGCAGTAATGGAAACAGTGACGTAGCATATCCCATGCAGTCCACATCATTGACGAAGTTAAGTTTATCTTTCGATATAAAAAATAAAATTGAGTTAAGCCCCCCTTTCCAAATAAATGTTAGAATTGATTTAACCTCACCTTTCGAAATAAAATTGGTTCGCAATAATGGAGCATTTTTCCTCGATGTGGCAAAAGCAGAAACCAAGTTGTTTTAATAACTTGGCTTTTCATAATATATTCTCATTACATATAGGTAATTTGACTAGGTGCAATGTATGGAGTCATATACATTATTAGATGTTGTTAGGCACTATATGCTCAAATTTTTTTAAATCTAATGGTGGGCATATATTGCCCACCAACATTTAAGAAAATATGTGTTCCCAAGCTAGGTGAAAATAGATCATTGATTACATCTTCTCCACCAAATTGAAGGACGCACATGATTCTAAATATTATAAAATTTGAATTTTTTTTCTTGTTTTTAATATTTTCTTCCATTTATATATATATATATATATATATATATATATATATATATAATTAAATTTAATTAAAATGATTGAAATAATATATTTAAATTATATATATAGAATGAATTTTTAATTAAAAAATATTTTAAAGATTTTTATAAGTGATTTTTCTATGACAATTGAAAAAATAAAAATGTTAACATTTTTCCAATATATCATCATAGTTATCATTTTTGTACAATAGAATCTTATTGTTATGGTGTATATGCATGCATGTATCCCTTATTTATTGAAGGGACATCTTAGTAGAGGGAATTGAATCATTTTTTTTTTCAAAAAGGAGAAATAATTATAATTAGAATTGGGTTAGAATCAACTCTTCATTCTCTTCTTGCATCGATTTACAAATTATAATTACCAATCTTCCATGACTTCACATAAAGATCATCTTTCTACATACTACAGTCAATTGTATTTAATGTCTACTTTATTTATTTCTCAATTTGCTTGGATTTATGAATAGTACCTACATTTTTTCTTAAAGCTTATTTAAGGTGGAGATGTCATTTTTCTTAAAGCTTATTTAACGTTGTGATGAGAAAATGAGAATCATTGATCAAAATTGATTCAATGTAGGTTTGATTCCTTATTTTCATATATTCAACATTGAATAAATAGTATTTGATTTAAACATTCATTTTTATCAACAAAAGCAAGGTTACTTCTGTGATTTTTTGTTTTATGGAAAAAAACTTCTAATAAATTTTATTTTATTTTTATGTGAAATTGTGTTTTTGAAAGTTTTGAATAATTGTTTTTTTATTTCATTAGACAAATCAGTGATATCCTTCCAATAATATTACATTGTGATTTTCTTTTAAAATCTTTTTGCCACTTTTTAAATGATTAGACCCATTACCAGGTAAAATGAAGAGCAGTTCCATTGTATTTTAGAAATGGGTCAAACAAATGGTTCTATTAATTTCCCGTCATATAATTCCAATAAATACTATAATATATTTAAAGTTTTGATTTAAGATTAAAATTCTTAGTTTGAAATTTAAAACACTTAATAATTAATGCAATAAAAGACATGCATAAAATTATTATTTTTCATATGAGAAATAAATTTTATTTAAAATTATAATATTAAAAAACAAAAATAAAATATTTTAGACTAGAAATCTACAAATTAACTCTGAAAATAATGGAAATTCTGGTAAAATTATGATAAAATATTACATATTTTTTTAAAAATCTAAGTTATAGTTATCAAAGTTGATAATTTTAAATATTTCTAGTTCTTAATAGTGTTAAATCTATTTCAGACATTAAAAAAAATGATTCAAACAATTTATTTTTTTCTTTTATTTTATGTTTTTTACTAAATTCCAGCCCGAAAACTGCAAGTGAGGTAGACAACCCCAGAAAGGGAGTGAGGTAAACAACGCCCAATTTATTGTACCCTTTCACTAGAAATGGAAATAGAAATGTTACACTTGTCGGCAACCGCCTTGGGGGCCGGAGAAAATCGACAAAAGTTCTTTAATCCGCATTCTTACCTACAGATCCCACTCATATTACTGGTTTATATGTTGTGTCAGATCAAATATCGCGAAGGATCCCGGAAATCCCGCTACGTCACTTTAGGGCAATGGTAGGCCATGGCTCTGCAAATCCCGTCCACCTTTATTATCAATTCGTGATGTTAGGGCCCACCAGGCGCCACCCACTTGCACTGACATTCACACCACTATTGGCGATTTTTAGCTCCTTGAACCTTTTAACAACGAAGCTATCGAACGCCCGATTGGACAAACCTGGCTAGTCAACATTTTAATGTCAAATATATCAAAGGACTTCCTAACTGGGAGAACCATGAGCAGGAGACAAAAAAGCTCTGGCTAGTTTGTATAGACGGTCCCAAACAACTTTCTAAGTGGGAAACGTTGGTGCGATCAGTTTGAGTTGATCGTATGAAACATGAGAAGTAGCATCAGAGTAACGAAAAATTAATGGTTTTGTTTCTGTTCATATTGTCACGATCGTAAGGAATTTTCATGATTCCTGATTTCTGGTGATATTTTTATTGCATTTCCTCAGGGACATTGTTATGAGGAGATTCTGTTTTACATAAAGTGATGAAGTCCTTTGTCGGAAGGGACGTTGTTATGCTGAGATTTTTCTTTACACAAATAGAGTGCACAGAAACATGGTGTGGTTTATATAGAAAGTAATGAAGTCCTATGTGGGAAGGGACGTTGTTATGATGAGATTTTGCTTTACACAAATAGAGTGCGGACAGAATGCACAGAAACATAGAGTCGTTGATCTTTTTGGTGTTTGGGACTTTGTATTTTACAACTATTTGCATTGATTTTTTTTTGGTAAATTACATTTTGATCGACATCTTTCGAACGGTTAAGTGTGGTTAATTATGACAGCTTACTTCATTATCTAAGTCTGGATTAGGAAGTACTTAGTGGTTGGAAATCAGACTACTCAAAAAAATTAAAATATTATTTACCAAAAAAAATTATTTTTAATAAGAAAATGAATTACAAAAATTTACATTCTAAAATATTTTTCTTTTATCTTTTTAGTTACTTGAAACGTGCTTAATACTTTTTTATTTTTTCAGTTACTTGAAATTTGCTTACTTTCTTTATCTTTTTAGTTACTTGAAATTTGATTATTGTGTAATGATGAGATTTTGATTTGTTAGCAGTTGATTTGTGTAAGTTTGAAAGAAAGCAGCCAAAATTATGATTATACAATTTTCTAGTTGAGATTTTAATGCGAATCTTAATTATTTATCACTAATTTGTAATTATGTTACTAGAAACAGGAAACGGGAACGAGAAACGGAAACGATATGAGAAACGAGTTCTTAGGTTTCGCCTATAAGAAACGAGGAGAGAGAAAAAACAAGATTAAAAATTAACAATATAAAACACAACTTTAATCATAAAAATTCAATGTTTCCACATGTGAATTTGTAAATAAACATTCATAAAAAGTGATTTAGTTTTAAGAAAGATGTCATAATTTGTGAGATCCAAAAATTTAGCCCATCAGTAATTTAGCTCATCATTAACTGTATATTTTTTAATATAGATGTATCTCTAAAGCCACTTCTAAAAATTCATAGGCAAAAGTCAAATAAACCTAATAATCTAGATTGTCAAGCTCATTTTCTAGAATAGTTGTTGAGATTGACCCAATTCCAAAAGCATTGTTATGGTCAGTAGACTTCTTGGTATTATCAAGCATGTCTTCAGCATTGTCTTGTAGCACCTCAAGTGGAAGCTCATCATCTCCATCATCTTGTGAACCACCATAATCCCACATTCTTGTGGGTCCAGTTTTATACTCTAGTTGTTGTTGAGATAACAAGTGTAGATTACTGGATGTTTCTTTGGGAAAAATTGGCATTCAATCCTTTGGTGCTTTTGGAATAACCTCACTCTAAGGAACTTAGACTTAGGTCATGTTCAACAAGTTTGTCACCAAGATCTTAATCTGGAGAACACACTTTTGGATGGAAGCCCTTCTCCTCATCTGAAGTTGCTTCTAAACTTTCTTGGTAGAATGCCCAATTCTCTTGCTAGGTAGACCTTTTTACTCTTATTTGAATTTGGAGAATTTTAGTTTGGTTTTATGCATTCCTAGGTTTTATAAAGTTCAAAGCATTTAGCATTTATCTTGCTAATGAAAGCTAATTCTTCAGAATTTAATGAGAATTTCAATGTATGAAAAATAATCAACCAGAAATTTACATGTCACGTCAGGGGCTATCTACAATTTTACATACACATAACCGGAAACATTATCTTAGTGGCACTTTTCAACCGATCGGAAAAATGGGCAAACTTCAACGAGGGTTCCTGGAGTAAATCTAGTGTGCACATTTATCAATGGCTGGAGCTGCAACTGTTCCCGCGGGGCTTAAAGAAGCAACATAGCCAAAATCTCGATGTGAATACTTCTTATAAACAACTTCAAGTTTACTTCTTTCTGCCTTCCGGTGGAAATCAACCACTTTTTCAAAGATGCCTTGAGCAGTTAAAACAGAGGCCTATTTAATTTTACAGACAGGCAAAATTATATTTAAACTACAGGCCTATTGGATTCTATATTCATTCACAGAGATGTTATGAACCAAAGTATCTATCAACAAAGATTGTCGAATGAAGAATCATACTTCAAAAATATAATTACAGAAAGCTAATGGTCCCCTATCTTCTTTACAAATCCAAAGTTGCGGCAATATATAAGCCATATCGCCTTGAAATTAAGAAGCCCGAAGATGTTAGCAGTCTATGCCAGTTCAAAAAGGGCAGTTCAAACTTCAAAGTTTTGACAACAGATAGATAATTGGCAGAAGCCGTTGGTGTAGTATGTACTACTGATCCCAGCTAGAGACATTAAAAATGGAAAGAGTCTCATGTCAACAGTGAGGCCGAACGAACATAATTGAAGACGGAATTTAAAAAAAAATAATTAACATACAGTGAGATACAAAGGTGATATCAAAACATACCAGGAAATTGGGAATCCACACACTGAATAAGCTTCTCTCCAAGCTTTACAGAGGAAACCCTTCACACCCGCTTATGCTGAAAGGATAAATTTACTTTGCAACAGCTTAAATCGTCAAACTTTCTAGGCTGCCAACTGCTAGCTCGCATGCAATGGGAGAATACAGGCGGGAAACGCAATTAGAAAAGGAAACTTACAAAAATTAGTAAGTTTGAGAAATGAAATTGCCATTTTTAAAAAATGGAGGAAAACATTCTAGCCAAAACGAAAACGTTCCAGCCAAACCGGAGAGACGTTTTTAGAAAAAGCGATGTGGGAAACCATCTATTTCACTAGAAACCGTTTTTGATCAATGGAAACGAATACGGCCGTCTAAAACATGGTTTTCAATACCGTTTGGTTTCTTGAGTGGTTTTCACCAACAACGACTACCAACGTTGTGTTTCTGGTCACAGAGATTTGTAATGGTATATCTATTGTGTTTTGCATTTAATGAATAATTTAACAAATTAGAGTGTTTTTAATTCTTGTGGGTTTTAGGATATATTATTTAATAAATTAGAATGCTTTTAATTCTTATGATTTTTATAATGAAATAGTGTTTTTAATTTTTATAAATTTCATAGTGAAATATAAATTATTTTTAATTCTCAAAAATTTTATAGTAAAATTAGGAATAGGTCAATTCTTCAAATACTAAAATACCATGTAATGAAATAATTTATCATTTATATCATTTTAAAAGAATTCAATATAAAAAACATTTTTTCCAGTCAAATAACTATTTCCCCTCACATAAAAAATGAAATAATTAATTACTCACATAGTCTCCTAACATGTTTTTACATGTTTTTGATTTATTCCTCTTGACACAAGTAGGGAGGAAGAAAATGGCACACTTTTAGCGGTTTAAAAGTGACAACGAGATAACGATAACTATCGTCCAGTAATTCGCAGGCCTGGGAGGATGAGGAGACCTGCGCAGCATAATGCTGTAACAAATGGGGGAGTGGTTAGCTACATTTTTTCTTATGGTAACTAATGGGAGAGTGGCTAGCTACATTTTTTTTCTTTTGGATGAAAAATAGTTGATTTTTTTTTGTTTTTTAGTTTATTAAATATTTCTTTGTTCTGTTTATTATGATTAGGTTTATTTTTAATTTTTAAATTAATATAATTATATTTATGAAAGTGATTGATATACCCCTTATAAAAAGTGTATAAAATATATCTACAACTATATTTACTAATATGATTTCTATATACTTATAGGTATATATCTCTCACTCATCACATTAATAACTATTAAGTGTATTTTATTAAAATGTATATTTCTAATTATTAATAACTATATAAATACTAATAACCATATTACTTTATATTTATAGAATTACACTTAATATATTAATATTATATTAGTTATTACATAAAATTTTGATTATAAGTTAATAACTATATTTAAAACTAAAATATAAATTAATATAACATAATAAAAAAATTGAGTTATTATTAATAATATTTATTTACTATATTTTTATGGTCAATAATTATTATATATTTATGAATATAATTTTCATTATATTTTCTACATTTATTTGAAGCGTATTAATAATATTAACAATATACACATTATATATAAAACTAAAATATATTATATTATTCCTTGAAATATAATATATAATAATAAATTAATTTATAATAAAATCTGTAATAATAATATATTTTAGTTTTTTTAATATATTAATAATTATAACTCAAACTATAATATAGTTCACACATAACATGATAATAATATTTTGTTATTATTTATAATTTTTTTTTCTCTCATAAATATGGTAAATAATTATAATATATTTATTAATATAAATGTAAATATTTTTCATATAATCATTTAAAGTAAATTAATGTAATTTTAATATATTTATTAATATACTGGTTAATATATTTTATATGATTACTTAAATCAAGTGGATAGATATTATAAATTTAAGGAATCAACATTAAAAACACAAAGAATTAATAAAGCACGATAATTAATATTTTAAATTCAAAAAAGACCCACGTGATTATTAATATTAAGAAGACAAAATATTAATAAAATTTAGGGAGTTATAACATTAAATCCTTAAAATTTACTAAAATGGAAGACAACGATAACTATCATCCATAATTCATAGCCAGGGAGGATGAGGGAGACCAACGCATCATAATATTGTGACAAATGGGGGAGTGGCTAGCTACACTTTTTCTTATGGATGAAACGTAGTTGATTATTTTTTGGTTTTTTTCTCTCTATCAAATATTTATCTTCTTGCGAGCATTATGAAGTGTTATTGAATAGTGCACAAAAGGATGATTATGTGCACAGTCTGGTATTCATATATCAACGCGTGCATGTGAATCTTGTGAAGGAAAAAGAAATGAGCACATGGCTAGGGTTTGGAGATATAAAAAACTTCTAACAACGTTGGACTCGAGCCAAGGAGCAGGCTACTCGGTGATAGTTCTAAGTTGCAAAATTACAACATCACCATTGGGGGTCGGCTCCTACCAGAATGTAACGACAAGGGAGTACAGTGAAATGCAACCAGGTTCTCAAGGATGCATCGACCCTAACTTAGGACCTGTTTTAGGAATCTAATTGCAAACCAAGACCAGAGACCAATGCATGCCAAGTGCGACAAAGAAGCCACACTTTTTCATTCCATCAAAAAAATTAGACTATTATCAGAGCTACATGAAAGACCATGCTTTAATCTGTAAATTTATAGGCATTTGGCCAACATAGAAGGATTTCATTAAATGGATACAGTTAAAATGGAAACCAAAGGTCCATATTGATCTGAAATTTGGGGCAAGAGGCTTCTTTATGGTGATTTTCACCATCCTCATAGATAAAGAAATAAATTTTGAGGTAGGACTGTATTTTTACTACAATGAAGGGTTATTTGTGATGCAATGGGAACAATGTTATAACCCCAATGAAGAAAATTTTCTGGTAACACCTATCTGGGTCAGGCTCTTTGCATTTCCACTTGATTTATGGGACCCAAAAATACTAGAAGGTATTGGAAACTCTCTCGGTAAATTTGTTAAAATAATAGAAAGCACCAGTCGAGGAAGGTATACTTGATTTTCTCCCATTTGTGTTTACATGAATATAACTGAGAATTTAACAGAATCAATTGAATTGGAATAAAAAGGACGAGTCTGGCAGCAACTTCTCTACTATCAACACATTCCGTTTAGATGTCAAAGACGCCATGAGTATGTCCACTTATTTAAAACTTGTCCTCTAAATCCTGACTAGATGGAGGGGAAGCAACCATAGGGAGGAGTATCAATAGAAAAAGATGACAGGTTCAAGACAATATCTAGTAGGATAAAGCACAAAAAAAAAATAGTCAAACCAGAATAGTAGCCCAACCAGAAAAAGAGTAACCAAAATAGGTACGAAATACTGCAAGAAATGGGAAAGAGTTCAAGAGAATCTCATCAGGCCACTGAAAAAGGATAGGGACAGATAACCCAAAAATCTATGAAAAACAAACAAAAGGCTCAAGAGAAACCAACAGTCAAGGAATATCAATCTCAAACTGTGGAACGATCTATGATTTAAGTAGACACAACCAATGATGTGTTAAGCATGGAAGACGTGGTATTAAATACATTTTTACATGAATGGAGAAACCTAGATGAGCAGTTCATAGCAAAATACCAAAAGAGGTTGTACAAATAAACATTTGAACAATACATAACTAACCAAGGAGAAAGACAAATGGAAATAGTAGTCACCTTGAGCTCATAGAAAGGAAACTCTCAAGAACCCAGTACTCAAGCTAAAGGAGGAAAGAAGAGGAGAAGAAATAATTTACAAGAATCTATTAAAATGGTTGGATAAATGTTAGTGAATTCAAAAAGGGTAATAAACCAAATTTTCTCCCTTAAAGGTTTAGGAGGTAATAGGTCCGTGCAACATCAAGACATGGAGACCTTACTGGTGGAAAATTTTAGAGAGATCTCGACAGAACTAGATCAACACAGGAAAAGAGCAATAGAAATTATATCAATGACACATCCCTCGAATATTAAGTCAAGAACATAATTTTTCACTATTACAGGAGATTATGCTATAAGTAGTGGAATAAGTTGTAAAAGGCCTAGAAACGAGTAAAGCACCAAGAATAGATGGTTTTATAGCCTAATTATATCGAGCAACAAGCCCATTCATGGGTGAAGACATCTTTGAATTAGTGGAGGAATCACGCAGGACCAAAAGGGTATATCCTGCCCTAAATTCTAGCTTTCTTTCTTTAATTCCGCAATAGGATAAATTTGATAAACCTGCTGGTTTTATTTCTATAGATTTGTGTAATGTTATATATAAAATACTTTAAACTATAATGGTTAATCACCTTAAGCCTATCCTGCCTGCCATAATATCCCCCGAGCAGACTAGTTTTGTGAAAGGAAGACAAATCCTAGATGGAATAATAATTTCTCAGGAAGCCATTCATTCTTTTAAACTCTAAAAACTAAAGGTATGATGATCAAACTCGACCTATATAAATATTATGATTGCCTTAGTTGGAACTACCTTCAAATCATTTTACAGGTTTTTGGCTTTGATCTGAGATGGATTCAATGGTTTATTTCATTCATTTCTTCCCCTAATTTCTCTATTCTAGCTAATGGAACTCTTTCTGATCCATTCAATGCCACTCATGGGCTTAGAAAAGGAGACCCTATATCCCCTCTCCTCTTCATCATTGTTTCGGAAGGCTTGGAAGATATATTAAAAGTACAATCAAGGGAGGACACCTTAAAGGCTTTAATTTATGGTGAGATGGCTACACTTTAACTCACCACCAGTTTTTTGATGACATAATTTGTTTTTCCATGAAACCCTTAAAGAATCTAAGGCTATTCTCTCTATTCTAAAGTATTTCATGGCTGCTTCGGGAAGCCTCTTAAAAAATGATAAATCTGGTGTTTTCTTTTTTAATACCCATCCATTGTTTGAACGCTTCTTGGTGAGAAATCTGGGGTTCCACATTGGATCCCTCCCCATGAAATATTTGGGCATTTCCCTTATCCTTAACTCCCTCTAGGTATCGTTGTGGAAATATATCCTCAACTGAATCGAATCTCGTTTGCAAAACTGGTCCTTCCGTGTGCTCAATTCCCCCAGTCATGTTATCCTTTTGAAAGACGTCTTGGAGTCTATCCTTATTTAGTAGCTATTGGAGTTGGCAGCCCCTAAATATAGTTGTAAATATATGGCCAACATATTCAAGAAATTTTTGTGGAAAGGGTCCCAACAAGAGAGAAAATATGCCCTTCTCTTGTGGGAGAAACTAATTAAAATTAAGAAAGTAGGAGGTCTGGGATTCAGGGACCTCTATATGCTCAACCAAGTGACAGAAGAAAATCTCTGGTGGCGAAGGATATAAGGACACAGGGACTTGTGGAAACATATATGGGAAAAAAATTATGCAATTCCATGGCCTACAGAAGGAAAATTGAGGATTCAGAATATGAAAAAAGTATCTGATATATGGAACCTAGTAGCTTCAAATAAATATTTCATCAAGGAGCATAGATTTTGGGAAATCAGGGGAGAAAACATTGCTTTGTTTTGGGAATAATCATGGCATAAAAGGGAGAAGTTGTTCAGTAGAATAGATTTAGTGGATATCTTCCTATTCACCAATCGAAAGAATAAAAATATAGTAGCTAATTTCTGGGATGAAGGGACAGATCATCAATGGTGGAAATGGAAGCAAAAGGGACAATGGAAGAATGCTTAGGGAACTCAATAATGGGAGACTTATGAGCAAGAGTTAAAATACAGAAAACTACCTATATTGATGGAGAAGACATTCTCAGATGGTGGTATAGAACAAAAGGGATGTTCACAATTCAAGAAGTATACAATATCAAAACTAATAATATACAACCTCAAGCCTCACACATTTGGAAAAAAATTTGGTTTGTGAAGCATTGGCCAAAAATTGAATACTTTCTATGGTTAGTAAGTCATGGAAGGATACTAACCTGGGATCATTTGTCGAAACGCGAGATGCGGGGGCCGTTTGCTTGTAATATGTGTAGGAAACATAATGAAAATATATAACACATGTTCAACAAATTCCCTGTCACAGAACATCTTTGGCAGAACCTCCCCTTCCTCTTTCAACAAATGGATAGAGACAAAGTGACTATCAAACACACAATAGAAAACTATAGAAAATGAGGATACCAAAGTCTAGTCATTAATAAGGCTTGGTCAATATCCTTAGGATTACTCATGTGGGTAGTAAGGAAAGAAAGAAATAGGCGACCATTCAAAGAGGAGACTTACCAGACAGATGAAACATGGAAAAAAATTATTGACAATATAAGAGAAACCATCATTGCAGAGAAATGGCATGAGGATGATTGGGAAGTGAATGGTCATGAGGCTCAGATATTTGCAAAAATAAACCTCAAACCAAAAATACTTTCCCCTGCCTCTTGGAAATTAAAACCGATGGTATTTAAATTGTGGGATAAATTCAAGACAGCCCCCCTCCAGGGTTTTGTAAAAATCAACTACGACAGAGCCTCCAAAGGAAATGTAGCTCAAGCAGATGTAGGAGGGAATTTTCTGAGATTCACAAGGAAAAGTAAGGAGGATATAATCAATGGACCTAGGATATGCAAGAAATAATGAAGCTAAGATAAATTAGGTTAAACAATGCCTCCTTATAGCAAGAAGAGAATATGAAAACAGGCTAATAGTCGAAGGAGACTCAACTCTAGTCACAAGAATACTCCATAAGCTTCAGCAATGAGTAGTGTGGGAACAAACTAGCTGAAGTTGGCGCACATATCAGTTCATATAAGAGATCAAGGACCTAATCCCAAGAATAATTTATATGATACCTTCACATATCCGTAGAGTGAGAAATGAAGTATCTTACCTTCTTGCAAATTGGGGGTGTAACCATCAAGGTAGGCATCTGGACAGAACTTGGGACAAATTGAGATAGGAGGGTGGCCTTGAAGCCTTTCAAGAGATAGTGGACAAAGATAATAGCAAAATCTAAACTCCCTGATTGAGGTGCCAAGTGTGCCGAGGGAGGTGTGAAGTGGTAGGAAACCAAGCGGGCCACATGTTCTAATGGAGTTGACACGCATTGGAAGTAGTGGTTGGCTCGACCCACGACAAATAAAGATGACACTTAACACATGCAAAAGATAGCAAGGAATGTCAAGAGGTTTTTGGGAAATACATTGTAGTTGGAGGGAGAAAAGGTCGAGTAGAAGATTGTTTTTAGTTACTATGCTTACGACTGTGGAGCAACCAGTGAAGGCAGTTGAGTAGATTAGAGTGTTTGCGACCATTGTGCATCGGTTCCTCAGGTGTGTTTTCTTATTTTGTCTATTTCTAAGTATGGCAGTCACTGAGATAAGGGGAGGACTTATTCAATATGTTTTGAATCCTTGTTTTGTAATTGGAATGGATGCATACCACCTTGGTTTTTTCATGATGTTCATTTGGGAGTATGCTATGTCTGGGACAGTTTCCAAAAGGTTTGCCAAGGTTAATAGACCTTACAACTTTGGTCTTTGTTTTTTAATTTATATTGGAGAGTTTTCTTTGGTATTCCTTCATGATTTCCTTAGTGTTTGTTACTTTTTTTTCCGTGTTGATTTCAGAAGGAAAAATTCTAGCCTTTGTATCCCAGGCATGATTATTGTAGGAGAGGTGGTGGGCGAGGGTGTTGGGGAAACCATACAACTTGACTCCTTCTATTATCAGATTTTTTTTGCTAACCCCACATCTCAATTCTATAGCTCTGCATGTCAACTCTAGAGCTCTGCATGACAATTCTACAACACTGTATGTGAATTATATAGCTCTGCATGTCAAATTTCTATTTCTGCAAGCCAATTATATGAGCTTGCATGAATGTCTTACAATGATAATTTGGGGTTTAGCGGTTCTGCTAATTTTGTCAATAGGGTCAGGGGTAAATTTTTAACTATACCAGGCTCTAGTTTGTTGTTTGTTGGCGGCATAGACTCAATAACCATGCATAAGTTTCAGTATCTTTTCTTGGGATTCACAGGATTAGTTGACCAGTTCTCTGGTTTCAGTAATTGTAGGGGGCTTTGTCTCATTGTCTGTTGTGAGTGGTAATACATGGCTCTTGTATGTTAAGTCTTTACTCTACGCTCACATTTAGAACTCAAACTATTATAAATTTTGAATACATAGGCATGCTCGCAAGGGGCTATTTTAGGTACTATTGGGTATGAGAAATGTATAACACTATCAGATCAGTTTAAGATGGTCTCGCTAACAGAAAAGAAGAATACTTTTTGAGATAGGGGAATATGGACAAAATATTGGGATAATATTAATATGGCTGAGGTGGGGACCCTCAATAGTCAGGACAATATTCTATGTAGATTGACTAAATTGAATGGTGTTACTTTGTTTCCTTGTATAGGTCCTCTTCGCATTTCTCACCCTCAAGTATTTGCACGTTGAGGGAGAACCTCGGTGTGGATTCGGGTGAATGTACAACTTCTCGGAGACCAACATCAAACATAAATGGTGAAAGTACAGGGAGGAAAAGGAACCACTGGAAAAATAGAAGGCAATGAAAAATTAAAGGAAAAAGTGGGGCCCAGTAAGAGGGGAAAAAACCTTGGAAAGGAAATTGTACAGAACCTACTCCATGCATATGCAGTGGGGGCACCCGATCAGGTGAAATCCTTGATTTCTGGATGGGAGCATTACCTTAAAACTAAAGTGGAGGAATATATCCCTAATGAATAAATGGATCCTATGCCGACTGATCCTGGGAGTACTAGAGGAATATTGTCCTTGTTTAAGCAATATATTCATCTTTATCGAACGATGAAGTGTTTAGTGGTGAAAGCCATTATAGTTGTTCAAGAGGTGGGAGGAGACCCAAAGGTAGCCTCCATATTGGCAGAAATGCGCAAAGATATTCCAGAAATTGACCTCTAGCAACATCATCAGAATGTCCCACTTGGTTGAATGGAATGACAACTCCAAAGTATGAATTAAGTTGATATGCCTCGATCAAGTTTTAAGGATTCGACACCCATTGAATCGTTAGATGAATGATTTGAGAGGTTTACTTTTTTTTTTTTTAATATGCAAAGGGAAGGTAGCATTTACTTTGTTTATATGTCAATATATATATTAGATAATAGACCTCATAAGGTATCTAGAGATAGATTAAAATGTTCCAATTTTGGTTGGCTTATAACTCTTTGAAGTGGCTAATAGACCTGGTTTCCTACAGCCAGGTTGAGGCTGCCAAGCATATAATCTCTTAATGTAACCTTCTATTTTCATTAGATGAATGAATAGAGAAGTACTACCAAATTTACAAAAAAAAAATATTTCTTCTCGCCTTATTATGATCATGATTACTCTTAGTTTTTATAGAATATATATATATATATATATATATATATATATATATATATATTATTAGATTTCTACACAAACTGGAATGTGGGAGACAATTATAATAATGATACTTAGATGTTTAAAATATTTGTCAGGTTTGTTAAATGAACCAAAGTAGTTTTTTTTAATATTTTTAATTATTATTATGAATAATGATTGTTATTGTTCTATAAGATAAATTTATTGATAATTATTATTATTATTATAGATGATGATAGTTATTATTTTATGAGATTAATTTTGTTGTATTGAAATTTTAAATTTGACAAATAATGTAACACCCCCAAGTTCTATGCTTTTCAAATGAGACATTTGAACATAAGTCCAAAGGGGAGTGGACCCCAATGGATAATTATTTTGTGGATGTGGTTAACTATTTATTTATGAAAAATAAATAAAATATTCTGTATGCACTATGACCAGATGAGAAGATGAGATCATATGCCTAATCCATGAGGTGATGGAAAAGGAAAAAGACTTTCCCTAAAATCTTTCAAAAATCCTTGAAAGAAATTATTTCTAATTTAGATTTTTGAGGAAAAATCTAAATTTCCCCAATGAAGAGGAGTAGTTGGGAAGAGGTGAGAAAAAGCTGGAAAAGCTGAGGAAAAGCTTAAAGCAGCTTTAAAGAGTCCCAAAATGGGAAGCCTAGGCTAAACAGGAATAAAGCATCCTGAAATTCTGTACGCGGAATTGGAAACAGGCTTTGGGGAAAGCACAGCTTAAATAAGCTGCTCCAGAACAGATTGAGGGCTAGTCTGTTCTTGGAGGATCTCAACTCGGGGGTGAGTTCTGGAGACAAACGAACTCTAAGGTTGGGTGGACTGGTCATAGTAGAGGTGTGCATGCATAAATTGGGAGATTGCTGTAAGTCTATATTTAACATATCCATGTTTTATGAAACTCTGATGTTAGGGTTCATTATGCAGTTTATGAATTGTGATTTTATGGTTCATTATGGAGTTTATGAATTGTGATTTTATGGTTCATTATGCAGTTTATGAATTGTCATGTTATGGTGCATTAAGTAAATGTTAGATTGATTAATTGTTAAGTAATTCATGTAATTGCAAACCAAAGTTATTGATAGCAGAGACAAATTGTTGAGTTGTATGGATGAGTATCTGGTAGTGATGAGGTTAGAGATGATAGATCAATTGAATAGCAAATCTAAATAACCATGTATAGGTATAGCTTGCTATCTCTTAAAGAAATATTTAATTTCTGTGTATAAACAGAAAATGTTAACAAAACAGTACCCATGAACAGCAAGTAACAATCAATGAAACCTATCATAATAATACTGATGGCACAGAATTCATTGAAATCAATAACAGAAAGTAGGGAACAACAACCTGGTGATAGCGGTATGGGGCTTAGTATGTCAGTTGTGTTACTATGGAAAGAAATGTAGAAATTAGAATTTACCTTATTCTATTAAATGTAATTGTACACCTATGGAAGCAGAAGTGGAATCCTAACTAAGGACGAGGATCTAACACTAGGGATTCTAAACTATCCGATTCAGTATTCTCTACCTCCATTTGATTAGAGCAAGAGGATCTGTTTCCTAGTTTTCCCATGGAACAGTTGAATCTGTACCAGAGTGTCACCCATGTTGAATGTTTGTAACAGGAAAAATACGGGGGGGGGATCCTATTGAACTATCTAGTGTGTGATAAAAGTTTGTGTGCGGTAAGATTGTAAGCATATGTAAAAATACAATGAACAGAGTATCTGTGTACCATCCATATAAAAACTGCTGGGAAAGTAGTTGGAGCAATGGAGGTTAACTGAGGATAGATAGATGTATGCGAGGAGGCATACATCTATACCTCGATGCTGCAACTTTAAAATGTTGAAAATTTTATAAGGCCTGCAAACTGGAAAGTTGAGGAAGGGCTTAGCAATCATTTAGAGTTGGACAAAACTCTGAAAAGAAAAACCTGAGAAATACAAAGTAATATATATATAGATATACAAGTCTACTAGATGAACTGAGAAGAGGGGAGGTCAAGCCCAAAAATTCTCATGGAAATTCTTATATTCCATGGCTGTCGATAAGTACTGAAAAGAATTTAAACCCCGGATAACCGTCTGAATTTGTAAGTGATTCTGTAGAAAAACTATAAATGTTATCTGGCGCATAAAGCAGAGAATATCTGGGTTTTATGTTATATGTGTAGAAAGTTGAGTCTGGGAGACGTGACAAATAATTAATTTTTTTTTAATATTATATTTTTTTATATTGATCTTTCTCTTTCTCTTAAATATTTCTAGCTTCCATGAATAAAAAATTTAATAAGTTTTGAATATTCATAGAATTATGAATGTTTTCAAATAAGATATATGATGCAAATAAGTAGCCACAATTCTTTTTAATTCTTTTAATTTTTAATTTTTATTTTATTATTACTTTTTTAGTTTAGAAATATTATTTTTTTCTTTAATCTAAATTATATTGAAAATTAATTTTATTTTTTATTTTAGTTTAATAGTCATTTTATAATACTTTAACATTATTCTCAATATTTTTATATAATATTTAAATATAATTGTATAATATTTTTAATAATATCATTATTTTAAAAAATAACCTTTTCATCTATTGTCCAATAATAATATCTTGATGGCAACTATTCCCCATTAATAATATATTTATACCACCTCCTAATTTTAAAGTTAACTACTTTATTAGAATATGAAGTAATTATAAAACACCTCTGATGGTTATGTTATGCTTATGTTAAGATGTTCAAAAGCACTCTATGAAATTTTATTTTTTATTTTCTAAAACGTAAAGTTCCAGTGAAATTTTAAATTTTAATTTATTAAGATGTAAATAAAAATTTGAAAACATATAATTATGGTATGATTTTGTAAAATTTTATAACTTACGAAATCAATTAATAAAGCTAAAGAATTAATCAATCTAATACCGTGATAATGATCATATTTAGATTGGAGTTTTCATATACCAATAATTTGTGTGTATGTATAGTTTACACATAAATGTAAAAATGGAATTATATATTAAAACAAATCACCTAATAATACATATTAATAAGACTCTAGGTTCCTAGTATGTTTTCAAATATTTATAGATAAAAAGCTAGGAGGTGGGGATCAATATGTTATATATAGAAGATTAATTATTAAAAAAAAAAAAACAAGATACCTAATAAAATTTGATTACCAAGCTAGGAGGTGGGATCACTATGTTATATAGAAGATTATTATTTAAAATAAAAAAAGATAAATAATAAAATTTGATTATTTTTAAAATAAAAATAGATATAAAATATTAATTATTTGGAAAGAAAAACAAGATAACTAATAAAATTTGATTAATAAGCTAGGAGGTGGGGATCACTATGTTATAAAGAAGATTAATTTAAAAAAAAAACAAGATAACTAATAAAATTTGAATATTTTTAAAATAAAATAAATATTTATAGTAAATGGATGAACCTTATTGAGTGCATGTTACAAAATAATGCAATGCACCATTATATTTTGGATTTATAAAAGCACTAGTAAAAAAATGTGGTGCACTGCTAATCAAAATGCAATAGTGAGTGGTTGTTAATTTTTCTATAAAACAAATATTGTATCGAAAAATTAATAAAAAAATTTGCTATAGGTCTCATCATGAACTTATTCTTTAAAGACACATATACCAGAATTTTCATAGCACAATTTTGAAATATTCTTTAAATAGGGACTAAGCTATGACTCCCTTATGGGAGAATATTAATAAATTTTGTGATTTCTTAAAAATTTTGATTGGTAATAAGAAAAATTATTACAATATTTAGAATTTAATTAAATAGATATTTTATGGATTTAATCATGCTTATTTCATTAATGTTTTAGTATATGTGAGTGCATTAGTAGTACTTTATGTGATTTAAGTGGATTAACTAAAAGAACCCCATTGAAATATTTGACCACTAAAAACCACTAGAAAGCTTTATTATAAATAGAGAAAATATAGCTTTTTGAGGGATGTTTAACAGATGTGTTGACTAAATGTTTATCTTTTAATTTACATGTTACGACCCTTGGACCCTATATTAATACCCTAATAAACATTCATTACTAGTTTATGCATTATATTAAGAGGTTAACTATAGTGTTTCATTGCAATTGTAATATATATATATATATATATATATATATATATATATAACAAGGATAACTAGTGCTAGGATGACAATAAATCATCTTTAGATTCATTGTAAAATGATGCTTTTCTCTTCAATTGAACTACAATTACTAACTTCATATCAAGTTCAAGGTGCATAGTTCATAATATTTAGTACTAGAGAAATATCACTATATAAATATATATATTAGGTTTTAGACCTGATAAAATGAAATTTTATTCTTTAGTAACCTAATATGCCTTATATGGAGAGATGCCAACTCTATGTTCATGCATTGATAGGTTTTCGAATACCTCAAACCCTAAATATTGTGGTTTACAATAGCATGCAAAGGGTCATCATGGTTATTGAATTTGGTAGTACCCATAACTTCATTGATAAAATATTAGTAGAGAACCTCAATTTTTTTGTATATCTAGTGACAAATTTTAAACTTTAAATCGTAAAAATAAATTGAGTATGGGAGAATATAATTTTGAATTATAAATTGTAACACCTCCAATAACAACAATTTTTTTTTTTTTTCCATATATATATATATACAAGGGTTTTCTCTATATTCACATATTCGCTTTTGTTCTCTCCTGATCAGATTTCTTCCAACCCTTTTATATTTCTGTCTACATGAGAAGGTGAACATTCTGCCTATCTTCCTTTCAATTAAATTATATTCATATTGATCAACATACCACTTCTCATTATCATGGGATATGATTTTTTTTTTTTTTTTCCTACACACATATGAAACTTCTCCACATACTCTTTTGAATTCCCTATCAATTATATGCATATCCCTATGGATTCCCCATGTATACTGTGATAACCCCTATGGCAGATTCTTAGCCCCACCTATGTATGAATATACGTAGGTGTCATTATATATATGTATATATATATAAGTATACAAAATATACTAATTAATTTGTATAGTCCATGCACTACGCTGGCATTATAAATATGCCACCTATACTATTGACATATAAAGCCTGCATCCCCACTTCTTTTCTTTTGAGCGCGTAGATACTTAACCAAAATATTCATGTGGATTTACATAATATACACCGTGATCAACCTTTTTGGTTTTATTTTAATTTAAGCGCACCATATCTTCTATTCGTTTTTCCCCTTTTTATGCTCATTGAATTATTACGCATCGACCAGTAGACACTATCTACCGCACGGTAGTATCAATGACACACAGAGTATAATCTCTACACGTAATACTCGTATACCTATTCCTAAGGGTATGAGCCTACGTGTGCACTCCGAGTTGCAAGTAACATCTGGAGGTTATCATAATAAATGGAATTGTCACATTGTTCATACTTCTGTGTATCTCGGCGAATGATGATTTGTTTTGGTTTCATATGGTTTATGTGCAGGTTGTTAATCATTATGGATCGTTCTTGTTTATGCAGGTAGCGCCCATGGAAATTATTATTCGGCGTGCCGATCACGGCATTTGATTTCTGGGCCATTCGGTGCCTACTTCGGTGATTTAACCGGAGTATGATTTCTGAGTCACGGTAGACACGTTGCAATTTCAACGTACTGGTCCTAGGACGTGATAGTTTTCCAGCCGCGCAATGGGTAGCATGTGACTTCGACTGCAAATGGAGCTGGTGTCTACCGTATGAAATGGGTTCCATCGACAAAGCTGGCACTATCGTTCTCGGACAGAGAGTACCAATTGTCAGCGTCCATCGTTTCATACTTATCAAGTTTGACGGTTGATGTCGGCTCATTCATGAGCTGGGAGGGCCGAGTCCTGTCTCGGATCCCTAAATGTCTAGGGTTAGAATTTGATTTCTATGCGATAGGTCATAGCGGCTACACAACCCTACTGATTGCTTTAACTACGCCTAGTACGAGTTTTTCAACGTGGCCAACATTCGGCACTCAACCAATTCTCTGCTCTTCTTGGGGTATGAAATTAGGGTTAAAGGACTTCTTTAAAGCCAACGCTTCTGAGCAGTTTCGTTCATCTGATCTTCCATTATATTTGTTTTTGTTCTGGTCATAGCGGAGTTGGTGATCAGATGTGGTTGCGGCCAAGGTTGCTGGGGTTCAGGTTTGTTGTCATCCATCATGCGAGAGGTTACGCTGCTGTCTTTGTATCTACCTTCTGTTTTATCCTTGTGCAACTCGACCTGGTTCTTCGTAGTTAATCAGTGCAGTGGCTCATTCGTTCGGATTTTGTTTTGCGGGCGGACCGACGTTTTGTCTCGGTCTAGCCGGTTTTACGGCGTGCGAGTGTTCAACTGAATCTCCGGGACGCGGTGAAAATTCTACCCTAGTCAACGGGGTTTGGTTCATCCGGTTTTGTTTTTTTTTCTAAATGTTATGCGAGGGCCCTATTTTGTTCTTTGTGTTCTATCCTGACTACCTCGGCGTTGCCAAGGGTGTTAAGACCAGTTCGCCGCCTTCTGTAGCACTTCGTTAGTGTCGTTTTACCCACAGTATGACTCATGACTCGAACTCATCCAGTATTAGTCTTCTGCGCACAACGACGAGCAAGTTGCGGCCAGAGATGTTTAGAATGGTATTATTCTCCTCAACGAAGGTAACCATGGCGTTTCCTGTGTTGTTTTTCCAACGCTATTTCATACTGTATGTTACGGAAATTCAAGGAATTCTTGTCAGTTTAAATACCTCCTGCAAACCTATAGTCTGCTCTGTATATGGCTAACGCAGTTTGAAACTAATAACGTTTCTTCGTGTTATTTGGTAGACCATCTGAATCTAACCGTTGTCTCTTAAAGTTTTGGGTTTAAAAGATTATTTATCCCTCGTAGGTTAGTATACTGTTCCTCTCTATTTGTTCGTATGTGTTGCAGACTCCTTACGCACCGTGGTTACCCTATCGTGGCCGTCGGAGAAATTTATGAGAGCGGCTAATGGTATATCATATTTATTTTCCACCAACCAATATGCAGTGTTGACCATGCTTTCATCCTATACGCATTATTTTTTTTCCAATATTGACTCGGTTTCGTATTGCTCGCACAGTGTATATTGTTCACTGATATCACAGTCGTATCTACATTTCAGACTTTTGACCTCTATGTTATCACTTAGTACTTAATACTTTGTGCCCATCGGAATATATGGTTCGTGGTATATATATATATATATTTTTTTAGTCGATTCCAAGATATACGTTTGGTAGTGTATACCTTTTAATGGAAGCCGAGTCCAAAAGGACCTAATGGCTCTAAGCCTCGATACTTTTAACATATGTCTATATGATCGAATGGGATGTATATCTGTATACAATTCTTTTTAGAATGCCTATGCATATATTCAATAGTTTAATTGATAGAGTTGATTTAGCATAAATTTAATCCATAACACTAAAGTTTCCTCTAAGGGTTAGGGGTGAACTTTAAATTCAATACATTATGTAATGGTTATAATTAAAGTAGCCTTCCTTTATGGCATATTTTCTCTTTGGTTTAACAACAATATACCTTTTTAAAGTTCTAGCTCTCAATTGCTAATTTCTTTGGTTGATGCTTATAGTTATTCAATAGCAGTGTA
The DNA here is from genome assembly GCA_034641835.2 of Pinus albicaulis. Classification (NCBI taxonomy): domain Eukaryota; kingdom Viridiplantae; phylum Streptophyta; class Pinopsida; order Pinales; family Pinaceae; genus Pinus; species Pinus albicaulis. The sequence continues at coordinate 392,880,346 of CM076583.1, read as the reverse complement.
CTAGAGTATCTTAAGTATGAGTGGAAATCTTTATGTAGAGTAATTTGTTCAAAGACTCCAAATAGATTTAGAAGTGAAATATACACACTTGTGAATATTATAAAAATACTATAAAGTGAAGTTATTCAATTTCTAACATAAGTTCTGTTTTTTTCTTTCTATCATAATTCATTGTATTTGCCTCCAGTTGTTTATATTTATAGCATGTAACTTTAGTACTGTTATACTGTTTTTTTTTCTATCCCCCTCATAAGCATAAAATATCACATTGGGGCCTACCAGAACCAAAGCAACAATTAATCATCTATAGAGATTAAGAACCTTCAGATTTAAACCGACCCTGGTTTAGAAATTATGGAGTTTCTACTCTATGGATTTTCTGGTCTACAACTAAGCAGAGTCTGGAGGGTGATTACCCTAGGATGGATACTGTTAAATGTAGTACCAACATACATCATACCATTTAATTAATTTTTCTATATGTAGCCAATTCATACCATTAGAAAATAGAATAACAAAAAAAAATTCAGAGCCTACCAAAATCTGCAGATGACCAAACCTCCCAACCTTAGAGTCCTCTTTGTCTCCTAGGACTCACCCCCGAGCAGAGATCACCTCCTAGCACAGATCAACCTCTGATCTGCTTAGGAGCAGCTTATTTAAGCTCATAATTCCCCAAATCATGTTTCTAATTCTGCGTCCAGAATAGCAGGATGCTTTCTTTCCTGTTTAGCATAGGCTTCCCATTTTGGGATTCCTTAAAGCTGCTTTAAGCTTTTCCTCAGCTTTTCCAGCTTTTTCTCACCTCTTCCCAACTACTCCTCTTCATTGGGGAAATTTAGATTCCTCCTCAAATCTAAATTAATTTCTTTCAAGGATTTTTTTTTTGAAAGATTTTTGGGGATTTGTTGCCTTATCCATCCTCATGGATTTGGCAAGTGATCTCAATTTCTCTTTATGGTCAAAATGCACAATCATTTTATTTATTTCCTCAAATAAAATATGCAAATACATTCACACCATACTCATCCCTTGGGGTCCACCCCCTTAGGATTAAAGTTCAAATGTCTAACTTTAAAAATTAAACACACAAATTGGGGGTGTTACATATTCCCCCTCTGAAAATAAACACCATCCTCGGTGTTCTTATTCAACTACTAGAGTTCATTTAAATAAAAATGGATATCTCTCCATCATTTCAGCTTCCCTTTCCCAAGTGGCTTCTTCAGCAGTAAAGTGCTTCCACTGCACCTTTACTCTGACCACTGTTCTGTTTCTCAATTCAATTTCTTCCCGCTCCAATATTTGAAGCGGTTCTGGCAGAAACTCCCCTTCTGGTTCCACCTGTACAACATTCCAATCAACTATGTGAGAAGCATCATGCACATATCTTTTTAATAGTGAAACATGAAATACATTATGCACTCTAACATGGGGTGGTAAGGCCAGCTTGTAAGCCACTGGTCCCACCCTTTCTAACACCTCAAAAGGCCCACAGTATCTAGGAGCCAGTTTTGCACAACTTCCTGCATAAAGTGTGCTCTTTTTGGGTTTGATGCGCAAATACACATGATCCCCCACTTTGAATTCTCGATGCACTCTTTTCTTATCAGCATAGCTCTTCTGTCGATCTTGTGCTATCTTGATATTTCTCTGTATTTGTTTAACAATTCTTTCCATCTCCTGCAGCGCATCTAGTCCTAATACCAGTTTATCCTCTGGTTGACTCCAGCTCAAGGGAGTACGGCACTTTCTCCCATACAGTGCCTCAAATGGACTCATCTTAATAGAAGATTGGTAGCTATTATTATAAGCAAACTCAGCTAAATGCAGATACTCTTCCCACTTTGATGGTCTATCCATCACATACATTCGCAGCATATCCTCTAAGATTTGATTCGTCCTTTCTGTCTGCCCATCTGTTTGAGGGTGATAGGCAGTACTAAAATTCAACTTAGTACCCATCCCTCCAAACAATCCTTTCCAAAATGCTGCTGTAAACTTAGCATCCCGATCTGAAACAATTACTTTGGGAACTCCATGAAGCCTCACTATCTCCTTCAGGAAAACATTGGCTACTTGAGCTGTTCCGAAAGTAGATTTCACTGGTATAAAGTGAGCAGCTTTTGTGAGAGTGTCTACTACTACCATCACAGAATCATGTTGATATTTAGTCTTGGGTAATCCTGTTATAAAATCCATGGAAACTGTGTCCCATTTCCATTCTGCAATTGGCAGGGGGTTTAAAAGCCATGTTGGGTGTTGATGCTCAACTTTGACCAGTTGACATTCCATACACTTACTCAGATACTCCGCCACATCTCTCTTCATTCCTGGCCAGAACAGCTTCTTTTTCAAGGCTGTTAACATCTTCTGGTATCCTGGATGTCCTGCATAAGGTTGCTTGTGATATTCATCTAGAATTTCTCTTTTCAATGACTCTATATTTGGAATATATAACCTGTTTTTGTAATAGAGAAGCCCTTTTTGGTTTTTAGTGAAATCAGTTTTATCCTTTTTCTGTAGTTGCACCAAGAGTGCTTCATAGTTGGGATCTTGATTTGTTGCTTTTCCCACCAATTCCTCTATCTCCATTTGGGCACTACTCCCAATGTTTTTTAAATATTGGCAAGCATTCCTACTTACGGCATCAGCAACTTTATTTTCTTTTCCCCTGATATGTTTTATGTCCATATCAAATTCACTTAGAAAAGACAGCCATCTAGCTTGTCTTGCATTCAGGTCAGTTTGGGAAAAGAAATATTTAAGGCTGATATGATCAGTCATCAATGTGAACTTTTTCCCCAACAGATAGTGCCTCCACATTTTTAACGCATGAATAACAGCTGCAAATTCCAAATCATATGCACTATAATTCTGTTCATGAGTTTTTAATTTCCTAGACTCATAGGCAATAACTGAATTTTCTTGCAATAGGACTCCTCCTAGCCCCTCTCTGCAAGCATCTGTACATACCACAAACTCTTTATCAGGATCAGCAATTTTTAATATAGGAGCTGAAATAAGTTTCTGTTTCAATTGTTCGAAACTGTTTTGACATTTCTCAGTCCACACGAACTTAACACCCTTCCTTTGTAATGAGGTTATGGGATTTGCTATAGCAGAAAATCTCTCCACAAATCTGCGATAATAGCCTGCCATTCCCATAAATGATCTTACTGCTGAGACATCAGTGGGAACTGGCCATTCTTTAATGGCTTTTATCTTTTCAGGATCAACAACAAGCCCTTTTTCGGAAATAATATGGCCTAAATATTGAATTTTATCTTTATAAAATTCACATTTACTGAACTTGGCATATAGCTGGTTTTCTTTTAAAGTCTGCAACACTATTCTCAGATGTTCCTTGTGTTCCTCTTCGTTTTTAGAATATACTAAGATATCATCTATGAACACAAGAATAAATTTGTCCAAATACTTATTCAACACACTGTTCATCAGACACATAAATGTGGCAGGGGCATTTGTCAAACCAAAAGGTAGGACTACAAATTCGTAATGCCTATACCTGGTTCGAAATGCTGTTTTGCTGATGTCTTCTTCTTTAATTCTGAGCTGGTGATACCGAGTCCTTAGGTCTATCTTGGAGAAGACTGAAGCTCCTCTCACTTGATCAAAAAGATCATCAATTCTAGGAAGTGGATATCTATTCTTAATGGTCAACTTGTTCAGTTGACGATAGTAAATACACATCCTAAAAGTCCCATCCTTCTTTTTAACAAATAAAACAGGTGCTCCCCATGGAGACACACTTGGTCTAATATAACCCTTATCCAACAATTCTTGCAGCTGCATCTTCAACTCCATCAGTTCTGGCGGACTCATCCGATAAGGAGCTCGGGAAATAGGTGTAGCTCCCGGCACTAAATCTATAGAAAAGTCAATCTCTCTTTTGGGAGGAAGATGAGGGATTTCCTTGGGAAAGATTTCCTTAAACTCTCTAATGAATGGTATAGTATCCAGTAACTCTTCCTCAGTTTTCTGTTCTATTTCTTCTACATGCACTGCATAGACTTGGTATCATTTTCTAGCTGTTCTCTTCAACTGTAAGGCTGATATTTGTCTTACTACAATAGGTTTTGGTTTCCCTTTTAATGAAAAAGGTTTCCCTTCCTCATCTATACAATGTAGGGTTTTATCCCAGCAGTTCATCAGAGCTTTCTTCTTTTCCAGCCAATCCATTCCTATCAGTAGATTATAGGATCCTAATGGAAATATGTTCAGATTTACTTCTGTTGGAAACCCATTTAATTGTATTGCAGTTTTGGGCAACTTATGTGTGACTTTTCTCTTGGTTCCAGTGGCCAGCTGTACCAACCATGACTGCTGAAATTTTTCAGGTTTAATTTTACATTTTTCTACAATTCCAGGACTAACGTAACTCAAAGAAGCATCTGGATCAATCAAAACAGTAACAGGTAGGTCAGAAATCTCACCCTCCATTTCCACCATGGTTGCTTGATGTTCTGCTTGCCGATTTTCCAGGGCTGCACTAATGGTTGGTATGTTTCTGGCTATGTCATTGACTGTTGTTGCCTCTCGCTCTCTGCTGATCATATGAATATTTCGATGAGGACAGTCCCTCATCATATGGGGTTCTCCACAACCCCAAAATTTCAGAGGTTCCTTCATTCTGACTGCCCCTTCCTTTTTATTGTTCCCTTCTACTGGTTTTGAAACCACTTGGGACTGAGCAGTTTGACTTTCCTTTGGTTTGCTGAACTTTTTCCTTTGATGATCCCTACCAAAATTCCTTAAATATGCTGGTTTTGGTCTTTTGCCTTTGAACTCACCCTTGTTCAGCCAGCTCTTCCCTTGTTCCGCTTTTCATTTAAACTGCTAATAGCATAATCTTGCTTTTCTCACAGCTTCATCCATGGTCTTCGGGTTGTCAAACTCAATCTTTTCCTTGTACACAGTAGGCAAACAATTTAAAAACCTTTGCACCTTTGCTTTTTCTTCCCTAATGTAAGGAACATACCTCAATAAATTAGTAAACTTAGTGACAAACTCATCAATAGTGAGTTGTCCTAATCTCAGTTCATGGAATTCTTTGGCTTTATCATCATAATAACGTTCATTCAAATAACGACTTTTGAACTTAGTCTGAAAATCTTCCCAAGTAACTGTCTTTTCATCAATGGCGTGCACCATTTTCGTCTCTTCCCACCAGAGTGTAGCTTTTCCCTGTAGCTGGTACACAGCTAATCTAGCCTTCAGATTGCTCTCATATTCATAAACTTGGAAATACTTGATCATGTTCAGCAACCAAGCTTCAGCATCCTCCTCCTTCTCCCCATCATAGGAGGGAGGTTTAATCTTTCTAAATTCTCCCTGCAATTCTCTTTTCTGCTTATGTTGATTTCTAGCTGCCTCCTCATCCTCAGATTCATCCATCTTTCTTTTTCCAGAACCTTCACCCTCCTGGCTGTTCCGGGAAGTTAGCTCTCTAATGAGCTTTTCCTGTTCCTTACTGGCGGATGACAACATGTCATTTTGGCTTCTTAATTCAGCCAACTCTCGTTGCATCCGGTGCAACATCGCCAGTACCGGGGCATTGGGATCTGGAGTAGCAAACTCATCCCGCAGATCCACATAAATCCCTTCACCTTCAGCCATTTCAACTGTACACACTTACACACAGATTAGCAAAGTTCATAAACTTCAGAAAAACAAAATATGTAATAAGCAGTGAGCACAAAACGACAACCCAATTTGTTGTAACTAGTGCTCCGATACCATTTGTAACACCTCCAATAACGACAATTTTTTTTTTTTTTTCCATATATATATATATATACAAGGGTTTTCTCTATATTCACATATTCGCTTTTGTTCTCTCCTGATCAGATTTCTTCCAACCCTTTTATATTTCTGTCTACATGAGAAGGTGAACATTCTGCCTATCTTCCTTTCAATTAAATTATATTCATATTGATCGACATACCACTTCTCATTATCATGGGATATGATTGTTTTTTTTTTTTCCTACACACATATGAAACTTCTCCACATACTCTTTTGAATTCCCTATCAATTATATGCGTATCCCTATGGATTCCCCATGTATACTGTGATAACCCCTATGGCAGATTCTTAGCCCCACCTATGTATGAATATACGTAGGTGTCATTATATATATGTATATATATATAAGTATACAAAATATACTAATTAATTTGTATAGTCCATGCACTACGCTGGCATTATAAATATGCCACCTATACTATTGACATATAAAGCCTGCATCCCCACTTCTTTTCTTTTGAGCGCGTAGATACTTAACCAAAATATTCATGTGGATTTACATAATATACACCGTGATCAACCTTTTTGGTTTTATTTTAATTTAAGCGCACCATATCTTCTATTCGTTTTTCCCCTTTTTATGCTCATTGAATTATTACGCATCGACCAGTAGACACTATCTACCGCACGGTAGTATCAATGACACACAGAGTATAATCTCTACACGTAATACTCGTATACCTATTCCTGAGGGTATGAGCCTACGTGTGCACTCCGAGCTGCAAGTAACATCTGGAGGTTATCATAATAAATGGAATTGTCACATTGTTCATACTTCTGTGTATCTCGGCGAATGATGATTTGTTTTGGTTTCATATGGTTTATGTGCAGGTTGTTAATCATTATGGATCGTTCTTGTTTATGCAGGTAGCGCCCATGGAAATTATTATTCGGCGTGCCGATCACGGCATTTGATTTCTGGGCCATGCGGTGCCTACTTCGATGATTTAACCGGAGTATGATTTCTGAGTCACGGTAGACACGTTGCAATTTCAACGTACTGGTCCTAGGACGTGATAGTTTTCCGGCTGCGCAATGGGTAGCGTGTGACTTCGACTGTAAATGGAGCTGGTGTCTACCGTATGAGACGGGTTCCATCGACAAAGCTGGCACTATCGTTCTCGGACAGAGAGTACCAATTGTCAGCGTCCATCGTTTCATACTTATCAAGTTTGACGGTTGATGTCGGCTCATTCATGAGCTGGGAGGGCCGAGTCCTGTCTCGGATCCCTAAATGTCTAGGGTTAGAATTTGATTTCTATGCAATAGGTCATAGCGGCTACACAACCCTACTGATTGCTTTAACTACGCCTAGTACGAGTTTTTCAACGTGGCCAGCATTCGGCACTCAACCAATTCTCTGCTCTTCTTGGGGTATGAAATTAGGGTTACAGGACTTCTTTAAAGCCAACGCTTCTGAGCAGTTTCGTTCATCTGATCTTCCATTATATTTGTTTTTGTTCTGGTCATAGCGGAGTTGGTGATCAGATGTGGTTGCGGCCAAGGTTTCTGGGGTTCAGGTTTGTTGTCATCCATCATGCAGAGGTTCTGCTATATCTTTGTATCTAGCTTCTGTTTTATCCTTGTGCAACTCGACCTGTGTTCTTCGTAGTTTAATCGAATCTACCGTGGCTCATTCGTTCAGATTTTATTTTGCAGGGCGGACAAAACGTTTCATCTCAGTCTAACCAGTTTTCTGGCGTTACTGAGTTCAACTGAATCTCCGGAACGCGGTGAAAATTCTACCTAGTCACTGGGGTTTGGTTCATCCAGTTTTTTTCTTTTCTAAATGTTATGCAGGAGCCCTATTTTGTTCTTTGTGTCTATCCTGACTACCTCGACGTTGCCAAGGGTGTTAATACCAATCCGCCACTTTATGTAACACTTCGTTAGTTTCGTTTTACCCACAGTATGATTCATGACTCGAACTCTTCAAGTCTTAATCTTCTGCGCATAACGACGAGCAAGTTGCGGCCAGAGATGTTCAGAATGGTATTATTCTCCTCAACGAAGGTAACCATGTCGTTTCTTGTGGTGTTTTTCCAACGCTATTTCATACTGTACGTTACTGATATTCAAGGAATTCTCGTCAGTTTAAATACCTCCCGCAACCTATAGTCTGCTCGGTATATGATTTACGCAGTTTGAAAATAATAATGTTTCCTCGTGTTATTTGATAGACCATCTGACTCTAGCCGTTGTCACTTAAATTTTTGGGGCTTAAAAGATTATTGATCCCCCGTAGGTTAATATACTGTTACTCTCTATTTGTTCGTTTGTGTGGCAGACTCCTTACGCACCGTGGTTACCATATCGTGGCCGTCGGAGAAGTTTATGAGAGCGGCTAATGGTATATCATATTTATTTTCCATCAACCCATACACAGTGTTGACCATGCTTTCCTCCTATACACATTATATTTTTGTTTATATTGACTCGGTTTCGTATTGCACGCACAGTGTATATCATTCACTGATATCACAGTCTTATCTACCTTTCATACGTTTGACCTCTTATGTTATCCCTTAATACGTAATACTTTATGCCCATCAGACTCTATGGTTCGTGGTATATATATTTTTTTTGTTTTTGAATCGATTCCAAGATATGTTGAGTAGTGTATAATTTCTAATGCCATCCCAGACCCAAAATGACAGTAATGGCTAATAAGCCCGATACTTTTAACATATGTCCATATGTTCAAGGAGATTTATATGTGTATATCATTTTAAAATGCCTATGCATATGTTCAATAGTTTAATTGATAGAGTTGATTTGGCATAAATTTAATACATCACCCTAAAGTTTACTATAATGGTTAGAGGTGAACTTTAAATTCAATACATTATGTAATGGTTATAATCAAAGCAACCTTCCTTTATTACATATTTTCTCTTTGGTTTAACAACAATATACCTTTTTAGAGTTCTAGCTTTCAATGGCTAATTTCTTTGGATGATGCTTATAGTTATTCCATCGCAGTGTACTAGAGTATCTTAAGTATGAGTGGAAATCTTTATGTAGAGTAATTTGTTCCAAAGACTCCAAATAGATTTAGAAGTGAAATCTACATACTTGTGAACATTATAAAAATACTATAAAGTGAAGATATTCAATTTCTAACATAAGTTCTTTTTTTCTTTCTATCATAATTCATGGTATCTGCCTACAGTTGTTGATTTTTATAGACTGTAACTTTAGTACTGTTATACTATTTTTTTTTCTATTCCCCTCATAAGCATACAATATCACATTGGTGACTACCAGGACCAAAGCAAAAATTTGTCATCTATAGAGATTAAGAACCTTCAGATTTAAACTGACCCTGGTTTAGAAATTCTGGAGGTTCCACTCTATGGATTTTCTGGTCTACAACTAAGTAGAGTCTGGAGGGTGATTACCCTAGGATGGATACTGTTAAATGTAGTACCCAAAATACATCATACCATTTAATTAAATTTTTCTATATGTAGCCAATTCATACCATTAGAAAATAGAATAACCAAAAAATTTCAGAGCCTACCAAAATCTGCAGATGACCAAACCTCCCAACCTTAGAGTCCTCTTTATCTCCCAGGACTCACCCCCGAGCAAAGATCACCTCCTAGCACAGATCAACCTCTGATCTACTTGGGAGCAGCTTATTTAAGCTCATAATTCCCCAAAGCATGTTTCTAATTCTGCGTCCAGAATAGCAGGATGCTTTCTTTCCTGTTTAGCCTAGGCTTCCCATTTTGGGATTCCTTAAAGCTGCTTTAAGCTTTTCCTCAGCTTTTCTAGCTTTTTCTCACCTCTTCCCAACTACTCCTCTTCATTGGGGAAATTTAGATTCCTCCTCAAATCTAAATTAATTTCTTTCAAGGATTTTTGAAAGATTTTTGGGGATTTGTTGCCTTATCCATCCTCATGGATTTGGAAAGTGATCTCAATTTCTCTTTTTTGGTCAAAATGCACCATCATTTTATTTATTTCCTCAAATAAATTATGCAATTACATTCACACCATACTCATCCCTTGGGGTCCACCCCCTTAGGATTAGAGTTCAATGTCTAACTTTAAAAATTCAACACACAAATTGGGGGTGTTACATAAATATATGTCATTCCAATTGGAGGTGTAGATGTTTCTCTATGTATTTAATGGTTTAGAACATTGGGTACAATTTGTACAAACTATAATGAGTTCTTCATTAGATTTGAAGTGGAAGGAATTTAGTAGGATCTCAAAATGTTAGAATTTGGCTCTTATCAATTCATTATCTCTCATAGCATGAAGAAGATGATAAAAAAAACTAACAAGGAGTTTTTAGGTATATCGTAATGTATAGAAGTTAATTAATAAGATGGAAATATTCCCAAGGAATTAAAATGCGCTTTCAAACAACATCATAAAAGCTTCCAGTAGATCTCTAAGTGTGCCTTCATCTATATATCATGGCATCAAATAAAATTAACACTTATAAGTACTCATAATAAAATGCCTTCTTTATATCCTCCTAAAAAAAATGGGAGGTTAAGAAAATGGTACCTTAAATTCAATATTAAGGTATTATTAAACATCATAAGAGTTCATTTAACCTCAATAGTGATGGTGAGGAAAAAGACATAATTGTTGGATATGTCCTTATTATAGATCTGAAAAAATTCAACATTAAAGATAGATTTCATTATCTCAAGTATTGATGAGGCATTATATGAGCTTCATGGAGTGTCTTATTTTAGAAATATTGGTCTTAAATCAATTCCACCATATCATATTAGAAAGATAATACATTCCCAAAACATATTTTATAAAACATGAATGGAACTAAGAGTTCTTTCTCATCTCCTTTGCTTAACTAATGCTCCTTCTACTTTCCAAATCCTTATGAAGAAATTTCTCTGACACCATATTAGGAAATTCACATTGGTTTTCTTTTATGACATACTTATTAATAGAAAATCATGGGAAGAGAACATTAAACATGTTTATAAATTTGTAAAAATTATTGATAACAATAAATTACATGTAAAGGGATCCAAAATTTCTTTCGTGAAACAAGAAGTATATTATTTGATTCATATTAGGTCAAAGGAAGAAGTTAAGGCGAACCCTCAAAAGATTCAAGCTATTAACAAATGGCCTATTCCGAAGACCATCAAAAGTCTTAATGATTTTGTGGACTTATTGGATATTATCAGTGTCTTGTTATGAGTTATGCACACATTTCAAGCCTACTAACATCACTCTTAAATAAAAATTAATTTTTATGGAATGATCAAACTACTTAGAAATTCTCTCTTAAAGGATGTCATGTATTATACACATGTATAGGAAACACGTGATATTGATAAAACATTAACTGTAGAATGCACTACATCAACACAAGAATTTGAGTGGTTTTCACACAAAAATGGAGATCATTGGATTTTGAAAGAAAACAATTCAAGGGAAAATATTTGCTGAAATTAAAATATGAAAATAACAAGAAAAACTTATATATTTGATAAAAAAATGGCAATACTATCTCATTCTTGGATACTTTAAAGTCATGAAATACCATGGCAGCCTAAAATAATTTTGGATCAAGTATTATCATACAAAATCAACAAAATGTGTAGAAAAATTACAAAGTTTCAATTTTGAAATTATCTACATGAAAGAGAAGGAAAATAAAGTAGCATATTCTCTTTCTAGAACAATATACTATTACATGTATCATTTTGGTATGGTTAGAATAAGAAGAACATGAATCGAAAAATGAAAACAATACTAATAAAAAATACAATTTTTGATGCAAGGAATGGACTCTCTGGAACATTTCGAGTGGAAAGGAGATATATATTGGTAGAAGAATATAATATTTTTGTGCCCTCAATTGAATTTGTATAAAAAAATATTAAGGGGATCCCATGATATTTAAATGGCGGAACTTAAAATGTTCCTAAAAACATATCAAAGGATAAAATTACATATTTATTTTTGGGGAAGGAATGAAGAAAAGTATTCAAATATTTCAAAAAAATGTCATATTTTCCAATGAAATAAATGAGAGTAAGTAGAATATCTATGGTTACTTCAACCATTAGACATACCAAACCAAATATGGGGAGATATAATAATGGAAATAGTTAGAGGGTTACTAAAATTTGAATTAAATGATGACATTTTTTACTTTGTTGACTCACAAAATATGCACATTTTTATAGAATTAGAAGTGAATACATAAAAATACAAGTGGCATAAGTGTTTATGAAGTAAATTCATAGATTTAATAGAATTAATGAGGTAATAATAAGAGACAGGTATCCAAAATCACAATAATTGTTTGGAAAAAAATATGTTAGATGATTGGCCCCCCAACACTATCAATGTGTTTAGCATATCATCCACAAATACATGGCCAATTAGAAATAAAAAATGAATGTTCAGATACTTATCTATTATGTTATATTTTATGTAATAAATATTAATGGATAATGTGGCTTCCTATAGATGAATGGTGGTATAATACCACTACATATACTAAAATTACCCCATTTGAAGCCCTTTACGGATAGCCAATTCCTATTATCTCATACATTTTGCAAAAAAAAGTATAAACTATAGGAAATAGAGTCACATATGGAGAAGTCTAGAGAAAATTTGAAATTTTTTAGTGAAAACTTTTAAATGGCACAAAACATGCTGAAGTAGTAAGCTAATAAACACCAAAGTGAAATAAAAATTGAGAATCATGATTGGGCATTTATGAGACCACAAGATTACAAGTAATATACTCTCAAACAAAATAAAAAATAAAAAATTAACTCGAAAATTTTGTGTAACTTAAAATATTATTTGTAAGATTGGAAAATAAAGAATGATTTAGATTTTCCTCCTCACATTCATAAGGTTTTCCATGTATATTTCCTAAAAGTGGTTTTGCGAAAAACTATTCCAATACAAACAGAACATTCAAAATTGGAGGAAGAAAGGAATTTTATTCTTGAACCATAAAAGTAATGGATAAAAGCTCTCTATCTCTTAAGAATAAAACCATTATGTAATTCCAAAAAAATTGGAATCATATTCCTCTAAAATAATTTATGTGGGGAAATGAGTTGTTCATGAAGAAACACCCTCAATCACAAGTCAAAGCTCTTTTAAAAATGAGGTGATTTATGTTAGGTCCCATGGACCCATATATTATAGCCATAACAAGAATTCATCATTATTTTATTTTTTATATTAAGGGGTTGGATAGAATTTGTCATTGTAATTGTACAGTGTGTCTATTATATATATATCAAGGGAAAATATTCTAAGGATCATCAAAACTTGTCATGTGTATTGAGTCCATTGTAAAATTCAGTTTCCCACTTGAAGTGGACTATAATAATTAAATTCTTATCAATTTTAAGTAACATGGTTTAGCAAGTCATACACCTAGGCTCAACTATGATAGGTGAATTATTTTCTCTGGTAAATGTCAATGTGTTTTTTCGCCTATTGTTGGAAGAATGTATCTCATATTGTAGATTTTCAAGATGGGTATGAATATTCTCTTTTTATTATCTTTGTTGAATATGTTGCTTCATGGTGCTGGAATTGATGTCAACCTAGTGGTCCTCGTGATGTCAAACTAGCAGAGATGGTCATCATGATGTTTTCCTAGTAGTAGTGGTATTCATGGTCCTATTTCTTCACAAAGTATCACAACGATAGAGTTGATGTGGTGCCTTTCATGATAATGGTGTTTTATGAATGTATTTTTCTACGGACTCAACTACTGAGTCATTTTCTAGGTGTCTTAGGTGTCTACCGAAGGAGTGATTTGATGAGATAATTGTATTGGAATGATGTCAACAGGTATGGAAACCATGACATGATAATTAGTTGATTAAGGTTGGAGGCATGAACATGATTTTTTAGAGGCTTCACATGAGGTTATAGAGGATCTACGTGCTTGGGAGATGTTTGCATGTACAAAGAGTCAATTTTAGGAGGTGTTGGAGAAGTTTCTTTGAGTTTTGGGGTTGAAATTAGGGTAAGTTAGGTTTTGTTCATGAATCCTATGTTATAACTCAGTTTTTATTCATGAAATTTTTTTTACCCCTCCTATAAGCACTTTTTTTGAAGGCATAACCCATATTACCCTGTATAGACACAGTTTTCAGTATTCCTTGTGCATTTTAGTGATTTCTAGAGGCATATACTTTGGTTTTTTATCATCTTTTTTATGGAGAGATTCCACTTGAGATAACCATATTCTAGATCGTGATAAATTGAAAGATGAGGAAGATTAGTGATGAATATTTATTTCATATTCCATGAATTATAAAATAGGAGTGAATTAGAAGGGGTTAGAGAGTGTGATATTCAGAGAGAGTGTATGCTTCATGTTTTTAAAGTTGGAAAAAATATCAAAGATTAGACATGGATCATACTCTAGAGGACAGTGGAACTACAATATATCCAAATTTCTAATCTATTTGTGTTGCAGATTGTAGCTCCCAGTTGTTGCGTATATGGAAATGAGAGGTCTTGTTGTAGAGATTTCAGATCAAAGTTTATATTGTCTATGCATTTTTGTTGCAAGGGTTTTATTGGAGAGTTTCTTGTTTTGTCTTCAATATATGATTTTTAGTATGGATTCTAGTTTTAGCTATTAATGGTTGTGTGTAGAATGAGTTGGTGTAATGTGTTATTGCATGTTTATGATTGTTTAAGAAAATTGATGACATTGGGTTGATGTATTGATTGAGATTGATTTGTAGAGATTGATTATGTAGGAGAGCATTGTATTCAGTAGTTTTTATCTAGTTTTAGCCATAACTTGTGTTGATGTTCATGAGAATATTGATATTGTGAGTCGAGTATGAAAATTGATGGAAAGAGGCTCACTATTTTGTTGATTTGAGTATGCGGGAGATAGTTTGAAAATAAATGAAATGAAGTCCAAGAGATGTGTTGAAGGCTGGGGATTTAAATGATAAATTTTCATATTTCATATTTAGGCTCTGGTGGAATCCTTTAGGTAGTGGCCTAAGAATGTGGTAATGGAAGATCCCATCGAGTGGTGGTTGGGTGAGGCTTAATGGTAGTGGTGGCTTCTAGTAGGTGGTGGATTGGAAATTTAAGGGAGTCGTGGCTAGTAGGTGGTGGCCTGGAAAGTTTATATAGGTTGTGGCCTTGAGTGTTATGAAACTAGATCCAAAAATAGAAGAAACGAGAGATCAGTGCCTTATAAAGCAGCCACTTCGAGGGGGCAACCTCCTTTGCATTAAATAAATGAAAAATTATTGGATTATTCAAATGACAAAACCTCCTTTCTATATATAGGAGTCCATGGGGTCACATAATCTTAGGTAGCCTAACAATAATAATGTAAGGCACAATAGTAACAATAGTGGGGTTTTATGGGGCACAATAAGGAGTCTACACTAAGGAATCTACAGGGGTACAGGGGTAAAACAGTAAAAATAAGGAGTCTACAGTAACAACAATAAGGGACTACACTAGTAATATAGGAACCTAACATGCCCCTCTCCTTCAGACAAGTGTTGTCCTCAACGCTTGATTATTTCTGGATGCTTTTGTATAAAATTTTCATCCTCTTATGTGGAATCTTCAACGGGAAGTTCTTCCACTTGCTGAGATACTCTGAAATTGATTGATTTCATAGTTTTCGAGTTCTCGTTTCTATGATTGCTTCATAACTTCTTTCACCATGATGTTTATCAATATGTTGTTTCATTCCATTCTACACCAATGTTAGGTTATCCTTTGAGAGTGGGAGGATTTTTTGTTGATGCTTGATGGGATCTTCCACTACTTTATGATCCATATTAGCTTTCATTTAATCCTTCAAATCATCAAACTTAGCTTCCATTTCTGCTTTTAAACCATCTATGTCATCTTTTATTTCTCTTTGTAAGATCGAAATTCATTGCAATTGGTACTGTAATTTTGATATATCATAATATATTTTTGCCTCTTCATGCATCATACTAGAGGATTTTTAGGGCTTAATGGGTGTGGAATTATTTTTGGGAGGCATTATATAACTCAATACTGATATCTATGCTTCAATATGCCCTAGGAATCACTTCAAACTAATTTTCCAAACTAATTTTATGCAAATTTGTTTTAAAAATACACACCCTTTTCTTCCTTTTTAGGAAGTCTAGATTGAACCTGATTTATCTCTGTTGTTTCGGAACTTCATGATCTAAATTTATATCCTATATTAGACCTATAAGTTCTCTTTATAATTCAACAGGTCACACCTGCGTTGGATTCTTCAAGACAAAGTTATGCTCAATATCCCACAATGACCTAATTATGGACTAGTTCGGTAGAGAGAACTTGTACGATGTGCCACATGTCATTGTTTCCTCCTTAGGCTCTGAACTTGATACATAGCAAACTAAAGTCCGTTTGATTTTGTCCAATTTTTACATAATTCCAATCCGATGCTCAGAGAGAGAGATATGAATATTTTCCCAAGGTCAACTTTTTGAGATCAAATTTAAGAGCATGCAAAAACCCTAACTTCCACAGATCATATCTCCAAAAATATTGCGAACCAAGATTTGAAAATTTTACACGAAGTTCCTCAGTATTTCTTTGCAAATGGGTTTTATTTTTAGCTTTTAAACCTTCGTAGAAAAAAGTTATAGCAAATATTCCACAATGACCTCTTTGAAGCAGCGAAACCCTAGA
The DNA here is from genome assembly GCA_034641835.2 of Pinus albicaulis. Classification (NCBI taxonomy): domain Eukaryota; kingdom Viridiplantae; phylum Streptophyta; class Pinopsida; order Pinales; family Pinaceae; genus Pinus; species Pinus albicaulis. Next base: position 392,863,831 of record CM076583.1, on the reverse strand, counting down.
TCCAAAGCTCTAATACCAAATTTTATCAAACCAGCTCCAAAAATATAAGAAAAGGGAGATCAATACCTTATAAATCAACCACTTTGAGGGGGAAACCTCTTTTACATTGCATAAATGAACAATTATTAGAATATTCAAATGAAAAAACCTCCTTACTAAATATAAGAGTCCATGGGGTCACAATATAATCCTAGCCGACCTAATAATAATAATGTAAGGGCACAAAAATAACAATAATGGGGTTTTATGGGGCAAAATAATAGAAATATGGGGACTACGGGGGTACAAAAATAACAATAAGGGGGCTACACTAACAACAATAATGGACTACACTAGTAATATAGGGACCTAACATAGAGTGAGTGGTGGCTCGCAAGATATGCAAGTTGTGGCTTGCACACTAGTGGTAGATAGTGATGATATGTAATGAAGAATTATTATAATAGAAGAAGATAATAACACAACAATCCCATGGTGGTTTTCTCCCTTGTGGTTTCCACCTTACATTTGGTGTCTCTTATGTGTGATGATGATGCAGATGTTATTTATGTTTGTTCCTATGTTTATCTATTTTGATGTTATCATGTTATGTCCTTATATTTTTTTCTTATGAGTTATGGTTATGCATAGATCTACTTATGTTTTATGCTGCTAATGAATGATAATTCAATAATTTTGTAAATAAGGGAAAAAATTGTTAAAAGTTGATCATAGAAAAATAGTGATTCATCCATACACCCTCAGTATGTTTTCAAGTTTTCTAACGAGTGCTATCAGAGTGTGGCTCTTGGTAGTATCTTAATCACTGGAGAGTAGATCATGGCATATTTTGTGAAAATTTTTCCATATTCTTTTCAAAATGAATCCATCAGGGGTATGTGTCCTCGTTGGTGCAAATTTCAAGGTGTGGCATGAAAGAGTGAAAGATAACTTATTTTCTTGTCGAACTAACATTTGGAGATTGTTTTGTAAAGGATTTTGTGAGGATCCACAACCACCTCAAATAATGCAACAAAATTCTCAAGTGAGACATTTCATTTTTGAGTTTTATTTATGAGAATCTCCATAATACAGACTTGGAGAAAATATGAGATCGAAAGTCCATCAAGGATATTTGGGACATATTGCAAGTTTTGTTTGGTATAAATAATAGCAATTATAGATATTTCAAGCAGAAGAGTAGGAAGAAGAAAAAGAAGAAGGCCTCACAAAAGAAAGAACCTCAGCCAAATAAGACCAGTTCCCCTATTACGAATGGAGTAGCTGAACAATCTAAAAATGAATCTTTAGTAGAAATTTGTTGTAGCTTTCAATGTTGCAACTTTTTTGTATCTTATTATTCCCGTAACTCCATTGGCTATAGATATTATTGTTGTTGGAAATCCATTAGTTGTAGCATATTTTTGTTCGAACTGCGTTGCTTGTAGGATTAATTTTGTTGCAACTACATTGGTTGTAGGTTATCATTACTACAAAACCATTGGTTTTGGTTTGTATTTTTATTGAAACTCTATTGTAGCTCATTTCCATGAACAAAGTATTGTATATTTTACAAAGGTTAAATTAATTGTTGAAAACTTGTGTACTTATATGTTGTAACATTCGTGCAACTTTGTGGTTTTTTCATGCATGTCAATATGTGTTTGTGAGTTATTAGTTGTAGCTACATATTTTGTTGTGGCCTTATTCATATAACTTGGTATTAGAGGTATAAATCACTCTTTTCGTCCATCTAAATATTTCAACTATCTCGAAGTTTAATTAAAATGGTGTCAAACAAAAGTATGACTCAGTAATGTGTGACCATTTTGACTAAGAAAAATTATTATTCTCGTTTAATCAGAATAAGAATCATTATTGTTTCCTCATGACCTTTGGGGATTTATCACTTGCAGGCACCTACATTTTGTACACAATGAAACATAAATTCCTTTAACTTATGAATAACAAATTCTATTGAAGTAAAATAGAAAGAAGGATAACAAAGTTATTGGTCTTATTCAGAAAATACTTAAGTGACATAATATTTGCAAAGGTGTCAAGTGTGAATTTCTCAAAGAAGGCTTGAGACACTCATGGAACGTGTTATGAGGGTGTCTCGAAAGTGAAGAATGTAAAGTTTCACAACTTACGGAGAGATTTTGAGAATATAAGAATGAAAGATAGTGAGACTATGAATAGTTTTATGACTCGGTTCACGATCATTTTCAATCAATTTAGAAAATATACTAATGACATATTAGATAGGAGAGTGATTGTGAAATTCCTCCAATTTTTTGGAAATGAATTTGAAGCTTTAATTGTATCCATATAAGATTTCAAAAAAACTAGTGATGTGTGAAATAATTAGTTGATTAGTTCTCTAGTTGCACATGAATCTAGAATGACAAGATACTATGATAATACATTGGAGAAGGCCTCCATAACTTAGTTTCAACTTACTAAAGGAAGAGGCATAGGAAGGTCAAGTAACAGAAGAGGAGGTTGAAAAATTGTTGATCAAATAGACAACAAAATCCTTTTTAATATGAGAAAAAATCTCAACACTAACCCTTTAATTTAACAGGGAATAACAATAGAACCTGGAATTAGGAAAATCATAGGCATGAGAAGTCTAAGGTATAATGTTATTATTTCAAAATGTATGATATTTTTGCTAAAAGGTGATGGGAGAAGCAGGAAAATGCTCAAAAATAGTGGGCATGCATTACAAATTAGTTTGAAGATAATAAAAAAACCTGTGCTTTGAATTTTAAAGTGACTCAACAAACTTCAAATAATGTTTGATTTTTGGACAATGGGTGTAGAAATTACATGAATTGAAACATAAATTTCTCTTCCAGTATAGACACTAGTATTTAGTATGAGGTAAAGTTGGGAAACGAAGATAAGGTAAAGGTAAAGGAGTGATTCTTGTATATACTAGAAATGGTGAAAGAAGAATAATTGATGATGTGTATTATGTACCTAGTTTGAAATGAAATTTTTTGAGCACTATAAAATTGATAGAGAAAAGTTACGTAGTGTTCTTCACTATGAATATATGTAAAATCATTAATGAGTATCAAAGTAAGCAATTGATACTAGGAGTGGATATGAAAAAAATATGTTGTTTCAACTTATAATGAGAAATGAAATAAATAATTCCTTGAATGCTTATAAAAATAAGGGTTTGGATGCATCTTGGTTATAGAATTTTCATTTATATTTTGGTGGTATATATATGTTGCAAAATAAGTAGATCGAAAAATGTTTGTGTAATATTCAACAATGGGTAAGCTCTTGCGAGAACTTTATACTTCCAAACAATCATAGAGAGAATTTTGTATCTCGAGTTTCCTGGAATGATGTAAACATCTTCATTGGATGGAAATGTTTACTTTTAACATTCATTGATGATCACAATTAAAAAACTTGGGTTTTTCTTCTAAAACAAAGATTTGAATCCTTTAGTATATTAAAAGGACTTAAAGTCATGGTTGAAAAGGAAAGTTACAAATATATAATTTTTTTAAGATTAGATACACATGGTGAATATATACTAAATTCTTTCATCCACTTTTGTAATACAATTTACTACATGTTACCTCCCATAGTAGAATGTAGCATTTGAAAGGAATAATTGAACCATTATGAATATGGCATGGTTCATGATAAAAGAAAAACATCTACCAAATGAATATTGGGTAGAAGTGGTTATTTGTTTACTTTATACTCTCAACGAGAACGTGACTAAGAGTGTGAAGCATTGAGTTCTTCAAGAAGCTTGGAGTAGTAAGTGTTGCAATATATCTTGCTTGAGAATTTTTCAAGTGTGTAGCTTATGCACATGTACATAAATAGATGACAATGAAATTGGGTTATAGAAGTGAGAAGTATATCTTTTTTGGATACAGTGAGAATTATAAGGCATATAGATGTGTTCTCTGTTGCTTTATCTGTTAATGCTTCCTCTTCTACGGCTACTGGTAGTGGTGCTTTAATAACTCTTCATCTGGAACCTAGATACTACCATTGCCCATCATGATATTAGGTTAACAACCGCCTATGGAGATTTTCTCTGTTCCTACCCCTGCTCTCTGATGATGACTTATAATACCATCAATAAGAAATCTATATTAATAGAGATCTTGAGTTCAAGAAAGAAGAAACTTGGGATGGAAGCATAGATAGATCTATTGCTAAGGGAGTTGCATTATCTCATGGAGATGAGTGGGATGAAAATGATGGAAATTTGATTCCATATGCACACCCACCTACAATTAGTTACAGTTCATAACACCCACAAGCCAAGAACACGACGAACAATAAGGTTATGTTGGACTATAAACAACACAATTGGAGGTAAGTAATCAGTCAAATATTATGTTACATGAATGAAGGAACATAATTAATTGTCAAAAACCTAGAACACTAATATTTTTATTTGAGAATAATAATGAAATAGATCAAGTTTCAAATTTTTCATTAATTGGATATGTTCCTATAAATTTGTAAATATTCATTAAAGAAGAATTTTGGGAAAATGATATGGGTGGAGAGATTAATTCCATAGAAAGAAATAACACTTAGGATCTTATAGATCTACTTAGAAATTATAATCATTATAGGTGTTAAATGGATTTACAAGGCCAATTTAAATTCTAACTTAAACTTAAGAAACATAAAGTGAGACTTGTAGCTCAAGTTTCACTGAGAAACCCAACATTGACTATATTGAAACCTTTGCACCTATAACTTGACTTGCAATAGTAACGATGGTGTTCTCTATTTTAGAACAAAGTAAGTAGAAAATGTATTACATGGATGTTAAGTTTGCATTATTAAATATAATTTTGGAAGAAGAAGTTTTGGTAAAACAACTACAAGGATAGATTTATGTGAAAAAAACTTGGGTATATGAAATTGAAGAACAAGAAAAGGAAGTCTGCATGTTAATGAAAACATTATATCAACTAAAATAAGGATTGTGAGTATGGTACATTAGGATTAAAGAATATTTTAATAACAAAGGATTTAATAGGAGTCCAAGTGAGTCAACCCTTTATATAAAGGTAAATAGGGAAGGTAGAATTTTGATATTTTACTTCTATGTTGATGATATGATTTTCATCATAGATATTTTAATAGAAGATTTAAGATAGCCATGAAAATGGTTTATTTAGGGATAATCAAATATTTTTGTGGTACTAAAATAACTCAATCTAAGAGTGATATTTTTATTTCTGAACCTAAGTATGAAAAATATATATAGAAAGGATGATTTAGGATAGTGAATTTTAAATTAGCTATAACACCACAACTAGTACAAAAATCAGTAGGAAGATTCAAGTTTCAAGTGTCAATCCAAATTTTCATAGAAAATTGGTTGGAAGTCTCATTTATTTCACTACAACAAACTCTAATATAATGTTAATTGTAGGTTTAATTTCTATATTTATGAAATTTATGAAGAATACCCATTGGAAAGCTGGAAAAAGAACTGGGAACAACAACTTATGGTATCTGTATGCCTAGTATTTAGATTTTAATTTGACTTGATACGCAAACAATGATTTTGCAGAGTGTGTTGACGACTAGAGGAGCACAACTATGAATGTGTTTTGTATTGGATCGTGTGCATTACCATGGTAATTAAAGAAGAAATACAATGTGACTTTATTATCTACTGAGGCGGAGTATCACGCAGTAACAAAAATTTAACGTCAATTTTTGTGAATGAAAAGAATTTTTAGTGAGTTCTTGCATGAATGAACCAAATCACTTTTTTTTTACAAAAAATATGTCATTACATTATTAAGAAATCACCTTTTCCATAAAAAAGAGTAAGCATATTGATAGAAAGTATCATTTCATTTGATGATTAGTAAATAGTAATGGAAATTGTATAGATCAAAAGATCATCTTGCAGACATGTTTACAAAAAAAATTATTTCAAAATCACAGTAAAAATATACATACTAGGAGTATGTATGATGTACCAGCATTTCATTGTTCAGCCATTATGAGTTTAACATTTTTTATATAACAATAAAATTTTGTGTCTTTGGGTGAAATAATTAAGGGAGAGAATGTTAGGAAGAGTATCACGGGTGGTTGTAATCATGAAGAGTGACTGACACAACTCATTGAATTATGAAGGCACAACATAGCCAAAAAATCTATTTAAGTTTGGTCACTTTTTACCAATTTAGATTCAAAGATTTATCAATAAAAGGGAAATTTAATTTTTAAATTTAATTAATCCATTGAAAGTTATGCATAAATCTAGAACTTTATGGTTTATGGTTTAATAGTGGGAGGTATGTAATATAGTGGATAAAACAGTAGTGCATAAAAAACAATGTTTTTTCATGAGGACAGAAATTGATATTTTATCTTTCAATCTTCCCAAATATCTCTATTCTTTTCGAGTAGTTTTTAGTGCAACATTTTGAAGGCTTTTATGGTGTTTTTTTCTGGTGTATTTTCTCTAAAATATGGTAGGAATTTATTGAAAAGAGAAGTTTTATTGTTAACCTTGCACAATCCAAGTGCCCTAGAGGTTTTTGAGGGTGTTGCATAAAGTCAAAAAACCAGTTTAAATAACAGAAACTGAGATTTTATCTCAAAAATTTTCACCAGATTTCGGCACTTGAAACTCCAAAAAGTCGCACTAAAGACAACTCTGATTCTTTTCATTATAACTTGATACTATATTATATGCTATCTTAATAGAAATATTTTAATATAAATAGTCTTAATTATTAAAAAATAAATAAATTAAATAAAAAATAAAAAATAGAGGTTTTTTGTATTCTTGTTTCCACTATCTAAGTTACTCCAACAACTATGTCGTAACTTATGGTTGTTGCAACATTGCTATAGAACATCCATGCTATAAATCCATTGGTTGTAGGTGTTATTCTTGTTGCAACTCTATTAATTATAGATTATTGTTGCTACAACTCCATTAGATTACTACTGCAACTTCATTCGTTGAAGGATATTGTTACAACAACTTTGTTGGTTGTAGTTGTGATTTTTGTTGCAACCTTGTTTGCTATAGAACATTTTGCTGCAAGTCTATTGTAACTTGTTGTTATAAATAGACTACTACAGGGGTCAAATTAATTGTTGAAATCTTGTGTTTTATATATTGTAACTTGTACTTCTGTGATTTTTGTTTACATGTTCAATATAAGGCTGTAATTTGACAATTGTAGCTATATATATGGATCTGCCATCTATCATTATCGCCCTTAAAAAATACAATACTCTAACAAAACATTTTAGTGGCATAGATGGGTTCTATCAAGACTCCTGGTATTGGGATTTATTATGCTTTCTTAGCATTTCTAGTTGTATTTTTTGGTGTAATTTTATTGGGACATATTTATGTGTTTACTTGCAGTGTTCACCACAATGAAAGAGAATAAAACATTAAACGGTTACCAATTTCATGGAACTACTTCTTCTAAATATCATAACTTTCACTCTGCTTCAAATTCGTTTTTGTTCAGGTTCAGTATCAAATTTCTTAGCATACAACTACAACCATGGGTAAGGTGGGGACCTTTAAGTTGGGCCCTACATGTAAGAGGAAGCCTTGGTTGAAGATTTTGAGGATCCTTGGATGAAGGTGATCGGAAAACTACATGGAAATCTACAGAAAACCGAGACCACATTCCTCTTGAGAATAGTCAATTCAATTCTTCGCTAGATTCTTTAATCACAAACATACTGGACATCTCGACCTTGCAATTCAACTTTGCTGGTTCTATTTTTTAAATTGTTCAACTATACAAGGACTACTTCTCCCACCACATAATCGAAATTTTATGGTTCGAAGATGTTTTACCTAAAGTCGATTTTTTTCCGATATATAATGTCTGCTTAAGTTCGATACTGTTCACCTAAAAGATCCTACGTTTTTAGAAAACAAAATAAATAGAAAACAATTATATTTCAGCGGTTGTTAAGATGACGTCAATTATGGAGAGTTTGTAAAATTTAAAAATATATGAGCAGTGATTACTAGCACAATCACATTTACCAAGGTGGTTGATATACACCGATAGGCCTATATGAAATAGATTTACAACCACATTCACCATTGTGGTTGACATACGCCGATAGGCCTATATCTACTACCCACCACATGTATTTTACCAAAATAATTATTATATATTTATCGATATAATTACCAATATATTTTATATATCTTCTTAAAATATAGTAATAATATCAACTATATATATATATATATATATATATATATATATATATATATATATATTGATATTGATAATAAAATATTATTAGATTTTTTCAATACATTAATAGTTATAATTCAAACTATACTAAAATTCAAATATAACTTAATAATAGTATTTTATTACTATTTATAATAAGTATATATCTCTTATCAATATCTCAAGGGATTATTAATATTATAAGCCAAAATAACTAATAAAATCAAGGAATTGGTGAACCCAAGGGGAAAATATTAAAAACCTAAGAGATCAAGAAACCCAAGGGATCCATATTAAAAAGAGAAGAGATTAATAAAGGCTAAGAACTAATATTTTAAATACAAATGAATGATAAACTCACATGATCAATAAGGATAAGAGATCAATATTAAAAACATAATATATTAATAAACCTTAAGAATAAATATTTCAAAATAAAAAACATGAGAAATTAATAAACCCTAATAATAATTGATATTTTAAATTCAAGATATAAATAAACCCAAGAGATTATTAATATTATAAACCAAGAAATTAATAAACCCAAAGAATTAATATTTTAAACGCTTAAGTTCGATACTATTCACGTAAAATATCCTACATTTTTAGCAAACAAAATAAATAGAAAACAATTATATTTCAGTGGTTGTTAAGATGACGTGAGTTATGGAGAGTTTCTAAAAATTTAAAAATATATGAGCAGTTATTACTAGCACAATAAAATTTACCAATGTGGTTGATATACACTGATAGGCGTATATGAAATAGATTTACAACCACATTCACCAATGTGGTTAATATACGCCGATAGACCTATATCCACCACCCACCACATGTATTTTACCAAAATAATCATTATATATTTATCAATATAATTACCAATATATTTTATATATCTTCTTAAAATATATTGATAATATTAACTATATGCATACTATATACATACTATATATTAAACTAATATATATATATATATATATATATATATATATATATATATATATATATATTATTTGATAATAAAATATTATTAAATTTTTTCAATACATTAATAGTTATAATTCAAACTCTACCAAAATTCAAATATAACTTAATAATAGTATTTTATTACTATTTATAATAAGTATATATCACATATCAATATCTCAAGGGATTATTAATATTATAAGCCAAAATAACTAATAAAATCAAGGAATTGGTGAACCGAAGGAGAAAATATTAAAAACCTAAGAGGTCAATAAGCCCAAGGGATCCATATTAAAAAGAGAAGAGATTAATAAAGGCTAAGAACTAATATTTTAAATACAAATGAATGATAAACTCGCATGATCAATAAGGATAAGAGATCAATATTAAAAACATAATATATCAATAAACCTTAAGAATAAATATTTCAAAATAAAAAACATGAGAAATTAATAAACCCTAATAATAATTGATATTTTAAGTTCAAGATATAAATAAACCCAAGAGATTATTAATATTATAAACCAAGAAATTAATAAACCCTACGAATTAATATTTTAAACTCAATAGATTAATAAAGCATAAGAATTAATATTTTAAAATCAAGAGATTAATAAACCCAAGGAGTTATTAATATTATAAACAATAAGAACTAATAAAATCAAGGGTTTAATATTAGAAACCAAAGGAATTAGTGAACCCAAGGGATAAATATCAAAGACCCAAGGGATAAATAAGGCCAAGGGATCAATATTAAGAACACGAGATTAATAAACCTTAAGAATTAATATTTTAAACACAAAAACCTAAAAAATTAATAAACGCTAAGAATTAATCTTTTTAACTCAAGATATTTTAAAACCAAAGAGATTATTAATATTATAAACCAAAATAACTAATAAAAAAAAGGGTTTAATATTTCAAACCCAAGGAATTGGTGAAACCAAGGGATAAATATTAAAAACCTAAGGGATCAATAAGTGGAAGGGATAAATATTAAAAAAAAAAGAGATTGACAAAGCCTACAAATTAATATCTTAAGTAGAAAGATTGATAAAATCACATGATTATTAATATTATAAACTTAATGGAATAATATTAAAGCTAATAGATTAATATTATAAAACTAAAGTATATAAAAACCGTTAGATAAATACTATGAACCGTAAAATAAACATGGTTGAGCATGTTTGATTTAAACATTGAGACAATCACTGTCACAATGCAACATTGGACAAATAATGATGATGGTTGGCACTGGTTGAATTTCATATTGAGACAATATTTGTCACAATGTGACATTTTACCATGGAAGACCTTGATCAAATACAAATAACGATGATTAACAATGGTCTACCATTGTTGGTTTTCCTATTCACACAATGTTTTTCATAATATGACATTGGACCATGCATTAATATTTAAGCGTATGACTAATATTACCAACCCAAATATTTAGAAAACTCAAAGATGATTAAACCCAAAGAATTAATATTTTAAAATCAAAAGCCTAAGCAGTTAATAAACTGTAATAATTAATACTTTAAACTCAATAGGTTAATAAACCAAAGGGATTATAAATATTATAAACCAAAAAAACTAATAAACACAAGGGTTTAATATTATAAACTAAAGGAATTGGTGAACCAAGGGGATAAATATTAAAAACTTAAGGGATCAATAAGGCCAAGGGTTTAATATTAAAAGCACAAGAGATTAATAAACCTAAGAATTAATATTTTAAATACAAAAACCTAAAAAAATAATATACCATAATCTAATCAATATCTTAAACTCAAGAGATTAATAAACACAAGGAATTATCAATACTATAAACCAAAAGAGCTAATAAAGCAAAGGGTTTAATATTATAAACTAAAGGAATTGGTGATCCCTAAGAATAAATATTAAAAACCTAAGGGATCAATAAGGCCAAGGGCTTAATACTAAAAAAAAAAGAGATTAATAAACCATAAGAATTAACATTTTTAACATAAAAAACTAAAAAATTAATATACCGTAATCTCATCAATATTTTAAACTCAATAGATTAATAATCTCAAGGGATTATTAATATGATAAACCAAAAAAATTAATAAACACAAGGGTTTAATATTATAAGCTAAAGGAATTGGTGAACCCAAGAGATAAATATTAATATTATAAACCAAGAAATTAATAAACCTTAAGAATTAATATTTTAAACTCAAGAGATTAATTAAGCATAAGAATTAATATTTTACACTCTAGATATTAATAAACCCAAGGAGTTATTAATATTATAAACCAAAAGAACTAATAAAACCAAGGGTTTAATATTACAAACCAAAGGATTTGGTCAACCCAAGGGATAAATATTAAAGACCTAAGGGATAAATAAGGCCAATGTACCAATATTAAGAACACAAGAGATTAATAAACCGTGAGAATTAATATTTTAAACACAAAAACCTAAAAAATTAATAAACTCTAAAGATTAATATTTTAAATCAAGAGATTTTAAAACCAAAGGGATTATTAATATTATAAACCAAAATAACTAATAAACCCAAGGGTTTTATATTTCAAACCCAAGGAATTGGTGAACCCAAGGGATAAATATTAAAAACCTAAGGGATCATTAGGTGGAAAGGATCAATATTAAAAACAAAGAGATTAGCAAAGCCTACAAATTAATATCTTAAACAGAAAGGATTGATAAAATCACATGATTATTAATATTATAAACCCAAGGGAATAATATTAGAGCTAAGAGATTAATATTATAAACCTCAAGTATATAAAAATATTTAGATAAGTACTATAAACCATAAAATAAACATGGTTGAGCATGCCTAATTTAAACATTGAGACAATTTTTGTCACAATGTGACGTTGGACGAAGAATGATGATGGTTGGTCATGGTTGATTGTCATATTGAGACAATCTTTATCACAATGTGACATTCGACCATGGAATACCTCGATCAAATACGAATAACAATGATTAACAATGGTCTCCCATGGTTGGTTTTCATATTCACACAATGTTTTTAATAATATGACATTGAACCATGCTTTAATATTTAAGTGTATGACTAATATTTAGCGTCTAATATTACCAACCCAAATACTTAGAAAACTCAAATATTTTTAAAACCTAAGAATTAATATTTTAAACTTAAAAGCCTAAGAAGTTAACAAACCCTAACAATTATTAATTTAAACTCAAGAGCTTAATAAACCAAAGGGATTATAAATACTATACACCAAAAAAAAAAATAAACCCAAGGGTTTAATATTATAAACGAAAGGAACTGGTGAAACCAAGGGATAAATATTAAAAACTTAAGGGATTAATAAGGCCAAGGTTTTAATATTAAAACACGAGATTAATAAACCCTAAGAATTAATATTTTAAACACAAAAACCTAAAAAATTAGTATACCATAATCTATTCAATATATTAAACTCAAGAGATTAATAAACCCAAGGAATTATTAATATTATAAAACGAAAGAAATAATGATGGGGCCCAGCCCTCAAGCCCGGCCTGCACTCCAAATAAATTTTAAAAAATGCAAATGGCAACAGTGACACACCTTTGTTTTATCGCAATGCAAACTTATTTCACATCAACACAATATCACATGTTATATTAATGAAACATAATTTTTTAAAACAGCTGTCATGTGATTTATTTACTCCGTGGATTCAATGCAATGGATGCTCTATATGATTTACTGATTCTGTCAATCATTGGTTTTCAGATTGTATTTATTAGCCAATTGATTGGCTGGTACACACATGCAGTTCAACACCTATCTCCCTTCCTTGGGCTTTGCCCTTCCTGCGTTATGGAAACCCTATACCGTTTACTCCACTCTCATTTTCACTATTTTGTTCTACTGTGAGGGTTTCTGTTTCACCTGTCGACACGAGGGTTTCGAGCTGGTTAACCACTCTTCGAACTTGTTTTCTCATCTAGTTCCACTTGCATGTATCAATGTCAGCTTGTGGTGGCGCTCATGGTGATCTCCGGTTCCTTTTCTGGTTTGTTGAACTATGGTTATGATGTTTACTGTCTGGTTTGTTGCTTATGATGGTTAACTTCTCAAGCCGCTTGCAATTTCATGTGTCTGTGCCATAGTTCAGCTATTCTGTGGTGGTCTTCTGACTTCAGCACGACTCTACTTGGCCAGAAAGGTAATTTATCTTTCTTTGTTTCAACGTCTTCAGTATATCTTTCCTATTATCATGTAATGGCTCCTTGCGAGCAGGGTTTAATGTTCTCGGTCGATAGCCTCATTTCCTGACTATTCCCTCGCTTCAGTTAAATGCTTATCACTTCATCTCCGCTTTGTTTTGAATACAATCTCTGTCAGGTTCGTCACTAACACATTATGTGCTTTCTCTTTGCAGGTTCCAAGTCTCCACACCCTGGTTCGATGCTGACCAAATCCTTGACTTACAAACAGGTAGGGTCAATTCTGTTCTTTCTCCTTTACTCTTGTTTTTTGCTATAAACCAAGTTAATCTACTGGTTCGGTTTCCTGTTTCGAGTCTGTAAAGAAATTAAAAGGCTGGAGGTCTCTCGGTCTGTAATCACTATTTCACAGTCACTATGTTTCAGCTGTTTCGTCGTGGCAATTTCCTTTACTGTAGATTGTGTCTCCATAGGTTTCTGTAGCGATTTGTTAGGCTGTAGGTTACGGGTTACCCAAACCCTAACCTGTAGATGGCTCACTCTAAATGTATATATATCAACGACTTTTATGGACAGTTACATAAATCGCTTTAGAGTATTTGCATGTTCCTTTTTGTCAATGTATACAAGAACATTCTAGTATGAATTTTTTTTCTGTTAGAAAGAATTATTAAGCATGCGGTTTTGGTTTACCTGTAGATGGATGATATGTCGACAATTCTCTCTTGCTTGTTTCCGAAACCTTGTCACCTGAATGAATGATTCGAACTTGTTTAAATTCCGATGCTCTGGTTTTTTCTTTCGGATGTTGTCTTTCCAACATGCTGTTGGTCCGCACCTGTGTGCACGTTAGAACCCTTTCTCTTTCCACTTATTTCGATGTTATGGCATATTATCCAGGTTATGGTTAGTAGACATAAAAAATACAGTAAAGAAAATAATAGAGCAGTAATGGTTACAAAAATTCTCTTTTACAACAGATGGATTTTCTTTCAGATATCAGTTCAGTCTTTTTGTTTTGTCTATAAAAAAAAAATTCTTTCTTTTTTCTCCGGGAAGAAATCTAGAAAATTACAACATGCTTTTCGTTTTGTACACTTTTCTCCTTTTCGGTTGAACTACCAACCGTTCTGTGTAACTACATTTCTAAATTAAATAAACACTGTTAATTAACCCACTGTTTGAATTAACCTTCCTAATCCTAATGTCTCTTTCCTTAACAGTAAATAAGAAAATGAAAATAAACATAATAATGATAACAAAAAAAACAATTCTCAGGTACAATGACCTGTCTGGAAAACAAACGTAACCAATGAGATAAAGACCTGTCCAACTTTGTCTACTCCGAGTCAGATGCTCCTGCATCAGGCTCCCGAGGTAACAAAAAGTCATGGCTCCGTTCCATGAGATCGTCCAACAAATAGCCAGCCTTCTGAATTTGAGCCGTGTCAAGCCAGGAACTGTCCTCAATGGGACGGTTCTTCCACTTGACCAGATATTTTAGATACTCCTTCCTATGTGTACGCTTGGCTACCTGTGTATCGAGGATGCCCTCGATCTCAAGGGGTTGCGCCGTAGGCATTTGTGTCATCCACGATCCCTAATCAAATTAGGTGTCCCTCTCTGGCCCTGTTGTCCTATCATCTTCAGGACTAGAATTATATGGAAACAGATCAGCTATGTTGAAAATAGGTGAAATAACTATCCCCGGCGGTAATTGTATTTCGTAAGCATTTGCAGAAAACTTGCGCAGAATTTTGCAAGGGCCAATCTTTTTAAATTTCAGTTTATTGTATTCCCCTTTTGGAAAACGTTCCTTGCGCAAGTGCGCAAGAACTTCGTCCCCAACATTAAATTGAATTGCTCGCCTTTTTAAATCTGCTTGCTGTTTGTACTTTTGATTGTTGTCCTGCAGTTTTAACTTCACCTGCTCATGCAAATCACTCATTGCTTGGGCGAAATATTCTCCATCAACACTTCGTTTTTCAAGTTTCCCCAAATCCCGAACCTCATGTACTCCGCGAGGATGTATACCATACAGAACCTGAAAAGGACTGTATCCTATGCTGCGATTTGGTGAATCATTATAAGAAAATTCTGCTTGAGAAAGAACACGATCCCACATTCGTGAATTATCACCGATTAGACTTCGTAGCAAGTTTCCTAAGCTCCTGTTCACCACTTCCGTCTGCCCATCAGTCTGTGGGTGGTAAGTGGAGCTTAAATTCAACTAAGTGTCCAACTTTTTCCATAGAGTTCGCCAAAAATGTCCTGTGAAATGCACATCTCTGTCATAAATAATGGACCTCGGTAAGCCATGTAATTTAACGATTTCTGTGAAAAACGAGTGTGCTACGTGAGTGGCATCACTAGATTTCCGACAGGTATAAAATGCGCCATTTTTTAAAATCTATCCACTACCACCATTACTGAATCAAACCCCCACTGTGTCCTAGGAAGACCCAAGACAAAGTCCAAATTGACTGAGTGCCATGGTCTACTCGGGATGGGCAGTGGCGTATAAAGTCCTGCATTCTGACTACAACCTTTTTCTAACTGACACATTTTACATCTGCTTACATACCTCTGCATGTCCCGTCGTAACTTCGGCCAGTAATAAAAATGCTCTATCTGCGATAATGTCTTGTCTATGCCGAAATTTACGGCTAGACCTCCACTGTGCTTTTCCCGAACAATGTTCTCCCTCATTGAACAGTCGGGAATGCATAATTGTCCTCCCCTAAATAAAAATCCTTCTTGCAAGTTATATTCCAACCATGGACTATTGTTCCACAGCAAAGGGTTTTGACAAGCCTCATAGGCCTCCTTAAAATTTGTATATGTCTGGTATAAATCCTTCAAATGCTCAAAACCCAATACTTGCACCGTGCTCTCCTGTAGGAGCAAAGCTCTTCTGCTCAATGCATCTGCCACCTTGTTGGACTGCCCGCTAATATGTTTCAATACAAATGTAAAGCTCTGCAAATACTCCACCCACTCTGCATGCTTATGGTTCAACTTATGCTGCTGCATAAAATATTGTAATGCAGAATTATCAGAAAATAAAACGAACTCATTACCTAACAAATAGTGCCTCCAGTGCTTCAAAGCTTGAACGACCGCATAAAATTCCTTGTCATAAGATGAATACTTCTACCTACTTTCGTTCAGTTTCTCACTGAAATAAGCGACCGGTCTATCCTCTTGGATAAGTACTGCCCCAATGGCTGTACCGCTGGCATCACAACAAACTTGAAAAATTTTGTTGAAGTCGGGCAATCTCAAAATCGGTCTCTCAGTGATCTTCTTCTTCAAAGTCTGAAAACATTTTTCTACTACGTATGTCCAATTAAAAGGCTGATTGGCCTTTTTTATTGTGTCCAACATGGGTGCGCAAATTCCACTAAAATCTTTGATAAATTTCCTATAAAAGCTTGCTAATCCGTGGAAGCTTTGAACCTCAAACAAATTTTTTGGGATGACCAACTAACTATAGCTGCAACCTTTTCTGGGTCCATCTTCAACTCATTTTCTGCAATCACAAAACCCAGATACACTAATTCCTGTTGAAAAAAAGTACACTTTTTCAAATTTATTAGCAACTTGTTCTGCTGCAATCTCCTAAATACACTTCGAACATGTCGGAAGTGTTCCTCCTTTGTTTTGTTGAAATCCAAAATGTCATCCAAATAAACAATCACAAATTTCCCAATGAACTCTTTCAACACTTCGTTCATTAGGCGCATAAATGTACTAGGTGTGTTACTCAAACCAAATGGCATCACTAGCCATTCGTACAGCCCTTCATTCGTCTTGAAAGCTATCTTCCATTCATCCCCTTCCCGGATCTGGATCTGATGGTATCCACTCTTCATATCGATCTTCGAAAAGTATGCTACCCCACTCAAACAGTCCATCATGTCATCCATTCGTGGCAATGGAAACCTGTACCTGATCGTAATCTTGTTAATAGCTCTTGAATCTGTGCACATTCGCCACTCTCCTCCTTTCTTTGGAGCTAGAACTGTCAGAACTGCACAAGGACTCATACTCTCCCTGATCAGCCCTTTATCAGGTAACTCTTGCACCTGCTTCCGAATTTCTTCATTATCCTTCGGACTCATATGGTAGGTTGCCTTATTTGGCAAGCTAGCTCCTGGTATAAAATCAATACAATGGCTGATGCTTCTCTTAGGTGGAAATTCGTCCGGTAAGTCATCTACTATGATATCGCCAAAGTCTTGCAACATGTTCTGGACCTCCTCTGGTAAGTCCGTGATCTTTGTATGCAGTACCACTGTCTTTGGTCTTCTCACCACAGCAAACTTAACTTCATCATCTTCAATCTGCTTCAAGAATTCTTTTCCACCCATTAGCAATGCTTTAACTCCACTGGCTTCCGTTGTATCTTCCTCTTTGATGGGTACAAGCATGTGCTTTATCCCATCTTTGACAAACTTGTAACAGTTTGTCTTCCCATCATGCACTACTTTTCTATCATACTGCCAAGGTCTCCCTAACAGTATATGGCACACATCCATTGGCATAATGTCGCAGATAATTTTGTCCTTGTATCTGCCAATATGAAATTCTACCTCACACTGTTCATCAACTAACAGTTGATGCCCCTTTTGCAGCCACGACACTTTGTAGGGAGTGGGGTGCTTCAACCTCTTTAGCCCCAATTTCTCCACCATTTCTGTGGCCACCAAATTATCGGTACTCCCACTATCAATTATCAATTTGCAGCACTTGCCCTGTGACTTGCAAACTATCTAGAACAAGGCTTTTCTTTGATCCGGCTCCACAACTTCTTTCGCTGGTTTTAACAACACCTTGTTCAGCACTAAAGCTTCCCCTGTCTCAGGTGATTTTTCCACTTCCTGGGGTGGTGCTTCCGCTTCCTTTGTTTGGGCAACATAAGCTCCTCTACCACCTGTTGGCTCTCCTTCAGGACATTCATAAGACTTGTGCCCCCACTTGTGGCACCTATAGCACTGGACAGCTCCTCTGCCCCTACCATTTCCTCTCCCTCGCTGGTATGGTCGTCCCCCTCTAGTGCTATTGTCCTTTTCTGCTGTTCCTGAAGATTTGGAATTGTTGCCTTCTTCATTGGAATTTGTACCTCTGCCCCTGCCAAAAGCCTTCCCTTTTCCTCTGCCAGATCCTCCTCCTCTTTTGGCATTCTGCTTCCTGGTTATTTTCTCTTCCGCTTTCAAGGCACACTGATATGCCTCATCTATAGTTTTGGGAGAATATTGATTTCGTCCAATATCTCCCCTCTCAACCCATTTACAAATCTTGTTATTTTTTCAGGGGTGTCCTCTATATATCCTACTCTCAAATTCAGCTTGTAGAATTCTTCCGTATACTCCTTAACTGTTAACCCCCTTTGCCTCAAATTCTGTACCTATCTGTACAGCATAATCTGGTAATCCTTGGGCAAAAAATTTTCTTTCAGCTTGGCCTCCATCTTGGCCCACTTCTTTATAGGCTGTTTATTCAGCCTCTTCCTTTCTACCTAAATACTATCCCACCACAAGGACGCATGTCCTTTAAACTTGGTGGCAGCGAATTTTACTCGCTTGTCTTCGCCGATTTCGCTTGTCTTCGCCGATTTCTTCAAAATCAAAATATTTGTTCAATTCACTAAGCCAATTCAGGAACACAGACCGCTCTATTAAACTCCTGGCCAGAGAAAGCTCATGTTTTGCTTTTGTTATCGGATAACAAAATCGACTCAATAATCTAAAGTTCGGGTCCTTTCCCCTCAAAACCATCTGGCTTCGCAACCTCTTCATCATTATCATCCCCCCTTCGTAGTCTCTTTCTCCTTCCCGTGCCTCTACCGTCGCTAATCACTCATTCAAAATGTAGATTTCCTCCTCAATCCTTCTTCTTCTAATCTCGCGATTAGCTTCTTCCTCTTCTCGTTCTCGTCTGTCAACTTCCATTACGTGCCCAACAATTTGACAACAACCGGCCCGATACCACTTTGATGGGGCCCAGCCCTCAAGCCCGACCTACACTCCAAATAAATTAAAAAAAATTCAAATGGAAACAGTGAAACACCTTTGTTTTATCACAATGCAAACTTATTTCACATCGACACAATATCACATGTTATATTAACAAAACATAATTTTGTAACACAGTTGTCATGTGGTTTATTTACTCTGTGGATTCAATGCAATGGATGCTCCGTATGATTTACTGATTCTGTCAATCATTGATTTTCAGATTGTATTTATTAGCCAATTGATTGTCCGGTACACGCCTGCAGTTCAACACCTGTCTCCCTTCCTTGGGCTTTGCCCTTCCCGCGTTATGGAAACCCTATAACGTTTATTCCACTCTCCTTTTCATTGTTTCATTCTGCTGTGAGGGTTTTTGTTTCACCTGTCGACACGAGGGTTTCGAGCTGGTTAACCACTCTTCTCATCCGGTTCCGCTTGCATGTATCAATGTCGGCTTGTGGTGGTGCTCATGGTGATCTCCGGTTCCTTTTTTGGTTTGTTGAACTCAGGTTATGACGTTTACTGTCTGGTTTGTTGCTTGTCGTTGTTAACTTCTCAAGCCACTTGCAATTTCATGACTCGTTTCTGTCTGTGCCACAGTTCAGCTATTCTGTGGTGGTCTTCTAACTTCGACACGACTCTACTTGGCCAGAAAGGTAATTTATCTTTCTCTGATTCAACATCTTCAATATATATTTTATATTCTCATGTAATGGCTCCTTGTGAGTAGGGTTTAATGTTCTCGGTTGATAGCCTCGTTTCCTGCATGTTCCCTCGCTTCAGGTAAACACTTATCACTCCATCTCCACTGTGTTTTGAATACAATCTTTGTTAGGTTCGTCGCTAACACATTCTGTGCTTTCTCTTTGCAGGTTCCAAGTCTCCAAACCTTGGTTCGTTGCTGACCAAATCCTCGACTTACAAACGGGTAGGGTTGATTCCATTCTTTGGCCTTTACTCTTGTTTCTGGCTGTAAACCAAGTCAATCTATTGGTTCGTTTTCCTGTTTCGAATCTGTAAAGAAATTAGAAGGTTGGGGGTCTCTCAGTTTGTAATCACTGTTTCACAGTCGCTATGTTTCAGTCATTTCGTCGTGGAAATTTCCTTTACTGTAGATTGTGTCTCCGTAGGTTTCTGTAGCAATTTGTTAGGTTGTAGGTTACAGGTTACCCAAACCCTAACCTGTAGATGGCTCACTCTAAATGTATATATATCGACTGCTTTTATGGACAGTTACAGAACTCCCTTTACAGTATTTTCATGTTCCTTTTTATCAATGTATACATGAACGTTCTAGTATGAAATTTTATTCTGTTAGAAAGAATTATTAAGCACGCGGTTTTGGTTTACCTGTAGATGGATGATATTTCATCAGTTCTCTCTTGCTTGTTTCCGAAACCTTGTCACCTGAATGAATGATTCAGACTTGTTTAAATTCCGATGCTCTGGTTTTTTCTTTCGGATGCTGTCTTTCCAATGTGCTGTTGGTCTGCACCTATGTGCACACTAGAACCCTTTCTCTTTCCACTTATTTCGATGTTATGGTGTATTATCCAGGTTATGGTTAGTAGAAATAAACAATACATTAAAGAAAATAATAGAGCAGTAATGGTTACAGAAATTCTCTTTTACAACAGATGGCTTTTCTTTCGTACAAGGGCCTGCATTTTGTTTTGTCCGTAAAAATAAAGTTCTTGCACTTTTTCTCCGGAAGAACTAGCTACATCAACAGTTGCTTGCACACTTTTTCGAGTTTTGGTTGAATTACTTCAACCATTCCGTGTAACTACATTTGCAATTAAACAAAACATCACACTGAATCGACTATTTGACTTAATCTTCCCAATCCTAATGTCTCTTTCCCTCAACAAATAAGAGACACCAGAAAAAAAATAAACATAATAATGATAACAAAAAAAAAACAATTTCGTGCACTATGACCCGTTCGGAAAACAATGAAACAATGAGACAAAGACCTACCCAACTTTTTCTACTCTGAGTTAGATGCTCCTGCATCAAATAATAAACCAAAGGGTTTAATATTATAAACTAAGGGAATTGGTGAACCCAAGGGATAAATATTAAAAACCTAAGGGATCAATAAGGCCAAGGGTTTCATATTAAAAACAAAAGAGATTAATAAACCCTAAGAATTAATATTTTAAACTTAAAAACCTAAAAAATTAATATACCATAATCTAATCAACATTCTAAACTCAAGAGAAAGGTCGTGGAGGCGGCGTAGTGGTAAATTCGGCCTTGTAATGATGGACCGGTCTTGTGTTCGATCCCGAGCAAGGTCGTAGCTTGTCGTGCGAGTAGTTAGTCTAAGCCGGGCCAAGCCCACTACCATTTTTCCTAGATGTGGGTGGTTAATTCCATGTGTACGTTGTATCTGGCTTGGAATGGCGCGTGGATACACCACACTGCCAACCAAACTCACACGATGCTACTATTAACTCCTCTTACCTTCCTCCATTCACCTGCATTAATGCAGCATGTAGGCCAAGACTTGCTCGCTTCTATTACAAGGATGGCGTACTCCAGCCATTTCATTCCTACTCTGAATCCTTTGCAATCCAACTGCTCCCCTGTTGTTGCAGAGCCCAGCTCTCGAACTAACACTAGGAGACGTTGTTCCATTACTTTTTGTTTAGAAATTGAGCCTGATATTCACATTTTGCAGAGCCCTCTCTGCAATCTACAGCTCAATTTGCATAGTGAGGCTTCCTCCACTCTGATAGTTCGCCCCCCATATACGCTTAAGACGCCCCTGTTCTCGGATACTGCCATAGCTCTTGCCCATTCTACCTCAAATATTTCTGCTGTCCATAAGCTCCATTCTGCTCGGAGGAACATGCTGCGCCTTTGCCAGCGAATGCATTGCCAGAGACGCAATAGTCGTAGCCAATTCTCGGGCCAACCCTCCTCGTCCATTACTGACTCTTCCTCCCCCTCTTCTAATAACTACACTGGTCGCTATCATGCAACCAGAAGAGGTCAAGGGCGAGGGCACCTTGGGCATTTTCAATATGAGGTGGGCTCTCCCCATATCTTGGCCTCCCGTGCCAACATCCCAGCTCATTACCAAATTGCCCAAATTCATTTTCCTTGCTCTTTGAATAGGCCTATTGTAATTGCTACCATCACTATCGAGTTCAAGGAAGAGCCACCTTGTTTGGACACAGGACATGAAGATAACCAATGTTGCTCGAAGCGAGGCTGCCTCAATGAAAAAGAAGACAAGCAGGCTGAGGACAATGATATGGACACCTATGGGTGCCCAGTTGTTGAAGAAACTCCCTCCACTTCTCATGACGCCTAAATTGTTCAGAATTTGTAGGTTTTTGATTTACAGTCTTTCAGCTAGGTTTAACTCTCTGTTCTTCCTGATATTTATTCAATCGCTTCTGAATTTTGGTCATGTGTTAATGTTCCAAGGCCAGTTTCCCTTGCGTGGGAGGCATGTTTTGGTATGTTTGGTATGTGTTAACAGTCTTTATCTAGTATGTCTGGTAAGTCTGGTAAACAACCTTCATCTAGTTTTTCAGTGTGAGAATGCCTCATCTCTGAGCAAGTTCCACTGAGGCCGGTGCCTCACTATAACATTTTTGTTATATTAATAGATTTAGTCAAATTTCGAAAAAAAAAACATTCTAAACTCAAGATATTAATAAACCTAGGGGATTATTAATATTTAAAACCAAAAAAACTAATAAACAGAAAGGTTTAATATTATAAGCTAAAGGAATTGGTGAACCCAAGGGATAAATATTAATATTATAAACCAATAAATGAATAAACCCTAATAATTGATATTTTAAACTCGAGAGATTAGTAAAGCATAAGAATAAATATTTTAAACTCAAGAGAGTAATAAACCCAAGGAGTTATGAATACTATAAACCAAAAGAACTAATAAAACCAAGGGTTTAATATTACAAACCAAAGGAATTGGTGAACCCAATGGATAAATATTAAATACATCAAGAATAAATAAGGCCAAGGTATCAATATTAAGAACAAAAAAGATTAATAAACCCTAAGAACTAATATTTTAAACACAAAAATGTAAAAATTTAATAAACTCTCAAGATTAATATTTTTAACTCAAGAGATTTTAAAACCAAAGGGATTATTCATATTATAAACCAAAATAACTAATAAACCCAAGGGTTTTATATTTCAAACCCAATGAACTGGTGAACCCAAGGGATAAATATTAAAAACTTAAGGGATCAATATTAAAAAAAAAAGAGATTAACAAAGCCTACAAATTAGATTAGCAAAGCCTACAAATTAGATTAGCAAAGCCTACAAATTAATGTCTTTAACATTTAGGATTGATAAAATCACATGATTATTAATATTATAAACCCAAGGGAATAATACTAAAGCTAAGATATTAATATTGTAAACCTCAAGTATATAAAAATCTTTAGATAAATACTATAAACCGTAAAATAAACATGGTTGAGCATGCTTGATTTAAACAATGCGATGTTGGATGAAAAATGACGATGATCAGCCATGGTTTATTTTCATATTGAGACAATCTTTGTCACAATGTGACATTCGACCATGGAAGACCTTAATCAAATACGAATAACGATGATTAACAATGGTCTCCCATGGTTGGTTTTCATATTCACACAATGTTTTTCATAATATTGCATTGGACCATGCATTAATATTTAAGTGTATGACTAATATTTAACGCCTAATATTACCAACCCAAATATTTAGAAAACTCAAAGATTATTAAACCCTAAGAACTAATATTTTAAACTCAAAATCCTAAGAAATTAATAAACCCTAGTAATTAATAATTTAAACTCAGAAGATTAAAAAACCAAAGGAATTATAAATATTATAAACCAAAAAAACTATTAAACCCAAGGGTTTAATATTATAAACTAAAGGAATTGGTGAACCCAAGGGATAAATATTAAAAACTTAAGGGATCAATAAAACCAAGGGTTTAATATTAAAAACACAAGGGATTAATAAACCCTAAGAATTAATATTTTCAACAAAAAAACCTAAAAAATAAATATATCGTAAACTAATCAATATATTAAACTCAAGAGAGTAATAAACCCAAGGAATTATTAACTAATAAACCAAAGGGTTTAATATTATAAACTAAAAGAATTGGTGAACCCAAGGGATAAATATTAAAAACCTAAGGGATCAATAAGGCCAAGGGTATAATATTAAAATGAAAAGAGATTAATAAACCGAAGAATTAATATTTTAAACATAAAAACTTAAAAACTTAATATACCGTAATCTAATCAATCTTTTAAACTCAAGACATTAATAAACCCCAAGGGATTATTAATATTATAAACCAAAAAAACTAGACCCAAGGGTTTAATATTATAAGATAAAGGAATTGGTGAACCCAAGGGATAAACATTAATATTATAAACCAAGAAATTAATAAACCATAAGAATTAATATTTTAAACTCAAGAGAGTAATAAAGCATGAGAATTAATATTTTAAACTCAAGTGATTAATAAACCCAAGGAGTTATTAATATTATAAACCAAAAGAACTAATAAAACCAAGGGTTGAATATTACAAACCAAAGGAATTAGTGAACCCAAGGGATAAATATTAAATACCTAATGGATAAATAAGGCCAAGGGATGAATATTAAGAAAACAAGAGATTAATAAACCCTAAGAATTAATATTTTAAACACAAAAACCGAAAAAATTAATAAACCCTAAGAGTGAATATTTTTAACTCAAGAGACTTTAAAACCAAAGTGATTATTAGTATTGTAAACCAAAATAACTAATAAACCCAAGGGTTTTATATTTCAAACCCAAGGAATTCGTGAACCCAAGGGATAAATATTAAAAACCTCACGGATCAATAAGGTGAACGGATCAATATTAAAAGAAAAAGAGAGTAACAAATCCTACAAATAATATCTTAAGAAGAAAGGATTGATAAGCTCACATGATTATTAATATTATAAACTCAAGGGAATAATATTAAAGCTAAGAAATTAATATTATAAACCTCAAGTTTATAGAAACCTTTAGATAAATACTATAAACCGTAAAATAAACATGGTTGAGCATGTTTGATTTAAACATTGAGGTAATTGTTGTCACAATGCGGCGTTGGAAGAAGAATCACGATGGTTGGCCATGGCTGATGTTCATATTGAGACAATATTTGTCACAATGAGACATTCGACCATGGAAGACCTTGATGAAATACGACTAACATTGATTAACAATGGTCTCTCATGGGTTTTTTTTATATTTAGACAATATTTTTCATAGTATTACATTGGACCATGAATTAATATTAAAGTGTACGACTAATATTTAACGCCTAATATTACCAACCCAAAGACTTAGAAAACTCAAATATTAATGAACCCTAAGAATTAATATTTTAAAACTCAAAAGCCTAAAAAATTAATAAACCCTAGTAAGTAATAATTTAAACTCAAGAGGTTAATAAACCAAAGGGTTTATAAATATTATAAACAAGAAAAACTAATAAACCGAGGGGTTTAATATTATAAACTAAAGGAATTTCTCAATCCAAAAGATAAATCTTAAAAACCTAAGGGATCAATAAGGCCAAGAGTTTAATATTAAAAACATAAGAAATTAATAAACACTAAGAATTAATATTTTAAACACAAAAACCTAAAAAATTAATATACCATAAACTAATAAATATTTTTAATTGAAGAGATTAAAAAACCCAAGGAATTATTAATATTATAAACCAAAAAAAGTAATAAACCAAAGGGTTTAATATTATATGCTAAATGAATTGGTGAACCCAAGGGATAGATATTAAAAACCTAAATGATGAATAAGGCCAAGGGTTTAATGTTAAAAACATAAGAGATTAATAAACCCTAAGAATTAATATTTTAAACATAAAAACCTAAAAAATTAATATAAACCCAAGGGTTTAATATTGTAAACTAAAGGAATTGGTGGACTTAAGGGATAAATATTAAAAACCTAAGGGATCAATAAAGCCAAGGGTTTAATATTAAAAACAGAAGAGATTATTAAACCCTAAGAATTAATAATTTAAACATAAAAACCTAAAACATTAATATACCATAATCTAATCAATATTTTAAACTGAAGATATTAATAAACCCAAGAAATTATTAATATTATAAACCAAAAGAACTAATAAACCAAAAGGTTTAATATTATAAACTAAAGAAATTGGTGAACCAAAGGGATAGATATTAAAAACCTAAAGGATCAATAAGGCCAAGGGTTTAATTTTAAAAACACAAGAGATTAATAAATGCTAAGAATTAATATTTTAAACATAAAAAACCTAAAAAATTAATATACCATAATCCAATCAATATTTTAAACTCAAGAGAAGCGATTATTAATATTATAAACCAAAAAAACTAATAAACCCAATGGTTTAATATTATAAATTAAAGGAATTGGTGAACCCAAGGGATAAATATTAAAAACCTAAGGGATCAATAAGGCCAAGGGTTTAATATTAAAAATGCAAGAGATTAATAAACCCTAAAAACTAATATTTTAAACACAAAACTTAAAATATTAATTTACCAAAATCTAATCAATATTTTAAAATGAATAGATTAATAAAACCAAGGGATTATTAATATTATAAACCAAAAGAACTAATGAACCAAAGGGTTTTCTATGATAAACTATGGCTCCACATTTTGGCAATCGCAGACCACATTTAATCATATTATCAACGGAAAAGACTAAAATTATAAATCCTTGGGATTACTATTATAAACCCAATATATTAATAATCCCAATGGTTTATTAAACCCTAAAATTATAAACCCAATGGAAAAATATTAAACGTCAGGGTTAGTAGTATAAACCAAAGTATTACGAACCCTAGGGTCAATTTTATAAACCAAAGTATTATAAACCATAAGATTAATATTATAAGCACAATGGATTAACATTATAAATCCTAAATCCTTGGGTCTAATATTATAAATCCAAAATATTAACAAACCCAAGGGTTTATTAAACCCTAACATTATAAACCCAAGGGAATAATATTAAACCCTAGGGTGAGTATTATAAACCCACCAAATTAATATTATAAACCCAAAATATTAATTAACCCAAGGGTTTATTGATATTAGAAACTCAAGGGATTAATAAACCATCAGGATTATTAATATTACAAATCTAAGAAATTGATATTATAAACCAAAGGAATCAATAAACATAAAGAATTATCAATATTGTAAACTCAAATAATTAATAAACCGAAGGGATTAATATTAGAAACCAAATGGATGAAAACAACCCAAGGGATATGTGGGATACATATTATAAATTCTTAAGATTAATATTATAAATTCAAAAGATTACTACACCCAAGAGTTTATTAAACCCTAACGTTATAAACCCAATGGAATATTATTAACCCTCGTATTAGTATTATAAACCAAAGTATTAAAGTATTAATTGGTTGAGTTTTTTTTACCATGTTTTATTAAAATGATTACAATTGTTGACCGGGGATGACCATAGGTTACTACCAAGGATGATCATAGGTTACTATGGTTGAGTAAGGTTGACAATAGACTACTATGGTTGACCACGTTTGACCATAGGCTACTATGGTTGAATACAACTAACTATGGTTGTGTATTTTCGAGCATTAGTGACAATGATTAACTATGATGGCAATGTTTGACCATGTATGGACATGGTTGAGTTTGTTTTACCTTGTTTGATTAGAATGATTACAATGCAAACCTTAATATTGTTATTTATCACTAATAATCTTAATATTATTTATATTAATAGTGTAAATTTTAGTATAAATAACATTATTTATCACTAATGATCTTAATACTATTTATATTAATAGTTCTAATTTTGGTATCAATAGTAATATCATTCATAATATTAATCATCATGTTTTTTTAGAGTGAATATAATTTAAAAAAAAAACATATTTATTATTATAAAGAAAGCATTATTAATATTATTTATCAACATTAAAGTTAATAAGATTTATATTAACAATATTAATGTAATGGATCATATTAATATTATTAATAAAATGTTATTAATATTATTGTTCTAATTTAAAGGTTATTAATAATTTTAACCTTAATCATGTTTGAAACTTATTATTATTAATACAATTATGAACATTAATTTAAAATAAACATCGTGAATATTGTATTAATGATGTTTTTAATAATATTTTTATTATTGTTATTAATGTTATTAATTATATTGTTTTTAATAATAATTAAAATGTCATTTTTATTATTAATATAGTTTTTAGTATAAATCATGATGATCATTATTTAAATACTAATTATTAGTATTATTTTTAGCGTATATTAAAATGTTAATGTTATTAATGTCATTGTAGGGTTTTTAATATTGAGTTTATAATATTGGGTTTTAAATTAGAAAACATAATATTATAAAAATATGAAAATGAAAATTTAGAAAAACTTAATATTATAAAGTATAAATATATAAAATCATAAAATAACCTAAAATTAAAAAAATTAAAAAATAAAACATAATTAGTTAATATATACTTTTAAAGTAATACACTAAATATATTAATAATATTGATAACTAATTAATCAATATTAATAAAACTAATATTATTAATTAATATTAATACTATTATTAATATTAACATAAATGTTAATTAATATTAATATTGATTAATTATTTATTAATATTAATCAATTAAAAATATTAATATTGATATAAAAATATTAATTATTAATGTTATTAATATTAATATTACTATTTTTTTATAAAATTAAAGAAATTATAAAGCTAATTTATGGTTAAAAAACTATGAAAAACTAACATTATTATAAACTTAATAAAATTATTATTAATATTATAAAACTCTTAACAAAACATCATATTATTATAAAGAAAAGATCCCTTTTACTATATTAATCAAAACTTAGTAATAATAATAATAATAGACAATAAAAAAACTAAATACTTAAATACAGATTTAATAATAAAATTTATTTTATTATATTAAAACCTAATAACAAAAAAAAATAAACCACATACCAAAATAGTAAACAAATACTATTATAGTTACATTAAAATGTAAACGGAAAGGGGTGCAATAATTCAAAGGTCAACCTCTAGACCATATTTTACTAGACATGCCAATATTTAAATTTTCAATGTATTTTTAATTTCACTCTTTAATATAAAATGTTTAATATAGATAAAACCTCCCACAATTGTTTTAACTTGTAACACATACCTAAATTAAGAGGAACACAACCACGTTTCAATATATTTTTAATTTCAATGTTTAATATAAATAAAATCTCCTAAAAGTTAAATTTAAATCAAGAGCATTACAACAGCTCTGGCCACCACAAAAGTAACGCATAATTTAGATTATGGGACACATTTTAGTTAATAAAATCCAAGTTTCAATGTATTTATATTTTTTATTTTTTATTTATCTTTATTTCTCTCTAATCCTCATACGTAGTGATACATAAAAGGTACAGTGAAATTTTAATCATGATTTGGTAAAAAAATATTTTAATCAAGGTTTAAACATATGATTTAGATATGAAAGGAAGTTATTATTTTAAATTGCATTCATTGATATAGTGGAGACGACGAGAATATACTGGCACCTTTAAATTTAGACCATAAGATAAAAAAAATTAATTAGAAAAATCATTAAATTGACAAAATTAAAAATAAGAAAATTTCAGAATCAACCATTAGAAATTCGATAAAATATGTACCAATTAAAGGGAAAACGCACTATCACACGTCCTTGGGACTTTGTATATTCTTCAACTGTAGTTTATCTATTTTGAAAGTTTCTATGTCATATTTATTGGAATTATAAATTTAATTTAGTAAATTTTATACAGTTTTTCAAGATGTTAAATTTATATATCCAAAAGAAAATTACAAATTATTGGCAAAGAAAAACTACCAATTACAACCTAAGAAATTCCGAAGGATATAATGTTTTATTTTTAAACAACGCCTTTTCTCTATGAAGCGCAATGGGTATTTAATGCGAAGGGAATCGTGGAAACAGTCCAGGCAGTGAAATTGTCAATTTATTGTCGATATTGACGATGGATACACATGAATAAATCTCGAGAAAAAAAATTCACATGATAATCCTGAACTTGTGAGCATAAATGAAAAGGAAAAATCATCGCAATTAAGATTAACGAGGTTGAACTCGAATGGGTGGAATTCTATAATTGCTCGCAGATCACAATGCTAGAAGTGAAATCGTGAAATTTTGTTAGTTATATTCCTAGTTTTATAATTCAAGATTACATGTACAATGTGCACCAATCAACAAAACCAAGATTCTGTGTAATGCCAAAGGTTCACAAAACGAAAAGGTAGAATCGGAATCAGAAAGAAAATTCGCAGTACAGTCCTTTTATAGCGCGATGGAAAACAGAAATACATAGAGTTCCATATTTAAAGAGTAAAATTAACATTGGATAAATAAGCATGCCAGCGTACTATATATGGACGCGCTGACGAATACGAATTAATTAAAGAGAAATTGTCAATCGGAGTTCACAGATCTGCATATTCGGCGAGCCTTATTTCAGCAAAATAGCCCGCGATGCCCAGGCAGCTGATGCCGGCCGTCGGATTAAAGCACACGATTATCGTGAGGGCGCATCAGCTGCCTGGGCCGGGCATTAATAATGGCGGCAGCTGAAATAAGGCTCGCCTGCATATTCCGGACCACGTCGAGGATATGATTAGAGAGCTCCACCCCTTACACGATATAATTTATTCAATTCCCACCGACGAACAGACAATGGTTAGGTCTGTTCCTCACAGGTCATGTAGTCCAATCCAACAAGACTATGTATATCTAAAAGCTGGTCCAGACGATTTCTTCAGTTGAGATACACATTATACTACGCCACTGCTTGCAAAATTGGGTCGCACTACTTTATATCGAGGCATGGTGAGAAGCATTAGCATTCGAATTTGAATAGCAGTCTACGAGTGTCTGCATGGCCTGAACCTGTATCTTAAGCGCCGCTATGTAGTCCGCCGCTTCTTTTAGGAAAACATGTGTGCCCAGTCCGCCACTCCCCGGCACCAGCAACCTCAGGGTTTGCAACCGCGAAGACATAATGCCTCCTGCTATTTCATCGCAATCATCCCGTGACCGTACGCGTTTAGTCCCCATCAGCCTACATTCCTCTTTAGGCATCTCCATGTCCGAATTATCGCAGGGAGCGTTCGGTCCGAAGAGTCTTGTTTTGGCAGAGACCGATCTCCTTTTGCGCTGGAAATTCTCTCTAAAATTAGCCGACCGCCGCCGGTAGCGCGATTTCCGCAGTATCTGCGAAAAATGGCCCGGCGCCACGCGCTTCGACCCCTTACCGCCATGGCCAGTGAGAGATCCGCAGCCAATTTGATGGCCCGACATCGAACTGAAACACTGGTTGCCCGTTGATCCATTCTCCCACGGAGTAGAATGAGCAACAGGTGGCTCAAATATATTCGTTGGAAATGGGCCATCCGTGCCGCTTGTTGCCCACGTCCAGAAGGATGTTCCATATGAGAAGCAGGTAGGCAAATTACAAAGACAAAACCACGAAACGAAACACAGGATTTATGTAACTCTGATACTTTTAACTCCTCAAAGATTGGTTTAAAGAGACGAGTCTTGTGCCTCAATGTCGCTATGCATCACAATGTAGCGGTGCGCGGTGACCCTTCAAACTGTTTCTGGTTGCCGTACCATGTTACCATGTGAAGTTGTTGAAGGGCCGGTGATGCTTCCTTTGAGAAAACGCCGAGCAGTAATGGCATTAATGGAAACAGTGACGTAGGATATGCCACTTGAAGGACGCATCCTCTCCATACTCTCGACGAAATTGAAGGACGCACATATTCTAAATATTATAACATTTGATTTTTTTTCATAATTTATTGTTTTCAATATTTTCTTCCATTTATATATATATTCTCAATATTGTATTAAATTTAATTAAAAATATTCAAATAATATATTGAAATAATATATATATAATGAATATTTAATTAAAATTTATTTTAAACATTCTTTTCATTATAAGTGATTTTTCAATAAATTATGTCAATTGAAAAAATAAAAATGCTAACATTTTTTCCATATATCATTATAGTCATCATTTTTATACAATAGAGTTTTATTTATTGAACGAACACTTTTTATTTATTGAAGAGACATTTTAGTAGAGGGAATTGAATCATCTTTTTGGTGAGAAAAATAATTATAATTAGAATTGCGGTAGAATCAACTCCTCATTCTCTTGTTGCATTTATTTACAAATTATTACTACCAATCTTCCATGACTTCTTATTTAATGAAGGGACATTTTAGTAGAGGGAATTGAATCATCTTTTTGCTAAGAGAGAAAAATAATTATAACTAGCAATTGCACCATATGTTGCAAGTAATGCCTAAGAAATAGCAGAAAAAAGAGTAGAACAGAAGAAAGTAAGTTGTCAATATAAGAGCCATTGTGAAGGAATGAAAGGCAAATTTTGCTTACATGGAAGTAGGTTGTCGAGGTTTCAAATATATTGATTATAAGAGTTATCAACCAGAACATTTTGTTATAGATATTGAAATAGGCAATTGTGGATGAAAACATATATGTAAACCAAAATAATGAAATAAGTTGTCATATAGGAAGGAGCCATCCCAAGGAATGAAAGGCAAATTTTGCTTCATGGAAGCAAAGCCATGGAGGTTTAAAGATAGCTGATTATAAGAGTTATCAAACTTAAAATTTTGTTATAGATATTGAAATAGTAAATTGGGTGAAAATATGTATAAACCAACATAATCTATTCACAAATATAAAAAATTTGTTATATATTAAAATAGGAAATCAGTGAAAATCCTTTCGTGATTAATAATCCTCCTAAACAAGCAAAGAAATGAGCATGTAGCCAACAATATATTTTAACACATTCAAGTAATAACTTATCTAGCATAGATGTAAATAAAGAGAATTCTTAGCTCTATTAAATAGAGTTTGCCAAAGTTCACATTCGCATATCCCAAAGCAATCGTATCTTGTCGTAAAATTGTATATGAAGAACAATAGTCTTGGTATACAGGAAAGTGAATGTCATTTTAATATGGAGACGTTTTTGGAAGGAGATATTGTTATTCATGTTATGGTTTATTTTCTAAACTCCAAACTTGGTTTAGTCTTTCTCTATATACATAAGAAAAAAAATACAAAGTAATTTCACAAATTTAAGTTATATTTTTATATTTTATAATTACAAATCTAGTTTCTTATTAAAATATTTTACACACATCTATTCATTCAAATAAATTATATTGTGAATATGTTTTATCCTATTATTTGATTACAAAATTATTGTACTCCCTACTAAATAAAACAACTTTATTAATAAAGAATGGAATGTCAAATTGAAATATTAGTCAATCAATAACTACTATAATATATAACTCATTTTTTGACGTATAAATTATTTGTTTTATATGTCATTCAATTTCCATTACCTATTATCTTCAAACCCCATGGGGAGGTATTGAACATGGGAGCCAAATTTAGGTAAATAAGCATTCACATTTTCAACTTGGACAAAAAAAATATATTATAATCTTAAAATTCTCTCACCTAATCATCTTTTTAAGTATATAGCTAAGTTTCATTTATTAAAAAAAAAAAGAGGCAATATTAAGAACCTCCTAGAGCTATAAAAGGTAATTGACATGAAAAATAAAAAATCTCCTCATGACAACACACACATGTTAATCTTAATTGAATCATTAAAAAAATAAAAAGGGATAATAGATTAAAAAATACCACTTTCACAATCGAATTTCTACATTAATTTTTAAAAATATTATTTTATAATAATATATAATTATAACTCTTAAATATATTTTGAAAATACAAATATCTAAGAAATATAGTATTGAGAGGTGTTGTTGGAAAAAGAACTACATCAAATTGGTTGATGTCAATGAAAACAATAATCTATAAAACATTAAGTAAAAGTTTATCGAGCCATTAAAAAATTAGGTTTCAATAACATGATAATGATGAACTTGCATGTTGGGCTAATATATGTAGAAAACCTTATCAAAATAGCCTTTCGTATAATGTGAGTGACACTATGAAAGAGTTTTTCTATTGGAATTTCAATGGTTAACCAAATTAGAAGAATACCATGAGACATTGCATATCTAGAGGGGTGTATTGAGATCATTTCCCCTTTCAGTAACTGTTATTATTAAAGAACATTTCTTACTACATAATATGTATAACTTGTATATATACTTATCCAAAAAAAAAAATTCGTGTTGAATCTTAGAATTGTAGCTACAATAGCTTATAAAGAGGATATAGAAACCTGTTATAAGTAATGCAATTGCTTCATCAACTACTCACCATATAGGTAATGTCTCAGATAAATGTATTAGAACTGTATATACTATAGTTTATACAAAGGAAATGAAAATATGTTATAAGAAATGCAACTGTTACATGAACAACTCACAGTCCTTAATAATATAAGAAAAATTCTTCCACAATACTAATCAAGTGTCTAAAGAAGCCATCATCACTTCCAAAATCACATATTTAAACATACAAGTTGTAAAAAATGAATTTGTTTCATAGTTTCTAATAGAATCACGTGCTCAAATCTAAGATATAGTTCTTAGACTCTGAAGCCTCTTCTTAATTGAAAACATACTAAAATGATAAGATATAGCTAAAGATTAATAATTTAAAAAAATTTCATAGTTTCTAATAGAATCATGTGCTCAAATCTAAGATATAGTTCTTAAACTCTGAAGCCTCTTCTTAATTGAAAACATACTAAAATGATAAGATATAGCTAAAGATTAATAATTTAAAAAATTCTTGGCACAATCGTTACATAATAAATTTCAGCTTGTAACAAGTCCAAATAAAACAACTGAAGCTTGCAACAAGTCCAAATAAAACAACTGAAATAAATACTATCAGTTGGTTTTCAATACATTTATGTAATTAAAATATAGCTAGGAAGTTTTGAAGACTACTTCATTTAAAATTAGAAGCATCTTCATGCTTGGTTTTCCAAGCTAGCCATGAATACCTCTGTAGATCCTTATAGCATTAGATATATTTTGTGAGCTAATGTGAGGTTTTTTTTGTCACAATGATTTAAAAATCTGTTATTATACCACAATATTGACTTTCTCATTATTTGTTTTGTTTATGAACCCTTTAAAAATACCACAGGAACATTTTATTTTACACTGCGATCTCCCTAACATGATTGGGGGTTTTAAAAATAGGAGAGTAAATTGAGCGGTTATTGTTAGAAATTGTTGTATAAGATGGGAAAATTGGATGTTTTGTAGACAATATGGATGTCATAATAAATATATATTTAAAAAAATTTAGTGTCTCTTGCCACGTTGCATCTAATATGATCCATTTTAACTGAGAACTTCAATATCTATTTTGATTATTTTAAATTTTTTTAGTGTCTCTAGCCACCATGCAGCTAATAGGATCCATTTCAGCTAAGAACTTCAATAAATCATTGTGTGAATGATAACTTGTGACATCCCTAGCCATTTTCTTTGATTGTGGATGAAGTTACAAACTAATAACTTGTAAAATCCCTAGCCATTTACTTTGATTGTGGATCGGGTGATAAGCTAGAATACACTCTCTCTTCAGAAGACTCTACAATATATATTGGATGGAGGGAAATGTTATGATAAAACATGTACAAAAAAAACCCTTTAGGATTGTCTCAACTTACTCTACTGTTAATCACATTGTGTCATTTTTTAAAACTATGACTAAGTGGGTTTTTTATTTTGTAAGTTTTGTTTGCAATTGAAAAATATAAAAAAATATATAAAAGCTAAAATTATGTAGTGAAAACCTTTGTTTAAAATTTCAGAATAAAAAGTCCAGTAAGTTTGACATCATATAATGTTAAATTAGTTTAAGATTATCAAGTAAAAAACATGTAAGCTTTTTAGCCACAATTAGGTAATTAAAGATATGTATATAGTTTTTTCTTTTAAGAGAAGAAATTTGATATTCATTAACATTTTTTTTTGAACGAGTATGTATGTAGTTACAAAATGTTATGTAATTACAAACTATTACAATTAAGTAATTAAATTTAAATTTAGTGTTAATTAATAAATGAGAATTATGAACATTCATCATTATTAATTTTATTTTTTATATATTAAGAAATACTACCCATGAATACTATAATGATTCAACAAAAATAATATAGAACAAGAATAACTATGTATGTTTAGATGTATGAAAATTTAGATACATTTTATTAACTAAAAATTTAAAAAGAATAATGGTTGTAAACAATTAAAAATAATTTTATTAAATAGTTAGTTTAGATATTTTCACTCTAAAAGATGTTTGCATATCCATCTTAATTCCCTCCTTCAAATAAACAAAATTCCACGTGAATACCATGGGTCAATACCATGGGCTATTTCTATAGTTTATTGTTATTTTATTACCTAACTTCAATTTAACTTATTAAAAATAAAAAAAACAAACAAATACTCCAAAGATAAGATTGATTTAGGCCATCTTAATTTCCCCCTTTAAATAAACTATATTCCACATGAATACCATGGGTCAATACCATGGGTTGTTTTTGTAGTTTATTGTTATCTTATTTTATTACTTAAATTCAATTTAACTTATTAAAAAAAATACTATAAAAAAAGATATATAAAATTGTTTACATTTACATATAAAAATATAACAAATTTTTAATAACAACATTTTAACTTAAAAATCACCAAAACCTAAATTCAATCTAACTTATTTAAAAAAAAAATTTAACTAACATTATAAAAATATATATATAGAACTATTTACTTGTAAATCTAATGGCCTAAAACATTTCAATTGTATAATATTTGATCCAATGACTGAGACTTGTTTTCAAATAAAAATGCCTTATGGCATAATTAGAATCGGGTTAGAATCAACTCTTTATTCTCTTGTTGCATCTATTTACAAATTATTACTACCAATCTTCTATGAATTTTTTTTCAGAAGAAAAAACTCTGATTTATATTATGTACCAGATCAATTTGATAACTTTGTGAGTTATTACATAAATATCTTAGATAGAATTGATGAACTTTCATTTTCATATATTTCCTTTGGTTCCCTTGTACATTAAAACCTCATCATAAGTACCAAAGATAATCAAAATGAAAATTGCTGGCACAACTCAGATGTCTCACACAGACAGGAACAACTACTAGAGTCGAAACAAAAGCCAACAACATTTGTTTTCCATCGACCCAAAAGATCCCCCAACATAATGCTTTCATTTCCAAAGTCCAAAAATACTGTCCAATACACTGAGTCCCCTCCATCCACACAAAGAGAATGGTCCTGATACGAGGCAAAAACAAAAATACCTAAAACCTTGGCAAAATGCAGCATGTCAATAGATGTCCTAGGAAAAGCATGGTTACCTTACTAAGGTAATCTAGCAGAACCTTGGAGTCACCAAAAACCCAAATATTTTCAATACAAAGTTGTGAGGCAAACCATAATAAACCCCACAATGCCAGAACTTAGGCTCTCATATTTGTCCCATGATCTCAATTCGAGTAAATCTTGAAATGACAGTTTGGTGAAATCATTAACCAAGATCCACACCCGCATCTTGAATGTTGTGATACTCCATCGAAGAAGCATGCCAGGTAATGTAGTTTAACAGGTCTTATGCACTTGGATAGGTCCACCACAGGCCTGCACTTGGATAGGTCCACCGGAGGCCTCTGAACGGTTTTAAGCCTTTCCCAATTTTGGATGATAATGATGGTAGTCTTCTCAGGACTGCTGCTCACCTCCTCGAAGATCCATTTATTCAGAGTGCACCATATGAACCAATGGAATAATGCCTGGATATTTCTGAGTGTGAGGTTTTTCTTTTGCCACCATAGAATAAAAGCAGTAGTATTTTCGAAAGTAGGTACCTTCAACTTTCCATGACTTTACATAAAGATCTTCTTTCTATAGTCACTTGTATTTAATGTCTACTTTGTTTGCTTGCATTTATTGATTGCTCAATTTGCTCAAATTTATGAATAGTACCTACATTTTTTCCTAAAGCTTACTTAATCTAAAGATGCCATAATGAGAACCATTAATCAAAATTGATTCAATGTAGATTTGATTCCTTATTTTCAGATATTCAATATTGAATAAATAGTATTTGATTTAAACATTCATTTTTATTAAAAAAATAATGTTACTTCTCTATTTTGTTGTATTGAAAAAAAAATTCTTTAAATTTTATTTTATTTTTATAATGAGTTGTGTTTTTAGAAATTTTGAATAAATTAATTTTTATTTCATTAGTTAACCTGCCAAAAAAAATGGTTCTATTAATTCCCTGTCATATAAAGACTATAAGATATTTAAAGTGTTGATTTAACATTAAAATTTCTAGTATGAAATTTAAAACACTTAATAATTAATGTAATAAATAAATTTTATTTAACATTTCAATATTAAAAAACTAAAACAAAATATTTTAGTCTAAAAAATCTACAAATTAATTCTGGAAATAATGGAAACTCTGGCAAGATTATAACAAAATATCCTAGTTTTTTTTGAAAATCTAAATTACAGTTGTTAAAGTTCAGGGGATTTTGGTTATAGCTGAAGTTCTTGATGCTTTCGAATCCATTTCCACCATCAAAATATTGTTCAAACAATCCAATTTTTATATTTTATATTTTTTTTTAACAAATTCTAACACAAAAATTTATAGCTTAGGTAGACAACGACCAATTTATTGTACCCTCCCAATAGAAATAGAAATAGAAATGTTACACTTGTTTAAATAGACATTTAAAGCCGTAGTTTAAATAGACTGATAGACTGCTTTTTTGCCCTGAAAATGATGGAAATTCAGGTAGGATTTTTAAAAAATCGGCGGATTTTTGTAAAAGGTTTTTGATGACGCTGAATCCATTTTCACTATAAAAAACATGACGGTCAATACAATTCCTCCACTTCCAGTTCCATAAGCAACAACTCAGGAGAAAATCAGTTCTTTCATCCGCATTCTTACGTACAGATCCCACTGATATTACTTGCTTATATGTTGTGTCGGATCATATATGGCGAAGGATACAGGAGATCCCGTCACGTTAGGGAAATGATAGGCCCGGGCTCTGCAAATCCCGTCCACCGTTATTGTTAATTCGTCATGTTAGGGCATTTATGGGTTAGGGCCCATGAAGCACCGCCCACTTGCACTGACATTCACACCATTATAGCGAATTCTTCTGCCGCAAAAGAAGGAATCACAGATCCTTTTCGCAAATTCACCATTTTCTCGATAGATCCGTGACGTCATGGCTACAGTTTTCTAGCTTGGCGATTGGCCATTTCTAGCTTTCAACGATTGGCGATTTTTATCTCCTTGAATCTTTAATCAACGAAGGTATCGAACCACCGCCCAATTGGACAAACCTGGCTAGTCAACTTTTTAATGTCAAATATATCAAAGGACTTCCTAGCTGGGAAAACCATGAGCAGTAGAGAAAAAAGCTCTGCCTAGTTTGTATAGACGGTTCCAAACAACTTTCCAAGTGGGAAAAATTGGTGCGATCAGTTTGAGTTGATCGTATGAAACATGAGAAGTAGCATCAGGGAAACGAAAAGGTAATGGTTCCGTTTCTGTTCATGTTGTCACGATCGTAAGAAATTTTCATGGTTCCTGATTTCTGGTGCTTTTTTATTGCATTTCGGCAGGGACATTGTTACGAGGAGATTCTGTTTTAGATAAATAATATAGAAAGCCATGAAGTCCTTTGTGGGAAGGGACGTTGTTATGATGAGATTTTGCTTTACACAAATAGAGTGCACAAAAACATAGAGTGGTTGATCTTTTTGGTGTTTGGGACTTTGTATTTTATAAGTACGTGCATTGTTTTTTTTTTTTAAATTACATTTTGATTTTTTGATTGACATCTTTCTAACTATTGAGTGTGGTTAATTATGAGAACTTAGTTAGTATTTAGTGGTTGGAAACTAGACTATCCAAAAATTAAATTGTGATTTATCAAAAAATACATTTTTAATAATTTAAAAAAAATTACATTCTAAAATATTTTCTTTATCTTTTCAGTTACTTGAAACTTTTCTATTTAGTTACTTTAAACTTGCTTATTTTCTAGTGATGAGATTTCAATTTGTTAACAGTTGAGAAAGAGAGATCATGAATAAACATAGAATACTATAGAATATCATATACCAAAGTAGTAGGATTCAACAATAGAAACATGCATGTTTTTTATAATTTGACAAATTTAATATTAAAATAACTAGCAATTGCACCATATGTTGCAAAGGAAATGTTCTAAGGCAGTAGTGTAAGAAAGAATAGCATTAAATTGTTACTATTGTAGGAAAGAATAGCATTAAATTGTTAATGTTGTATGATAACAGTGAAATTGTCACTAGATGTTGAGAAAGAGTCTCACTGGGATTTTGGATCTTATTTAAAGAGGGGGTTCTCAGTAATTGCATCACTCACATGACAGTAGTATCCTCGCTATAAAGTTCTCTCCTTTTGGTTATTTAGTGTAGTTTCCAAATAATGTATTATCTCCTTTTGGTTATTTAGTGTAGTTTTCAAATAATGTACTATCTAGATAACAAATATCTCTGTCCTTAGCAATTATTCATCAGAAGACTTTGAATTGGTCTTTTGGTTATACATACATATGTATTTATTTGCATTAGCAACGCTTATGTTTCAAGTATGAGCCTACTTGTGGTTGGACCAATTATCATTATTAGGATTTTATCTTCCAAAAATCATCTATAGCCAAAACAATGAATTTTTCAGCTACATTTGGCAATTATTATGGAATTGGTTTAAACCAAACAAACACAAATATTTCCTTTCGTTCACATGTTGATGGATCAATTGAGGTAGAAAATTGCACTTTGATTCAATCATTGTGTATAACCAATTAGAAACATTCAAATGCGATAAAGTTCTTTGCCCACATTTAAAAGATTTATAATAAAATTCAAGAAGCTTAATATAATAAAATTCATTAAATTTACCCCAAAAAAATTGAGCTACTCATAATTTATATCCTAATAAACTTATAAAGCACACATTACTCAAAAACCTCCAAAATGGTTGGAAAAATGTGTAATTATTAATTTGTTTGTATTTATTCATATAAATGCATAACATTACATAATATAATAGTAATCTACATCAAGTAAAGAAATTTATTGATGAAATCAAAGGTAAGTTCTCTGTGCTACGTCAAAGACCTTCAGTCTATGTCCCAACACCTTCCTGCCAAACAAACAAAACCAATCCACGTAAAACTAATAATAATGTCAAAATCGTCACAAATACATCATGCATACTAGTAAAAAAAGAGGCTTGTAATTGAAAAAAACACCTCATTCCTTCCATGTCGAGATCCTTTCTAATAATCATTTCTTTGTTTTCTTTGCCCATTTTGAAAAGATAAGGCATGAAGTTCTTTATTGGCCCAAATGGAAGAAACTTGCTCTCATCAAATCCTGCCTGACTCAAATCTAGTGAAACGCTGTTAGCCATGCCCTTCAATTAACCCAACTGCAACCCACATTCCCTCTTTGCAACACCCAATTCTTCAGCGTTTGCAAAGAACATTTTTGTTGATCGCAAACCATTGATTCAATGAATGCCA
The DNA here is from genome assembly GCA_034641835.2 of Pinus albicaulis. Taxonomy (NCBI): domain Eukaryota; kingdom Viridiplantae; phylum Streptophyta; class Pinopsida; order Pinales; family Pinaceae; genus Pinus; species Pinus albicaulis. The sequence goes on along the minus strand of CM076583.1, from coordinate 392,821,626 downwards.
AATTTATCATTAAAATTATAATAATAAAGTGTTGAGATTAAGATAATTATCAGATTCAAAATTGTGTGTAGCGAGTAGGAGTGACGCTTCGCCCTTAGCAACCTTCTCGAGCAGCAATGAAACATAGGCATTATTAGACCTGTGCACTTCCTTTATCGAAGAATTTAATGGATAATCCACGCACAATGACTTGGCCACCTCATTTTCTTCTTTCATATACACACCGCGTACAAGCTTAACACATAATATAATTCCCTGGTTCTCAGCCTCTTCTAATGATGCAATTATTCAGGGCAAAAAATCTTTCAAATAAGCTTGTATAATCTAAGATACCACTGGCTTCCCAGGTGTTCGGTTGAATTGAGAAAATTCTCTGAAAACCAAGTAAGTAGTAACGGGTTGAACAATTGTGCTTTCTGTATCTACCAGTAAGGGAAGCGAGGTGACTTTGTAGGCTTCGTGTAGCCGAAAAAATCTCTGCTCTACTAAATTTAAGTCTTTTTCCTGATCGATGTCTAGTTTTGGAAGATTTTCTTCCTTCCATGATGGATTGAATTTAGGATAGTCGCGCACAATCTTAGAAAATGACTCACTCTTTTCTGGTACACAAATGTATAGTAGCAACAAAAATTTACTAAAGCTTTATAAATTCACTCTTCACCCTCATCCTCTTCGCCCTCAGAAAACTCCACTCCAACCTCTTTGTAGTCCTTCTCTAGAGTAGCACAAGTCGTCACAGCCTCTACTATGAACATTTCGCCTCCACGCCTAATGTTCCCTCCACTCTTCATCATCGTTGTGCAGTCCTCATATTCTTCTCTCTCACATTTCACCCACGCTTATGCTAAACCAACAAATATAAAATATCGCACAAATTACAACAAAACATAAAATATCTCACAAATTACAACAGTTCTTTTGTGATGTCAAGAGTAGAATAACATATGTATATCCGAAAAACAAATGGCATTAATGTCTGAAATTTGGGGAAACTTATGCGAAGACGTCTGCACGAAAGGGGAGCATGAAGAAATATAAACCAACAATACTGAAATGCATGGTTTATAATGTCAGAGATACGAAAATCTAACCAGATATCTAGAACCTGCATAAGAGTTGGATTACTTTGAATTACTTTTGAAGTACGTTTGGACAACCAATTTGATTATGGTTTATAGAAACTAGGTTGAGATGAATGTTGGTGCAATCATATTGTAATGAGAGTGTAGGTTCGGAAGACAGATTGGTAGAGGTTAAAGAGTTAGTTAGGTAGTTAAGTTAAATGAAGAAGCATGTAGATGAATGGCCTAAAACATTTAAATGAACTAACATTTGATCTAATGGTACATAAAGGTACACGATGACAGCTCGGGGAGTTGTTTTCTTTTTTTTTTGTAAATTTGGTGATTCCTTCTATTTTCTATTTATATGTAAAGACATGTTACAATATAAAAACATTCTTGGCCTCAACCTGCCCGCAGGAAACTAGGTCTGTTGGCCATCTGACTCCGTTAAAAGCTTGCCAAAATTGAAATTGTCTCTGTCTCCTATACTTCGCATGAGCTAATTGTCCTACTGTTTCAGCATGTTTATATAAACTAAGTTCATAAACTTTCCAAAAAACCATAAAACAAGAAACTAGGACTGATTATCCATCAGACGAGGACACCGGGGCTGGATCATTGGCGCGAGACCCAGGCATATCAGTCTGCTGCATGTGCTGGAGAAATTTCTCTACTCTTCCCATTCTGTCATCCAATCTCTGAATTGCTTGGTGTTGGGAAAATTTAATATGCTGCAGGTTGGTGTCAATGTTCTCCAACAGGTCTTTGAGGAACGTCTCTGTCTTTGGCTGAACTTTGTACTCTGGAATCTGTGCACTCTGAATTGCTTTTGCCAGAAGGCATTTCATGACCCAATATGTGTGAATGGATTGGTTGAATAGGGTGAAACGTCCGCGAGTATTACCAGGATCCTGAATGAAGTCTAGGATATCAGCAGCAGCTTCATTATCTTCCGGTTCTACCTGCAATTCTCTTTCCCAACCACGTATTTGATTCCGGGTGGGAGATGCATTGCCTAGTAAATAATTCAGCACCAGATTCTCCAGATGTTGTTTGTTCGTTTTCCTTCCTCTTTTCGCTGGTACCTGCTCATTCTGTATCTTTTGTTTTCCTTTAGCTATATCCGAACGGAGACAGCGTTTCCCCATGGTTGCTCTGGACCTATTCAATAGAGCAGACAGAAAAGTAATAATAGTAATAAAACCCAGAGTACTGATAAAGTCTCTGTTTTCGTTGCCATGCATTTCGAGTTTCGAATCCGCAACATAAAAATTACCGACCTCAGAGACAAGGAAACTGAAATGCAACCAAACAGTGTTCTTCAGAGCGTGAATACCAAATTGCAAGGGAGCATAGCTTGTTTTGGACGCCATAACAAATACCCTGCCGGCTACCAATAAAATAAGCATGCTGCTACAGCTTGGGGAGTTGTTTTCAAAGTAGAATGCCTTACGCATAAAAATCTCAAAACATGCATTCTTCTATATTTAAGGATCTCACCCTGAAACTCTGATAAGTTTGAAATAAAGCATGCATAACTAAAATCATGATTATACAATTTTCGAGTTGAAATTTTAATGCGAATCTTCATTATCTATCGCCAATTTGCAATAGTATATCTATACTCTTTTGCAGTTAATGGATAATTTCACAAATTAGAGTATTTTTAATTTTTGTGAGTTTTATGGTATATAATTTAATAAATTCGAGTGTTTTTAATTCTTATGGCTGTTATAGTGAAATATATAGTGCTTTTAATTTTCATGAATTTTATAGTGAACTATAGATTGTTTTAATTTTCAAAATTTTTATAGTGAAATTAGAGATAAAACAATTTCTAAAATACTATGGAATAAAAAAATTTGTCACTTGTGCCATCCTAAAAAAAGTTAAATATGAAAAACAATTTTTATTACTCATGTATTATCTATTTTATATTCAAGTGTCAAAATATTTTTCTTAACTTTTTAAATCAACAAAACAAAACTATGATAGAAATAAACCTTACAATATTATCCTTTTAAAATTATATAAACCATAAAAACCTTAACGTCATCCTAAAATTTTCCACTCACATAACTATTTCCCCTCGTATAAAAAAAAAAAGAAATAATTAAGTACTGACATGATCTCTTAACTGGTTTTTGAATTAGTAAATGACACACTTGTAGCATCCATATTTTTAGCGGCTTGAAGTGACAATGATAACTATCGTCCAGTAATCCGCAGGCCAGGGAGTATGAGGGAGACCTGTGCAGCATAATCTTGTAACAAATGGGGAGTGTCTGGATACATTGTTTTAATCTTAAAACAAATGGGGAGTGGCTAGCTACATTGTTTCTTATTTTTGGATGAAAAATAATTTATTGTTTTTTGGTTTTTTTGAGCTTGTCAATTTTTTTTTTTTTTTTAATTATAGTTATAATTATTTTAAGCTTTTAAATTAGTATAATTATATTTACTAATGTCATCGATATACATTTAACAAAAATATATAAAATATATTTACAACCATATTTACTAATAAAATTGCTATATATTAATAGGCATATATTGACCATCCATCAAATTAATAACTATTAGGTATATTTCATTAAAAAATATATATTTTTAATTATTAATAACTATATAAATAATAATAACCAAATTATTTTATAATTATATAATTATACTTAATATATTAACATTATTTTGTATATTAATATAATATTATTATATAAAATTTTGGTTATATGTTTATAGTTATTTTTAAAACTAAAATATAATTCATATATAACATAATCAAAATATTGAGTTATTATTAATATTATGTATTTACTAAACCATTATGTTATGATTAATAATTACTATATATTTATGAATATAGTTTTCATTATATTTTATATATTTAATTGAAGTATATTAATAATATTAACAATATATATTTTATATTTCAAACTAAAATATATTATATTATTCGTTGAAATATATAAAAAAATATAATATATAATAATAATAATAATAATATATATATATATATATATATATATATATATATATTAACAATTTGAACTTAAACTCTAATATAATTCACATATACCATGATAATAATATTTTGTTATTATTTATAATATTTTTTTCCTCAATATAATAAATAATTATAATATATTTATTAATATAAATGTAAATATTTCTTCATAGGATCACTTAAAGTAAATTAAGATAATTCTAATATACTTAATATACTTGTTAATATATTTTATATGATCACTTAAATCAAGGATGTTCCATATGCGAAGTAGGTAGGCAAATTACAAAGACAAAACCACGAAACGAAACACAAGATTTCTGTAACTCTGATACTTTTAACTTCTCAGAGAGTGGTTTAAAGAGACTAGTCTTGTGCCTCGATGTGCGTATGCATCACAATGTAGGGTGCGCGGTGACCGTTCAAACTGTTTCTGGTTGCCGTACCATGTTACCATGTGAAGTGGTTGAAGGACCGGTGATGCTTCCTTTCAAGAAACGCTTAGCAGTAATGGCATTAATGGAAACAGTGACGTAGGATATGCCACACATACAGTCCACTTCATTGACGAAGTTAAGTTCACCTTTCGAAATAAAAAATAAAATTGACTTAAGCTCCCCTTTCCAAATAAAAATGAGAATTGAGTTGAGCTAACATTTCGAAATAAAATTGGTTCGCAATAAGGGAGCATTTTGCCTCAATGTGGCAAACTCGGAAACTCAGTTGTTTTAATAACTTGGCTTTTCATAATAGATTCTCACTAGGTACACATAGGTCATTTGACTAGGTCCATTGCATGGATTCATATATATCCTATTAAATGTTGGTAGGCAGCATATGTTTATTCTTAGATTTAATTTTTTTAAAATTTAACACAGCACATGATTCTAGATATTATAACATTTGATTTTTTTTTTCATGTTTTCAATATTTTCTTCCATTTTTTATATATGTTTTCAATTTTGTATTAAATTTAATTTAAAATATTGAAATAATATATTTAAATTATATATAGAATGAATATTTAATTAAAAAATATTTTATAAGTTTTTAAAAGTGATTTTTTTATGACAAGTAAAAAAATAAAAATGTTAATATTTTTTCATATATCATCATAGTTATCATTTTTATACAATAGAATCCTATTGTTATGATGCTTATGTATGCATGTATCCCTTATTTATTGAAGGGTAATCTTAGTAGAGGGAATTGAATCATCTTTTTGTTCATAAAGGAGAAATAATTGTAATTAGAGTCCGATTATAATTAACTTCTTATTCTCTTGCTTGGAATCAATTTACAAATTATAATTACCAATCTTCCATGACTTCACATAAAGATCTTCTTTATACATACTCCACTCACTTGTATTTAATGTCTACTTTGCTTGCTTGCATTTATTGATTGCTCAATTTGCTTGGATTTATGAATAGTACTTATATTTTTTCTTAAAACCTACTTAATGTGAAGATGCCATAGTAAAAACCATTGATCAAAATTGATTCAATGTAGATTTGATTCCTTATTTTGAAATATTCAATACTAAATAAATAGTATTTGATTTAAACATCCATTTTTTATTAACAAAAATGATGTTACTTCTGTGTTGCTTTATGGAAAAAAACTTCTAATAAATTTTATTTTATTTTTATGGCCAATTGTGTTTTTGGAAGTTTTGAATAATTGCTTTTTTATTTCATTAGACAATGCAGTGATATCCTTCAAACAATATTATATTTTGATTTTCTTTTAAAATATTTTTTTCATTTTTTAAATGATTGGACCCATTACCATGTAAAAAGAAGAGAAATTTCTTTGTATTTTAAAAGAGCAACTCATCCACTTCAAATCTCTTCATATGATTTTTAGATTATAATATATTTAAAGTTTTGATTTAAGATTAAAATTCTTAGTTAGAAATTTAAAACACTTAATAATTAATGCAATAAAAGACATGCATAGAAATTTTTTTTCATGTGAGAAATAAAATTTATTTAACATTTCAATATTAAAAAACAAAAATAAAATAATTTAGTCTAAAAAATTTACAAATAAGTTCTGATAATAATGAAAATTCTAGCAAGGTTATGACAAAAAAATTGTAGAATTTTTTGAAAATCTGGATTACAGTTGTCAAACTTCAAGATTTTGAATACCCTTCAAATTCTTGATGCTTTTAAATCTATTTCCACCATTAAAAAAAACTCCTTTAAACAATCCAAATATTTTTTTTTTTCACCTATTTCAACCAGAAAACAGAAATCCATAAAGATTTATAGCTTAAGTAGACAACACCCAATTTATTATTTATAGCTTTGGTAGACAACGCCCAATTTATTGTAACTTTTCAATAGAAATGGAAAATAAAATGTTACACTTGTCGGCAAACGCCTTAGGGGCAGGAGAAAATGGACGAAAGTTCATTCATCCGCATTCTTACCTACAGATCCCACTCATATTACTTTTTCATATGTTGTGTTAGATCAAATAGGAAGAAGCTAAAGCTGCGACAAACCTGAGGTGATTTGACACCTCCGGTCCTCCCCTCCAGTGATGGAATTTGACGGGTATTTTTTTCGTCATTGATCATTTTACACGTATTTGCAGGATAAAATATATTGCTGCCCGTTTTCTCACACGTGTGAGGAAGAAGAGAAAACTTCATTTTGATGTTTGAAAAAAATTTGAAAACGTTATATGTCTATTTTATATTTATTAAAATTTTCTATTTTTCATTTATTAAAATTTTTGTTTACCAATTGTATTTTTAAATATTACTATATTTTTATATATTTATTTTCTATTAGTTGTTTCTTAAATATTAATACAACTACAACTGCAACTACATTAAAACATTAATAGAAAATATACAAAAATTTCAATAGTGAGTTGTTGCAGGCAGATTCAAGCAGCAAGGATGAATCGGTGATGAAATTTCAATGGTTTGTTGCTGTAGAGTGTGAATCGGTGCCAAAATTTCATGGTGAGTCGCTGCACGCAAGGTGAATCGGTGCCAGTGGCCACAATTTCTATGAGGTTGGAGCTTGCCGCTTGTAGCATGGTAAGTCCAAAGTCCAACACACTTGCAAGTTGCGCTCTCAATGCCTACTAATTTAATTTTCATAGTTTAGTGATAAGGAATCAATATCAGAAATTAGAATGGATATTTTTCACCAAATCCATTTCCATTTTTCACTTAATCTGGAATTGAGTTTTGAATTTTAGATAAAAATATTCATAGTATGTCTCTCAACTATGCAAGGAACTTTCAAAAATAATTTTAGATAATTGATTCAATAGGATTTACAAATAATTTAAATTTATTTAATACCATTAATTTATTTAATTGAAATTACAGACAATCAAATTTAAATCTTGTTCAATTGGATTTATGAATAGTTTAAATTTATTTTACAAACCAACAGTTAGAGATAAAAATTCATTTAATTCCGTTAATTTATTTCACTGGAATGAAGGAGGTATGGTGATCTTTCTATCCTAGTCCTCTTTTTGAAAGCAGCGAAATTCTCTTTTTGAAAGCAGCAAATTAAAAATGGGTAGATGTGTTGACAAAAGATATTTTATGAGCACCACCTAAACTATGAAAGTTCTGTACTTATTTTTTTCCAAACTAATAGAAAAAAAAACTATGCACATCACATTGCTTCTAGTTCTATTTTTTTTCAATTAAATATCAAGTTTTTATAGAGTTGAAGGTGAAATCAATAATTACTTGTTAAGCAATAACATTAAATTTAATATCAGTAGCTGGTTTTTTTAAAGTGATCTACATTTATTTTTTTTCATTTCATTTCATTTTATGTTAAAGGAAGAGATAGAAGACTAGATTTACAAGGTTATAAATAGTTGTAGTTGTTTTCTTACATAGTTTTCCTTTTCCCAATGAATAAAAGTGTGCAAAGAGTTAATTTTAATTTTGGATTGTGGTTGGTATTTGAAAACAGAAGGTCATGTTGTTTTAGACTTGGTGGATGCTCAATTTTTGTTTTGTAGTGTGATTTTTTGTAGACGAAACTAGATTCTAACCATGCAAAGTACAATTGGATTTGGGGTTTTCTGGCCACATAAACGAGGAGGGCAATTGAAAACTAAGGCTGAATCACAAATATTTCCTTCTCACAAAAACTACGAGTAGGTGGTCTCTAATTTTTACTTTTAGTTTTAATTATCTAGATGAAATATGGTGAATTTAATGGTTTCTTTTTTAACTTGGTGGATCAATTTTTTCCTTATTTTAAAAACCTAACACACGCTGCCAATTTCTTCCAGTAAATTATGTTGCCTATCATTTAGAAATTTCCTTATTCTATTTTATTTATTTATTATAAGTCCAGTTTTTTTCAAAATTATGTGAATTCTAGTTGAACATTTCAATGCAATTCTTTTTTCGTTATTTTCTAAAAAACTTTCATTTTAATTAATCGCTAACTTTGTTTTTCTAAGTTGTTACAATATTTATGATTTGGAAAATTAATTCATAATTAATTCATAATTAATTTTTCTATGTGTGCATTGCCACTAACTTGTCATGAGAAACACCTATTAACTTGCACTCACTTGAGAGATTGTTATTAACTTGCACTCACTCTTTCCTAGTATTTGCTTTATATCAATGTAGCAATGCCCATGAAAATTTATAATACAATGTGTTATTTTCTCAAATTTGTACTAAATTATTCTCTAAATTTTAATTATGTTTCAATAAATTGTCTTCTAATTCATTAATTTTAAAAAAATTTAAGACCTATATTTTTAAAAAATTGGAGGCTAATTTTTTAATCAAACCTATATTGGTGAAGGGTTAATTTATTATGAGAACATCACCAATGAAGAACAAAATTTTAAAGATAACATTTATTGAAAGAAAGCATAATGACCTAAAACGTCAAAAAAAGGTTTCTGTGACGAGTAAGAAGAAATCCAAATTCCAACCCTGCTCCCCTCTCTGGGCGATCACCTGGCTTCGGGACGGCAACAACTAACGGTCAACACACATGGCAACTGCCTCCGCCTTATCGCCGCCACCACCACCTGACCGTCGGAATACAACATACGAATACAACATATACCATGTACGCATTTAATCGCAATACTCGTTTGAATTTGAATTTTGAATTTGAAACCCCGCCATTAAAATTTCAATTTCTATAACGGTGACCGCCTGGAGGAAGGGTTAAAGTTTATTGTATGTCTACTTCCTCTGATTGATCTGTGTTTTTCTGTATTGGTTCAACAGCAGCCCCTTGTTTTAACTTATCACAATGGTTCCCAGCTCACGATCAGTCCTACTGTGGATGTTTATGTGATTTGGTATGGCAGATTCAGCCCTGCTCAGCGTTTCGTTGTGGCAGATTTTGTTCGTGGATGCTGTGAGATGTAAGAGCTGCGAGGTGTGGAACATTTGATTTATCTGGAGAAGTTGGATGTTGGGGGATGCGAGAAGCTCCAAAGCATACCAGGTTTGGGGCAGCTCACACAGCTCACAGAATTATATGTTCGTGGATGACGTGAGATACTAGCACGACAGGTGTGGAACATTTGACTTCTTTGAAGAAGTTGGATCTTTGTGGATGCCAGAAGTTCCAGAGCATCCCCGGGCTTGGGAATCTTACAAATCTTACAGAACTGGATGTTGATGGATGTCGTGAGATACTAGAGCTACCAGACGTGGAACATTTGTTGTCCTTAAAGAGACTTTCCACTCGGGAGTGTCCCAAACTTCAGTGGAGTGAGGTTGTAGTTGAGCAGTTGAGCGAACGGTTGAAGGATGAATTCAAATATGAAAAGCAAAGAAACAGAAGCGGTTGTCTACAGTTTCTGCAATATCTGTGTGAGATGTTTAAAATTGATTATAATTCTGGTCGAGACTGAGTAGACCAGCTCATAGTAACAGGAATTTGTTGTAAATGAAGAATTAGCAAATTTATATCTTCGCTAGATATTTATTAGATTTAAACATCATTTACAGGAGGGGAATAAGTGAAAACATGCGAAAGTTTGTATCATTAAATATGATTGTGGAACTTTGGAAATTTACTTTGTGATGGTTCAGTTAGAGGGAAAGCATTCATTCCACTGTCATTGGTTTTAGATCAATATCAGTTTTGTTTTTATCATTAAATATGATTTGTGGAATTTTGAAAATTTACTCTATGATGCTCATTTGTTTCAGAGTTATTTCTTAACAATTAATCAGTGGATTTCGTTTTTTTTGCAAAATTTTCTTACGAGCTTTGCAATTTTAGGCACTTCTCACTCATTTAAAAATTCATGTCCCAGTTTCAATTACAAACTTTGAATTGATTATATATATGGTCCATGACTACTTTATTCTAATTTCGTAATAAAATTATAATTTTGAAAGAAAAACATAATTGCTCAATTAAAATCCCGTTTAGATTTATCAAAATTTTGGAAAGAAAAACAAAATTTCTCATTTAAAAAGTAATTTAGATTTATCAAATTCTTGGATTTATCAAGGGTGAGAAATCAAGAAATATTGAGGTGTAAACATCTTTTTGAGTGAGAAAAATTTATATCAATATAATTTTATTTGATATGATTTGAAGTGAAGTTTAGATGAATCTAGGCTAGTTTTAATTTATTATCTTTCTATCTCAACATATTTTATAATAGACTTTTTATTTTAATATTTAAAAAAATTCAATTCAATTATAATTTTGTTTTTTTCTTTTCAAAAATTTAGTTTAATTTAATTTTTTTAATTGATTCATTGATGCGACTTAATAGCTTTGATCAGGGGCAACATTATTTGACTCATATGAATATTCATTTTTAAATAAATGATTTGAAAAATAAAGCTATAACAAGTTTAAATGATTCGTTACATTTATTAAATGCTCTGTTAGATCAAGGTGTGACAACTTTGAACAATGTTGAAGTCGAGGTTAGTGTAGTTGAGGTTGGTGAAGTATACACATTGTAGCGAATGTTCAATACACTGGATTCCTTTCCTTGCAATAGATGCCTTCAACGGTTATTCCCAACAATGTTCATCCAGAGCCATGCAACAAATCCTCCACAAAAGAGGAACACAAGGAGGAGGAGCTGATTAAGAGAGTTGTAAACTTTCAAAATACTTGCACGATTCATTCAAGTTATTATTTTTCTTGTTTTTACATTCTTGTAGGCCATGGGCAAAAAATCCTAGCTACACAATCAAATTCACATATTGAGTGGGTCACATTGTACTCAACTCCATGTGGAATTTCTTATGTCCTTGGTTGACACTCTTCAACTTCACCAAATAAGTTACACTCCCGAATTTTCAAACTTCTACAATGATTTCTGATGTGTGATGTGTTTATATCAGGATTTTTGAAAGAATAAAATTTAAGTATAATATAAATTTTTTTAATATAACAAAGGTGGTATACAAAAATTAAAATTTGATTTGTAAATACTTGCTCAAAATTGTGATGTTAGATTATGCATTCCATGAACAAAAATAGGTAAGATGCAAACCTTTTTTACTAAAAGATCTCAAAATCAGTCCTAGATACATAATCAAATTCACATATTGAGTGGGTAAGATTGTACTCCCCTTCATGTGGAATTGCTAGTCCTTGGTTGACAGTCTTCAACTTCATCAAATAAGTTACACTCCTAAATTTTCTTCTACAGTCATTTTTGATGTGTTTATATCAGGACTTTTGAAAGAATATATGAATGAAATATAAGTAAAATAGCAAACATTTTAATATAACAGTGGTATATAAAAATTAAAATTCAATTTGTGAATACTTGCTTACAATTGTGATGTTAGATTATACATGCCATGAACAAAACTAGATAAAATGCAAACCTTTTTTACTGAAAGATCTCAAAATCAGGTTATTAACCAATTCTTTATTAACCATGTCCAAAAATCTTAATAGTTTCTCAACGTTTGGATCACATTCTATTTTCAATGGAAACCTAATATCTTTGTTAATGCATGACTTCTATTAAAATTAGGATGAAATCAGTGACATTTTATAAATTAAGGCTAATCCAAAATAAATTATAGATATATATTTTTAATAAGAATGCAGAAACATAATCCGCTAAGTAAAGATTAGTACAACTTAAACTTTTTTTTACATATAACCTTTCTCAATACTTCTACAATGGTCGGGGCATAACTTTCCATTGTCATACTTCACTAGGTATTTAGAAGCCTACCATCACATTAAAATTGGTCCCATATGAAACAATTCAAATCCATTGAAGCCATAAGAGAAATTCAAATCAACACGAGTCTCTGTATAGGTGAGGTTGACTAATAAATGAATATTAAGACTCAAAAATTCAAATTCAAATTGTTTTGAAATATTCTAGTAATGGTTGACTAATAAATGAATATTAAGACTCAAAAATTCAAATTGAAATTGTTTTGAAATATTCTAGTAATAACCATCGGCTATGAATTGTGACTTTCTAATATTTTTACATATTTGGGTTTCAAGATGAAACCAAATAAATATAGGATAAAATATTGGCAATGATTTTTAAGTAGATTTGAAAAGGAGATGGTATTGTGAAGATATAGATGGTTAACTATGGGAGGTAGGTATATTTTGGTACAATCGCAACCTATATAATATTGGATGCACTTATTTATGCTACCTTGCAAGATTATATAGAAGATTAAGGCCATTAGTATATTGGATGCACTTATTTATGTTATCTTGCAAGATTATATAGAAGATTAAGGCCATTTTCACCAAGTTTTTATGGTTGGGAGCAAGGGGGAAGAGGGAGGGAGAGTTTCACCTAGATCGTTTGGATTACATTTCACGTGGAAAAGAAAATGACAGATGGGACAATTTCGATCAAAATATTTGGATGGGACTTACTGACGAAGAGTTTATGGAGAGCCTTAAATGGATGTTAGAAATTTGTTGGAGATTCTGTGAATTGAAAATGTAATTTGAAAGTGTGAATGATTTAATGTTGCTTGCACACTTGAAATGTGGAAGGAATTAAATTCCTTTATTTTATTAGTAACTTAGTTTAAAAAGTTTGGATAGGAATGATGTTAGAAAAAAATAAGAAATCTTATCCGCTTTTGTGCATATAGATGGAAGTATTTTTTTTATTAAGTTTAGAACATAGATTAAATTTGTAGGAGGAAAAAATATGAAGAAAGCTAAGAATTTTTGGAGAAAAACAGGGAGCTTGGATTCCTTTTTGGAAAATTCCAACTCATCCAAATTTTAGTAATTTTAGTAATGATAAAAGAGGAATTATATATATGATTATCTATGAATGTATGTACTCAGTTTATGAAATTCAAAAGAAAAAATAAAAATATATGTTAGAAATTTGTTGGAGATTCTATGAATTGAAAATGTAATTTGAAAATGAGAATGATTTAATGTTTCTTGCACACTCCAGCCATTAATAGTTTTGCAGGTCGGGTAGGATTTGGCATCAATTTTGGTACCAAAGCTACGACACATATAAAAAAAGTGTGAAATGGAATTTCATGCTTGATGGGGAAGGAAAGGTCGAAGGGGAATGCCAACAAATGATGTTGGATATATGGAGGACATGAGAATTTTCCAAGAAAGGCTAGAAGCCTTAGAGATGAATATGCAAAGAGATCTAGAGACTGGAGACATCAAATAATCTCAGGAAGAGTCTCCAGTAGAAGATCGAGAACATGTCGAAGAGCCTGCAAAAATTAAATTGATGAGGTCGATGATTGGGGCTATTTTGAGGCCTAAAATGGAGATACCTACCAACCTACAATGCTAGCTTAGAACCGAAAGAATTAATAGATTAGATCAATGCTTTAGAGAAGAATTTTGAGTACGAGGTAGCTGAATACAAACATGTGAATTTTATTGTTACTAGATTGAAAGGACATGCATCTCTTTGGTGGGATGGAGTCCAAGAAGAAAGGAGAAGAAAGAACGAAGGCAAGATCAAAAGCTAGAGTAGAATGGTGGCGAAGCTGAAAGGTAATTTTTTTCCCAAAGATTACCAATTGTATTTATTTAGGAAAATGCAAAATTTGAAACATAGGTCATTGTATGTTAAGGAGTATACTGAAGAATTTTACAAGGTGAATATTATAGCATGATACATCAATGAAACACCTTAAAAGTATGCATGATTGTGGTTCGATATTCAAGATGAGTTTAGCCTATTTTCACCCAAAATTGTAGAATATTCTTACCAATTCGCCTTGAAAGCAAAGGAAAAATTGGCTAGAGATAAAATCCAAAGGAATAGAGGGATAAGTCTTGTAAGGGGAATAAGAAAAACCAACCACTGGGAGAAAAAGTAGCCTCCAAAGGAAGGAGAAGGTAGTTCAAGAAGTCAACCATCGAGTGTAGGAAAATCAAGAGGAAGAAGGAATTTCTCAAGAGGACATGGTCGAGGTAGAGGCTAGCAAGTTCAATGTTACAAATATGGGAAATTGGGACATATGTTGTCGAATTGTCTAGAAAATAATCCTACAAATCAAAGAGGAGAAAATGCAGTAGAAGAACAAGAAGAAAATGTAGCTGTAGTTATCCATGAATAAACACCAGATGTATGAGAATCATTATTGATGAAGAGAATCTTGATTAATTATGAAAAAGAAGTTAAGGAACCATCAAAAAGAAAAATATTATTTAGAACCACATGAAAATCAGGAGGCATGTGTTGTAAAGTGGTGATTGACAGTGGTAGCATAGATAACTTTGTCTCCACATAAATGTTAGAGAAGTTGGGGTTGTAGAGAATACCACATCCCACACCTTACAAGGTGCCTTGGCTGCAAAAAGGCCATCAAATATTGGTGAATGAGTAGTGTAAAGTGGAGTTCGAGATTGGTAATTACAAGGATGAGGTATTATGTGATATAATGCTAATGGATGTGTGCCATGTGTTGTTGGGAAGACCATGGAAGTATGACAGGAAATCCGTTCATGATTGCAGGCAGAGTTGAATACAATGTGACCCAATCAATATGTGAATTTGATTATGTAGCTAGGATTTTTCGCCCATGGACTACAAGAATGTAAAAACAAGAAAAATAATAACTTGAATGAACCGTGCAAGTATTTTGAAGCTTTAGAACTCTCTCAATCAGCTCCTCCTTGTGTTCCCCTTTTGTGGAGGATTTGTTGCATGGCTCTGGATGAACATTGTTGGGAATAACCGTTGAAGGCATCCACTGCAAGGAAAGGCATCCAGTATATTGAATATTCACTACAATTTGTACACTTCACCAGCCTCAACTACACTAACGTGGACTTCAACATTGTTCAAAGTTGTCACACCTTGATCTAACAGAGCATTTAATAAATGTAACAAAGCATTTAAACTTGTTATAGCTTTATTTTTCAAATAATTTATTTAAAAATGAATCTTAAAATGAGTCAAATGTTGCACTTGATCAAAGCTATTAACTCGCATCAATGAACCAATTAAAAAAATTAAATTAAATTAAATTTTTGAAAGGAAAAAAGCAAAAGAAACAAAATTATAATTGAATTGAATTTTTTTAAATATTAAAATAAAAAGTCTATTATAAAATATGTTGAGATGGAAAGATAATAAATGAAAACTAGCTTAGATTCATCTAAACTTCACTTCAGATCATATATAAAATTATATTGATATAAATTTTTCTCACTCAAAAACATGATTACACCTCAAGATTTCTTGATTTCTCGCTCTTGATAGATCCAAGAATTTGATAAATCTAAACTGCTTTTTAATTGAGAAATTATGTTTTTCTTTCCAATATTTTGATAAATCTAAAATGATTTTTAATTGAGCAATTATGTTTTTCTTTTAAAATTATAATTTTATTACGTTTTAAACTTATAATTTTATTACGAAATTAGAATACAATAGTCAAGGACCATATATACATAATCAATTCATAAAGAAATTTGTAATTGAAACTGGGACGTGAACTTTTAAATGAGCGAGAAGTGCGTTAAATTGCGAAGCTCATAAGAAAATTTTGCAAAAAAAACAAAATCCACTGATTAATTGTTAAGAAATAACTCTGAAACAAATGAGCATCATTGAGTAAATTTTCAAAATTCCACAAATCATATCTAATGATAAAAACAAAACTGATATTGATCTAAAACCAATGACAGTGGAATGAATGCTTTCCCTCTGATTGAACCATCATAAAGTAAATTTCCAAAGTTCCAAAATCATATTTAATGATAAAAACTTTCACATGTTTTCACTTATTCCCCTTCTGTAAATGATGTTTAAATCTAATAAATATCTAGCGAAGATATAAATTTGCTAATTATTCATTTACAACAAAGCCCTGTTACTATGAGCTGGTTTACTCAGTCTCGACCAGAATTATAATCAATTTTAAACATCTCACACAGATATTGGAGAAACTGTAGACAACCGCTTTTGTTTCTTTGCTTTTCATATTTGAATTCATCCTTCAACCGTTCGCTCAACTTCTCAACTACAACCTCACTCTACTGAAGTTTGGGACACTCCCGAGCGGAAAGTCTCTTTAAGGACATCAAATGTTCCACATCTGGTAGATCTAGTATCTCACGACATTCATCAACATCCAGTTCTGTAAGATTTGTAAGATTCCCAAGCCCGAGGATGCTCTGGAACTTCTGGTATCCACAAAGATCCAACTTCTTCAAAGAAGTCAAATGTTCCACACCTGTCAGTGCTAGTATCTCACGTCATCCACGAACATATAATTCTGTGAGCTGTGTGAACTGCCCCAAACCTGGTATGCTTTGGAGCTTCTCGCATCCCCCAACATTCAATTTCTCTAGAGTGTAAGTTTCTGTGATCCATAACATTTAAATTCTAAATCTTTCCGGAAATCACATGAGAATTTTTGGAACCGACGCATTTCAAACTATCAACTATAGTTAATCAAATGTTCCACACCTCGCAGCTCTTGTATCTCACAGCATCCATGAACAAAATCTGCCACAACGGAACGCTGAGTAGGGCTGAATCTGCCATACCAAATCACATAAACATCCACAGTAGGACTGATCATGAGCGGGGAACCATTGTGATAAGTTAAAACGAACCAATACAGAGGAACACAGATCAATCAGAGGAAGTAGACATACAATAAACTTTAAACCCTCCCTCCAGGCGGTCACGGTTATAGAAATTGAAATTTTAATGGCGGGGTTTGAAATTCAAACGAGTATTGCGATTAAATGCGTACATGGTATATGTTGTATTCGTATATCCTAGCATTCTGACGATTAGGTGGTGGTGGTGGCGATAAGGCAGAGGCGGTTGCCGTCATGTGTGTTGGCCGTTAGCTATTGCTGTCCTGGAGCCAAGTGATCTGCCAGAGAAGGGAGGACCGAAGGTGTCAAATCACCTCCGGTTTGTCCCAGCTTTAGCTTCTTCCGATCAAATATGGTGAATGATCCAGGATATCTCGCTACGTCACGTTAGGGCAATGATAGGCCACGGCTCTGCAAATCCCATCCACCTTTATTGTCAATTCGTGATGTTAGAGCAGTTATGGGTTAGGGCTCATCAAGCGCCACCCACTTGCGCTGACATTCACACCACTATAGCGAATTTTTCTGTCGCAAAAGAAGGAAGAACAGAGCCTTTTCGCAAATTCACCATTTTCTCGACATAGATCCGTGACATCATGGATATGGTTTTCTAGCTTGGTGCCTTTCTTTTATAAGTGGCGTGCACATTATAAAATATAAAAACAAAACATATAAACCATGGAGTCTGCGCTGTTAAAACATAACATACGACCGAATTAAATTCCAATTTCGCGATGTTGCAATCTACGCGATGTGCGATGTGGTCGCATCGCAAATACCTGCGATCAAACATATGGTGTAAACAAACAAAAGTGCGATGTTGCGATGTTGCGATCTGCGCGATGGCACGGTCGCGCGATCGCATCGCGGTTTCAACCACATCTGCAAGACATTTGAAACTTGGTCATTGCGATATGCGATTTGCGCTTAAGTGGTGGGAACCACTTTTCCTCCTCTTCAGATATTTAAGTCCTCCGTCTGTTTTAAAACAATTTCATTCATTTTTAGTTGTTGAGGGCTTTAAACGCCCGTAAAGACTGTTTTTAATAAAACTGTTCTTCTGTGCTGTGAAGCCACGAAAGTCTTTGGCATTCAAGTCTGCTGTTAATCAAAATGGCTACCGCCTTATAAAAATATCAAAGGCATCAAATCCCAACTGTTCTGTACTGCACCTGTGAAGCTTTCCAATCCTTTTGCAATTTGTTCAAGATTTAAACGGAAACCGCCTTAGCCTTGGCTTCAATGTGCCGCAATCTTTCACTTCTGCATTTACTGCTGATTGACTTCAGCAGTTGGAATTAATTTCCAACACTCCCCCTTAATTTCAACTGCTGGGTTTTTCTGCATACCCAGACATTTCCTGAAATGTTCAAAGCTTTTCTGCGCTAGTGGCTTTGTGAGGATATCTGCAAATTGATCCTCCGTTCTACAATGATGCAAAACTATCTCGCCATTGTTAACCAATTCACGTATGAAGTGAAACTTGGTGTCAATGTGTTTAGTCCTCTTATGAAAAACAAAAATTTTAGACAATGCAATAGCTGAGCTATTGTCACAAAAGATCATTGTCCCTTTTACCTGTTCTTGACATAAGCTTCTCAACATTTTTCTCATCCAAACTGCTTGACACGCTGCTGCTGTAGCTGCCACATATTCCGCCTCTGCTGTAGACAATGCTACAATGGGATGTTTCTTAGAAGCCCATGAAATGGCTCCTGAACCCATGTGAAAAACATAACCGGAAGTGCTCTTCCGATCATCAACACTTCTAGCCCAATCACTGTCTATGTATCCAACTAAATCTGAACATTCTGAAGTAGTATAAAAAATATCAAACCTTTTAGTACCTTTAACATACCTCAAAATTCTTTTTGTTGCTTGCCAATGTGCATCCTTTGGCTTTTCCATGAACCTAGAAATCAAACTAACAGCATGCATTATGTCCGGTCTAGCTGCAGTCAAGTACATAAGGCTGCCAACTATGCTCTTGTATAAACTAGGATCAAAATCCTTGCTGCTGTCCTCTCTGCTGAGTTTTAATCCCATCACTGTGGGAGTGATTGCTGCTTTGCATTCCTGCATGTTAAATCTTTCAAGTACCTCATTAACATACTTTTCCTGTGAGATAAAAATCCCACTTTCATCTTGTCCTACTTCTATTCCCAAGAAGTATCTAAATAAACCCATATCAGTCATTTCAAATTCTTCTTTCATGACTGTTTTAAAATTTTCAATAAGGCAATTATCATTACCTGTAAAAGTAACATCATCAACATATAAGACTACAATCAAGATTTTACCGTCTTTTTCTTTGATGTAGAGGGTGGGTTCTCCCTCACACTTCTCAAATCCATTTTCCAGTAGATATGAATCTATTCTACTGTACCACGCTCTTGGCGCTTGCTTCAGCCCATAAAGATCTTTCTTCAACTTGCATACTTTGTTTTCTTGGCCTTTCCTTTCATAGCCGAGAGGTTGTTCAATGTAAACCTCTTCCATTAACACTCCATTTAGAAATGCTGACTTCACGTCCATTTGGTAAAATTTCCACTTGTTTTGTGCTGCTATGGACAACACTGCTCTCACGGTTTCCATTCTGGAAACTGGTGCGAAAGTTTCCTCATAATCTATCCCATGTTTCTGTTTATAACCTTTGACAACAAGTCTTGCCTTATGTCTCTCTATTTTGCCTTCAGCGTTACTCTTGATCTTGTAGACCCATCTGACACCAATGACATCTTTACCTTTTGGGAGTTCAACCAAATCCCAAGTTTTGTTCCTTTCTATGGCGTTTATTTCCTCATCCATAGCTTCTATCCATTTCTCATCCTTGATGGCTTCTTCGAAATGAACAGGATCATCAACATGACAATATAAAGCAAACAAACAATTGATACCTTCATTAGCTATATCTTGTTCATAAATATCTTTCAAACTTTTGAATTTCTTACCTCTTTCTGTAGGTGTACAAATGCTTGAATAAGCACTTGAATTTCCTCCTTGTGGTGTGCTTGGAGAAGCACTGTCATTTCTCCTCAAGGGTGTGCTTTGCTGATCTCTTGTTGGTGTTGTTGTTTGGGGATCTATTTCAGCCAACTCATCATCATTTTCATCACGAGATAAATAGTGTTTAACATTCACTGTTTTCTCTATGCTTCCATCCCAAGCTTCCTCTTCAATGAACTGAACGTCCCTGCTCACAATAAACTTCTTGGTAGATGGGTTATATAACCTGTATGCCTTGGATTCCTCACTGTATCCAATGAAAATACATTTCTCCCCCTTGCTGTCCAACTTCCTCCTTAGCTAATCCGGAATGTGTGCATAAGCCACACATCCAAAAACCTTCATGTGTGTGACACCTTGCTTTGCGCCACTCCATGCCTCTTCTGGCACTTTGTTCGTAACTGCTTTTGTAGGGCACCTGTTCAAAATATACGATGCACAATGTACAGCTTCAGCCCAATAATCATTAGGCAAATGCTTTGCTTTTAACATACTCCTCGCCATGTCCATTATGGTTCGGTTCTTCCTTTCGGCTACTCCATTTTGCTGCGGAGTATATCTAGTTGTAAACTACTTTTGAATACCATTTTCTCTACAAAAACGTAGAAAATATTTAGAGATATACTCACCTCCTCTATCAGTCCTTAAGACTTTGATATGCAGCCCACTCTGGTTCTCAACAAGTGCTTTGAAATTGCAAAATTTTTCAAACACTTCACTTTTGTTTTTCAAAAATTAAACCCAAGTTTTTCTTGTAAAATCATCTATAAATGTTAACACATAGTGGCTGCTAGCAAGTGATGGAGTTTGCATCGGTCCACATACATATGAGTGGACAATCTCTAAGGGTGCTTTCGCCCTAATGCTTTTCCCGGAAGGAAAAATTTCTCTGTGTTGTTTCCCTAAGATACAACCTTCACAAAGGCTGTCCGGTTTCTCTATCAATGGTAAACCACTTACCATTCCTTTTCTGTTCAACAAATTAAGACCTTGAAAGTTGATATGTCTGAATCTAAAGTGCCATAACCAATTATCATCTTTTGGTTCACTTTGGAAAGTCTCCTGTGCAACTGCTGCTTTCTCTTCACCATTCTTCAAATCTGCTCTCATTCTGAGAGGGAACATCCTGTTCCTTGTCATCTTCACTTTAGCAATACACTGATTGCTGGGTGGTTTATCCATGATGGTACAAACATCATTATCAAAGAAAACATTATATCCCTTATGAACAAGCTGTCCAATACTTAAGAGATTACATTTCATTCCTGGAACATAATAAACATCTGCTATGGATTTCTTTGCACCTCATTTTGTTAAAACATTCACATCTCCTTTTCCCATAACAGAAACTTTGCTATCAGTTCCTAGTGTGACTTGTGACTGCACACTCTCATCTAACATAGAAAACATTGATATATTTCCTGTCATATGGTTACTACAACCGGAGTCTAGAAACCATAAATCCTCATTCTTTTCTTCAGCGATATTACAAGCTAAAAACAAATTGTTTTGGCTGCTATTTTCTTTTGTGAAATTTGCACTAGTTCCACTTCTCATATCTTATTTCTTCTTTCTACATTCATTAGCATAATGACTATATTTTTTACAATTGTAACATTGGACATTGGATTTATCATACCTTTGTCCTTGATCATTCTGCTGTCCACTTTTCTGGCTTCCTTGGCCGTGGCTGTGACTTTGACTGTTGCACCTTCCATGTGAATGTGAGGGGTTGTTCCTTCCACCTCTGTTCTGGCTTCTGCCTCTTCCTCTTCCTTTGCCTTGCCCTCTTCCTCTTCCGAAAGACATCTAGGTCTTAAAGGCATGTTCAAGAGATGAGTTTTCACTCCTACCCAATCTCTGTTCATGGGTCATCAGTGATGCATGTAGCTCATCCAATCAAAACTTTGTGAGATCTTTAGTCTCCTCTATGGTGGTGACAATCACATCAAATCTTGAGGGTAAACTTCTCAAGGTTTTTTCCACAATCCTTTTGTCTTCAAGAGTCTCTCCATAAGATCTTATTTGTGTGACCATTCCAATCACATGAGTGAAGAATGAGTCAATATGATCTGACTCCTTCATACATAGAGTCTCAAATTCTCTCCTCAACAACTGTAATTTTGCTGTCTTCACTTTTTCCATACCCTGATAAGCTGTCTTGAGAGTTTCCCATGCTTCACTGGATTTCTTGGCTGCTGCTATCCTCAGAAACACACTCTCATGCACTGCTTGATACAAGAAGAAAAGAGCCTTGGCATCTTTCTTCTTATTGATCTTCAACTTTTCTCTTTCTGCTTGAGTTAACACATAAAACTCTGCTTCATTTGCTGGCTCTTCAAAGCCATCCTCAACAAATTCCCATAAGTCTTGTGAGGTAAATAAAGCTTTCATAGTTATTGACCAGTAGTCATAATTTTTCCCATTAAATTGTGGGAGATGGATATTTCCCATACCCATACCAGTGCTGGCTCCAGCCATTCTGCACTCTTAACTATGATTAAAAAACACTTGACTGTGTGTTTAAAATTAACTAACTATTTGGCAATAGTAACACAAAAACTATTTAGAGAATTACCTTTCAATTCTTCTTGTCTGAACCTTCACACTGCTGGAGAGGTTTTTGCAGTAAAGAACTCATTTTCTTCAGCTTATTTGACCTTCAAATAGCTTGAACTAGCTCTGATACCATGTTGAAATATTAAAAAAATTCTAGAATAATAATGAAGAGAATAAACTCCCTTCTTTTAACACAAAGAAATTAAAATATTTCTCACTGGAAACAGAGTTTCAATTTATGAAACAAACTTTTATTCCATAAAAAAATGTTGTTACAAATTCTTCCTCTATCAGAGGGATTTACAAAATATGATTGACTGCTACAGACGCAGTGCCTTTCATAACAAATCTCTGTCTCTCTCTCTCAAAAATATGCTGATATGTATTTTCTTCTAATTTGCACTGCTGTGCATAAAACGGCTCTGTTCTGTGTACCAAAACAAAACATTACAACCGAACAGGCTCTCGGGCCTTTCTTTTATAATTGGCGCACACATTATAAAATATAAAAACAAAACATATAAACCATCGGGTCCGCACTGTTAAAACATAACATACAACCGAATGAAATTCCAATTTTGGCGATGTTGCGATCTGCGCGATGTGCGATGTGGTCGCATCGCAAATATCTGCGATCAAACATATGGCGTAAACAAACAAAATTGCGATGTTGCGATGTTGCGATTTGCGCGATGGCATGGTCGCACGATCGCATCGCGGTTTCAACCACATCCGCAAGACATTTGAAACTTGGTCATTGCGATATGCGATTTGCGCTTAAGTGGTGGGAACCACTTTTCCTCCTCTTCAGATATTTAAGTCCTCCGTCTGTTTTAAAACAATTTCATTCATTTTTAGTTGTTGAGGGCTTTAAACGCCCGTAAAGACTGTTTTTAATAAAACTTTTCTTCCGTGCTGTGAAGCCACGAAAGTCTTTGGCATTCAATTTTGCTGTTAATCAAAACGGCTAACGCCTTATAAAAATATCAAAGGGATCAAATCCCAACTGTTCTGTACTGCAGCTGTGAAGCTTTCCAATCCTTTTACAATTTGTTCAAGATTTAAACGGCAACCGCCTTAGCCTTGGCTTCAATGTGCCGCAATCTTTCACTTCTGCATTTACTGCTGATTGACTTCAGCAGTTGGAATTAATTTCCAACAGGTGATTGGCGATTTATAGCTTTCAACGATTGTCGATTTTTAGCTCCTTGAATCTTTTAATAATGAAGCTATCGAACCACCGCCCAATATATCGAAGGACTTCCTAACTGGGAAAACCATGAGCAGGAGACAAAAAAGCTCTGCCTAGTTTGTATAGACCCAAACAGCTTTCCAACTGGGAAAAATTGGTGCAATCAGTTTGAGTTGATCATATGAAACATGAGAAGTAGCATCAGAGTAACGAAAAATTAATGGTTTTGTTTCTGTTCATGTTGTAATGATCGTAGAGAATTTTCATGATTCCTGACTTGTAGTGCTTTTGTTTATTGCATTTCCGCAGGGACATTGGTATGAGGAGATTTTGTTTTACATAAATAATATAGAAAGTCATGAAGTCCTTTGTCAGAAGGGATGTTGTTATGATTAGATTTTTCTTTACGCAAATAGAGCGCACAGAAACATAAAACATAGAGGAGTTAATCTTTTTAGTGTTTGGGACTTTGTATTTCATACCTATTTGCATTGATTTTTCTTTTGGTAAAAATTATATTTTAATTTTTTTACTGAACTGTTGAGTGTAATTAATTATCAGAACTTAGTTCATTATCTAAGTTTTGATGGCAAGTGGTTGGAAACCATACTACCAGGAAAAATTAAAATGTGACATATTAAAAAATTATATTCAATAACAAAATGAATCACAAAAATTTACATTCCATTTACATTTTAAAATACTTTTATTATTTTTTAGTCACATGACACTTGCTTATTGTGTAATGATGAGATTTCGATTTCGTTAACAGTTGAGACAAACAAACCATGAATAAACATAGAATACTCTAAAATATCATATACCAAATTAGTAAGATTCAACAATATAAGAATGTATGTTTTTATAATCTGACAAATTTAATATTAAAATAAAAATTTCAAAACATGCATTCTTCTTTATTTAAGGAGCTGACCGTGAAACCTAGATAAGTTTGAAATAAAGCATGCAACACCCAAATAGTTACTATACAATTTTCCACTTGAGAATTTAATGCGAATCTTAACCATAGATCACCAATTTGCAATGGCATATTTATTCTCTTTTACATTTAATCGATAGTTTAATAAATTGGAGTGTATTTAAATTTTCTGAGTTTTATGGTATATGATTTAATAAATTAGTGTTTTTAATTTTTATGAGCTTTGTAGTAAAATACAAAGTTTTTTTAAATTTTCATGAATTTTGTAGTTAACTATAGGGTGTTTTTACAGTTCACAGGTTCGGATCTCATCTGAAATTTCGATGATGAAGTATAGATAACAATTCGGTAATATCTAGACTGGGCGCTCTGCGAAAATTGAGCTAGTGTTTCTAGCTCCCTTGCAATAGCACCGTCCTTCTGCGAAAAACTCTACAACTATCTCTTACTCAGGCATTGCTATCTGCCATTGCATCCACTGATCCTCCCTTAATGGATCCGTCACAGGGGGAGGCTCACAAAGCCTCCCTCAAAGTCAATACTGTTGCAAATCAGAAGCCTCCTTCTGACACGACACAACCCTCCTCTGGGAATGCACAGCTCTGTGTCACAGGCAAAGAACCGATGGACAATGCCGCGAACCACCCAACCCCTAGGAAAATGTCGGAAGAGCAAACAGACAAGAACGTGGATTCGTCAGACGCCACGACTGTACCCAAAACAACCTCTGCTACTTGCAGGCCGATATCTACAGAACTTCCCAAGATTGAGCTCCCAAGCCATCGTATCAACGCCTAGATCCAGTACATGAGAGGCCACGTGTTGATTGGAAAATTTGTGGGTTTTTGGTCCACCGAAAAAGTCCTACATGGTTGGATTAGGTTTAAATGGAAGTCGAAAGGTCAGGCTACGCTCCAACTCGGACCTAAAGGTTTTTTCACAGCCATATTCAATTGCATTGAAGACGGGAATCGTGTTCTAGATGAGGGTCCCTACTTCTTCAACTCTTTAGGCCTCTACTCGCGAGACTAGATTGAGCGATTCAATCCGGACAAAAAAGACTTCAACTGAGCACCAGTCTGGATTAGGCTTTACTCTTTGCCTCTGGAGTACTGGGACGAAGAATCCTTAAGAGACATTGGCAATGGCCTAGGAGAATTCATAAAGATAGCAGAAGAAAACAAGCTCAGGCGGTATACCTCTTATGCTCGAATCTGTGTCTTCATGCATCTAGCACAAGCCCTTCCAGATTCGGTAAGTCTCTTTCATGATGACTTTGAATGGGTGCAGTCTATTGATTATGAACATGTGCCTTTCAGGTGCCGAAAATGCCATGCACATGGCCACCTCTTCCGCGATTGCCCTCTCAATCCTCTTCCCAATAAGCCCACTGATGCTTCTTCCACCCCTGATGTCGAAGGCTTTACCAAAGTCCAGAATCAGAGGTGTCATAATAAGAAACGCCCTTCTTTAAATCCCAAAGCCACCTCTCAAGCTCCAGATTTCCCTTCCACTAGCAATAACTTCGAAATCCTTGCTAATCATGCTCAACCTTTCTCTGAAACCCCTGGAACGGTCGTCAACCCCCAATCCCTATTAACCTCGAAGCCTATCCTGGACTCCCCTATTCCCTCTGACCACTCCAAGATTCCTCCTGAGGCTTTCCTCTTGCCACCCAAGTCTTCCTCTACTTCTGAGCCTGATTCTGGACCTTCGAATAACATGGAGGTCGAAAATTCTGGGCTGAACGCCAGCGAGGTTAGTCTTATGGAGGAAGAATCTGAAGGGGTCGATATTGGAGACCTGGACATTTTCACCCTGGAGCAGGCATGCAAGAAAAAGGATTTTGATAAGATTTCTAAGAAACAGATCGAGAACCTGGCAGTAGCCCTTACTCGTGCTCAACAACATCAAAAATCCCTGGGAATCCAACTAGGAAGCCCATGGGACGGAAAGAAACTCTTTAAAGACTCCAAAAAAAGAGGAAGGAAAACTGATCTACAAAGGACTATCCTCATTGGCGAGATGCTTATGGAATCTGGTAGGTATCCCAAACTTACCAAGTTCTTTCAACCCCTTGAAGGCAGTTCTCAATGAAGCTCATCTCTTGGAATATAAGGGGATTAAACAGCCCCACAAAATTTTGAATGATCAAGAGCTTGTTACAGCTGGAAAAACCACAAGTCTTTTTCCTGCAGGAAAATAAGTGCACAAGTACTACCCTCGGCTCCATTCTCTCAAGGGCCTGGCCGGGTTGTCATTATATTGCGATTGATGCGTTAGGAGCCTTAGGAGGACCCACCATCGCCTGGGATCCACAGGTTGTCTCAATAAGTGATGCTCATGCAGCTCACAACTTGATCCAAGTAACTTTCCATATTCTTGGAACTAACCTACATGTACATCTTTCCAATGTTTATTTCCCTCACGATGTCGCGAGGAAAATAGCTCTACTAAACACGATAGAACTGCTCAGTTCCAACAGAAATCATTCTCTCTGGATCATGGGCAGATACTTTAACATGATCACTAACCTGGACAAAAAAAGAGGAGACCGCGCAAGGCTTGAGGCGGAAAACACTCACTTTAAAGGCTTCATACTATGGAATTGGCTGATAGACCTTCCCTTTGCAAATGGCACTCATACTTGGAACAACAAGCGATCTGGCTCACAACAGATTGCCTCCAAATTTGATCATTTCCTTTTGTTAGACAATGCCATTCACATTGGGGGAGACTTCCAGACCTCAATCTTGCCTTTTTTAGGATCTGATCATTGGCCCATCTCTCTCCAATGGTCCAGACCAGGGGACGCCATCAAAAGACCTTTTCTCTTCGAAGCATTCTGGCTCACTCACCCAGGATTCAAGGAAATGGTCCACAGTGCTTGGAAGGCCTTCATCCCGTCACCAGGTTCCAAGATGTTCCAATTCAACAGCATCTCAAGCATCTTAAGGCCCGCATCAAATGCTGGAATCACTCCACATTTGGTAACATATTTCACCAACAAAAGATTCTTGAAAGGGAAATGGCAGAGCTCCAAGTTCATATCATCCAAGAGGGCCGCAATGTGATGCTGGCTTCGAAAGAGAAAAGCCTACTCAAAAAACTGGAGGAAAGAAGGCAGCAAGACGAGATACTCTAGAGGCAAAAGTACAGAATATGATGGTTAAAGGAAGGAGAACGAAACACCAATTTCTTTCATAGTTCTACCATTCAACACAGGATGTACAATAATATTAGATTTCTCCAAAACTAGAGAGGATAAATACTGGAAGAACATCAGGCCATAGAAGCGAAACTTGTTGCTCACTTCAAATTGGTGCTTCGGGAAGATCAAATCGACAGACAACTGGCTATTAACAAAGTTCTGCAACATATTCCAAAACTCATCAAGGACAAGAATAATCAACTATTACTCCATCCAGTCACACTCTTAGAAGTGGAACATGCAGTGGCTCAAAGCAAACAAGGTAAGGCTCCACTTCACCTCTAATTTCTTTCATCACTTCTGGGACTAGATAAAAATTGATGTTTGGCAATTAGTTGAGGAATCCAGATCTATGCACTAGCTTCTTCCTTCCCTCAATGCCACCTTCATAAATCTTGTCCCCAAAGTAGACGAAGCTGCCACTCCTAAAAAATTCAGACCTATTTCCCTCTACAATGTTATCTACAAAATCATCTCTAAGGTCATCACCAACAGGCTCAAGCCACTACTTCCTCTGCTCATCTCCCCTGAGCAAACAGGGTATGTGGAGGGCCGCCAAATCCTAGATGGTATAATTCTCACTCATGAGGTCATTCACTCATTGAAACAAACCAAAAATCTAGGTATGCTCTTGAAGATTGACTTATGAAAAGCCTTTGACAAACTTAGTTGGAACTACATACATCAATTGCTAGCAGCATATGGTTTCAGTCCCCCTTGGATCAGATGGGTCATGAGTCTAATCTCATCCTCCTTCCTTTCCGTTCTTGTCAATGGTCTACCCTCTCATCCCTTCTCTCCCTCTCATGGTATCCTCCAAGGTGACCCTCTGTCTCCCTTCCTCTTTGTTCTTATGGCTGAGGGATTAGGTCGCTTTATCAAACAAGCTCTCCACTTGCAGCGGCTCCGGGGTACCTCAGTTCATGGGGCTTCTTCCATCACCCACCAGCAATTTGTGGACGACAATATGCTATTCGGACACCCCTTTGCTTAAGAAGCCTCCTCTTTCAAAGCCATCCTTGATATGTTTGCTGAAGCCTCGGGTATGTCGGTCAATTCCTCCAAATCACAAATATTTTTCTTCAACACTGCGCTACCCATCCAAAACAGCATAGCTAGAATCCTTGGATTCACCATTGCTAAGCTTCCTGCAAAATATCTCGATGCCCCTTTGATTGATTCTGCCCTCAACCACTCTTCTTGGCAAAACCTCCTTGACAAGCTCGAGGCCAGATTATCCTCTTGGACTTTTCGTTATCTCAACCTACCAAGCAGGCTTACTCTTGTCAAGTCGGTCTTACAGTCCATGCCTCTATACCTCTTCTCTGTGCTAGCCACCCCTAAATGGGTTCTCAAGAAAATCAAATCCCTTCAGCGCAACTTCCTCTGGGGAGCCTCAGGATAGAATAGAAAATGGGCTCTGGTGAAATGGACGACTATCTGCAAGCCAAAAAATGTAGGTGGCTTAGGACTTCACAATCCTCAGCACAACAACGCCATAATGGGAGCCAAGATCTGGTGGTGATGGTTATCCATGCCTCATAGCCCATGGGAGAAGCTATGGACTTCCAAATACGCCAACCACAGACCCACTACAGAGCTCATCCGGCTGACCGTAGTAGAAGCAGGTTCACAAATCTGGAACGCAGCCAAACAACATCGCCTCTTGATCCAAGAGCATAGTTTTTGGGAGGTTTGTGACAGTTGCACAACCCATTTCTGGATGGACTCTTGGCAGCAATGACCTAAACTACTCACTTCCGTTAACCCACAACTTCATCCAGATATGATCACCCCACTTGAAGCCACGGTTCATCATTTTTGGGAGGATAATCATATTCAAGGTTTTACACAATGGAAATCGACGGCCAGCAGCCTGAACTAGCAGCAAGAACAGGCTCACTCAGCTCTGGATGCAGAATTGATCGGCAGAAAAATCAGATACTCAGAGAAGCAGGACATCCTTCGATGGGATCACACCTCAAAAGGAAAATTCACTACTTAGGAGGCCTATACTCTGATAACCCAGAATCAAGACCCCATCGACCCCATCTGGAAGGATCTTTGGTCTCCGCATATTTGGCCTAAAGTCTCTACGTTCATGTGGCTTCTCTGTCATAAGATAATCCTCACCTGGGACAATTTAATCAAGAGGGGTTTTACAGGGCCTTCTAGATGCCCCAACTGCAATAGCTAGGAGGAAACCATCCAGCATATCATGATTACCTGCCCTCTGGCTGTCTTCATTTAGGAAAATATAAGCCTCAAGTGCAGAAGGGAAGGCAGGGGCTCGGGGGATTTAAATTATATCATTCACAACTGGCCCGCTGCTCCCTACAGATGTACTCTTCTTAACTCTCTTTCGAGGCTCATTCTAGGACTTACCTTCTGGACTATCTGGAAAGAATGGAATAAGTGGATCATCAAGAATCAGTGCACTCCGCAAGAAATCCTCTGGAGCAACCTCTGCAGCAACCTACAAGAAACAATGGCACTTAAACAATGGCATTAGGACGACTTTCCAACACAGCCTATTGAAAAACACATATGGAACAGCTGGTAATTTAAGCTCAATATTGATCCTTTTCCAACTCACATTCGTGGGCCTCAGCAGGATACTCTGGGCAGCTAGGTCCCTCCCCCAGATGGCTTCTTGAACCTCAACTTTGATGGACCTTCCAAAGGCAACCCGGGGGAAGCAGGATTTGGAGGCATCTTCCGAGGCCACAAAGGTAACCCTATGCTTATTTACTATGGATCTATAGGATGGGACACCAACAACTCAGTGAAGTTGGAGGGATTATGGCAGGGGCTACAGTTAGCACAGCAACACAATTTCTTCCCCATTGAAATTGAAGGTGATTCGCAAATTCTTATCAATATGGTCCATAAGCTTCTTATGCGCACTCATCCCTCATGAGTAGTAGACAGTTGGAGACTCATGGCCAGATTAGAGCTCATAGCTGATTGGATGCAACAACACAGAGAAATCTTCCTTAAGCATGTAAGAAGGACAAGAAACAAGGTGGCTGACCTTATAGCAAACAAAGGAGTTATGCGTGCCCAAAATCTAATAGTAGGGCCCCTCTCTAATATCAATGATAGTAAAATCCTACAAGATTTCACTCAGTTGGTGCATCAGGACAACAACACCCCGGATGCGGGTGGCAACGGTTGATGCGACAGTGATACGCCTGCAGGATGGCACGTGGCATGGCCACATGGCCACCCGCAGGCTGCAGTTAAGAGGCCTCGGAGTAATTAATACTCCAGGCCATCACCTTGTGCGACATTTATGCCAGTGTGGAGGTCGAGGTTGCAAGTTTTCCAAAATGATGTCCTCCGGTTCTTCATCTCCGCTCTTCGACATTGCTTCAGGGCTCTTGGCTCTGTCTTGGCTCCGTCTGGTGGTCTCCATGCCAATGCAACTCTTACTTGCTGGGTTTGGCTGCTCCCCGGAGGCCGAATTGCCCAGCTCCCGCACCTCCCTCGGCAGGCACTGTCATTTGGGCTGCTGTGTCAATTTTCTTTCTGGATTTCATTTCTCGCATAGCCCCTTCTGCTCTCTGCAATTTGCCTCACCGCTTGGTCTCAATTTTCCCTCCCCCCCCTGTCGCCTTTTGTCAATTCTGCTTACTCCATTCGGCTTCGTTCTATCATGCCCAGGCTCAGGCACTGTCTGAGATGTCGACGGGGTAGCTCCATAGCTCGCCCCTCTTGTCGGCTTCACTCCCATACCACCAGCCCTTCGTCATCCTCTTCTGAGAGCTTCTGCGGCTGCTATCCTTCAACGCGCAGTAGGCGGGGGCGTGGGTGTCGACTCCCCTCCTCCCCCAGACATGGCGCCTCAGCTTCACTTTCACCTCCTCGCTTCCTTCCCACTATTTCTGCTTCCCTTTATAGCCTGTCCACCGCCCATTTTACTTTCAGTGCAATACCAATTTCCCTCTGGTCATAGCGACTGTCTCTGTTTATTTTAGGGAAATTTCGGGGGCAATTCCCAACCCCTCCCCTCTCACGCATCCTGTCAACATTCCGGCTCCCCCTGACCTTATGCAGCCCCCTAAATCCATGGACAAAGGAGCTTCTCTTAAAGCAGGCGATTGCAGTTCGAGCCTCCTTCAGGATCTAGGCAAGCAAGATGGCGGTAGTGAAGCAGGTGTAGCAACAGTTCAAAGACGCCCCGTTCCAGATGATGATGATAGATATTGGTGCAGGATTGAAGAAGAACCACCCTCGGAGGATTATGGTCTCTAGTGTAGACAACTTTGCCCAAGTAACTCTGTTCAATTTTTCTGTCTTTTTTGCTGTTTTGGGATGTATTAAGTTTTGTTATGCCATAGCTAGTTTCCTCCATCAAGGCAGCCTACAAACTTTGCACGGGCTGGTTTCCCCATGCGGGAAGCTCAATTTTTTTTGTCTTTCTGAACTTATGATGCCTATGAAGGCCATGAAATAGCTGTACTATATGTTTTGTTAAAATATTTAAACTTACTTATAAAAAAAAACTATAGGGTGTTTTTAATTTTCAAGAATTTTATAGTGAAATTGGGGATAGATCAATTTTTAAAATATTATAGAATGAAAGAGTTTGTCATTTATGCTCTTCTAAACTAGTTAAAAATAAAAATCATTTTTTTCTTATTCTTAAATTATTCATTTTATATTTGATTATAAAAAAAAAAGTCATTACCAAATTTTCTTAACCTTTTAAATCAGCACAATTATGATAAAAATAAGCCCTACAATATTACCTTTTAAAATTAAATCAAACATAAAACCTTAATGTCATATAAAAATTTTACCCCACATAAAAATTGAAATAATTAATTAATTACAACATCTCTTAACTTGTTTTTGAATTAATCCCCTTGACACAATTAGAGAGGAAGAAAATGGCACACTTGTAGAATGCATATGTGGCTTCTCTTCAATATGTCTTAAGCAAAGTGGAGTATTCATGTTTAGCGGTTTAAAAGTGACAACTAAAACTATCCTCCAATAATTTGTAGGCCAGTGAGGATGATGTTGGAGTTAATGCTTATAGCCTATATTTGAGATGTTAGTTTGTGATGGTTGAGAAATTCTCTCAATTTCTCTTTCTAACTTAGGAATAAGTTAGATCTGAGAAGCTCTATATATTAGAGTAATGTGAATGTAATCTATGTGTGTGTATTGTTGCATACAACTTAGTGTGAAATATATGAATGCTTTTAGTTAGTTTTATCATGGTATCAGAGCTTCAAGCTCGTACTGGGATTGAGAGAGAATGTAATTTGATGCAGAGAGAGTGTGATTTTTTGTTGCTTAATCGTGTGTTATTTTGTATATAGAAGTGTGAATTGTTTGACAGTCAAACCTGTAGAGCAGGAGAGGATGTCTTTTAATGGAAATTTCAAATTTAACCATGGACGCTTAACTTCAATCGGAGGATTTCTGGATGGAGAAAAGGTGATGGATTTATGTTTAGGTAACGAATCCTTGGGATTTCGGTTTCCACAGTACAACACATAATTTTGGTTATTTCCCAGGACACGTATGTAGATCTGCAGTGGAGTGCCTGGAGCTTGTTCTAAATTTTGCATCTGTGTGGAGTCAGCGTAGATCTATGTATTTAGACCAGTCTTTGTTTTT
This sequence comes from Pinus albicaulis, assembly GCA_034641835.2. Taxonomy (NCBI): domain Eukaryota; kingdom Viridiplantae; phylum Streptophyta; class Pinopsida; order Pinales; family Pinaceae; genus Pinus; species Pinus albicaulis. The sequence goes on along the minus strand of CM076583.1, from coordinate 392,787,955 downwards.
CATTGTCTGGCATGTTGTAAGGAATCTGTGCCAAGACGTGAAAGTGGAATATGTGCCCAGATGTGAAAGTGTTGAGGCAAATAGAGATGCTCAAGAATCACGGCAAGCGGATGGTACGATGCCCCAACTTCTTGAAGATCGAAGATTCGGGAGAGAGCTTGTGTGGAGCTGTAATGAACACAAAAAGAGGCTTAAACACCATTGACAAATTCTACCGTCGAGATTGTCACATCCGAGAATTTGTCAAAGGACTGACGCTTCGGTCTGTACGTGAATGGAGAACCTACGCTAATTGAATGTGTTCCTTTACGACCTGATCATGTTCATGTATTTGTTTGGAGTGGAGTCGCGTAAGAAAGATCCCCGGTTGTAGCTGAAGATTAGTGACACTGATGGCATAAGTGGCAAAAACACTTGCAATAAGAATAAAGATCTTTGTGGGTGGCTAAGTTCTATGGTTGAATCTGGCATGTTGAAATCTTTGTGGTTTAGTAGTATTATAAATTGTTTGTAAATTAAGTGAGGATGAATTTTCAAACTGAGTTAAAAAAGTTATGATGTAATATCTGAGTCTAGGTACATTCCATATTTAGATGAATTTTCTATACGACTAGCGAGTACAACAGTTGGCACCCATGTATCTCGGTAGATGGGAGCTTGTCCATAGAATGAATAGTAGTTCAATGATGTGTCTGAAGCCACTATTTAAGAGATTGAGTGGAAGTAAGGCTCAATATGGATGGTTGTCCAGATAGTATGGCAGTTGTGGATCTAAGGAAGGATACCTCATTCGTTGAAGACTTGGGAGTGGTATTCTAATGAGGTTATGTGATCGTTTGAGATGTTGTCCAGTAATTGACTTTGGGAGGTCCTTGATTCAGGAGTTCAAGAGCCGAACTTGGGAATCCAACTTGCCGACTACACCTTTACAAGGGTTATGAGGCGACTTGATGGAGCCTATACTGATAAGCTAAATAATGATTGTGTTTTCAATAAATTTATGTAATATAAGCATTAAGAAGGGATTTTGGAATTAATTCTTACAACCTATATTTGAGATGTTAGTTTGTGATGGTTGAGAAATTCTCTCAACCTCTCTTTCTAACTTAGGAATAAGTTATATCTGAGAAACTCTATATATTAGAGTAATATGAATGTAATATGTGTGTGTATTGTCGCATACACCTTAGTGTGAAATATATGAATGATTTTAGTTAGTTTTATCATGGTATCAGAGCTTCAAGCTCGTACTCGGATTGGGAGAGAATGTAATTTGATGCAGAGAGAGCATGATTTTTTGCTGCTTAATCGTGTGTTATTTTGTATATAGAAGTGTGAATTGTTGGATAGTCAAACCTGTAGAGCAGGAGAGGATGTCTTCTGATGGAAATTTCAAATTTAACTGTGGACGGTTAACTTCAACCGAAGTATTTCTGGATGGAGCAATGGCGATGGATTTCCGTTTAGGTAACAAATCCTTGGAATTTTAGCTTCCACAGTACAACGCATAGTTCTGGTTATTTCCCAAGACACATATGTAGATCTGCAGTGGAGTGCCTGGAGCATGTTCTAAATTTTACATCTATGTGGAGTTAGTGTAGATCTATGTATTTAGAACAGTCTCCATTTTGCGTTTTCTAGCGTGCTGTAAGGAATCTTTGCCAAGACATGAAAGCAGAATATGTGCCTAGACGTGAAAGTGTTGAAGGAAATAGAGACGCTTAGGAATCACGGAAGGTGGATGGTACGATGCCCAAACTTCTTGAAGATCAAATATTCGGGAGAGAGCTTGCGTGCAGCTGTAATGACCACAAAAAGAGGCTTGAACACCATTTTAAAATTCTACCACTGAGATTTTCACGTTTGAGAATTTGTCAAAGGACTGACGCTTTGGTCTGTACATGAGTGGAGAACCTGCGCTAATTGAATGTGTGTCGTTACGACCTGATCATGTTCATGTTTTTGTTTGGAGTGGAGTCGTGTAAGAAAGATCCCCGGTTGTAGCTGAAGATCAGTGACACTGATGGCATAAGTGGCACAAACACTTGCAATAAAAATAAAGTTCTTTGTGGGTGGCTAATTTCTATGGTTGAATCTGGCATGTTGAAATCTTTGTGGCTTAGTAGTATTATAAATTGTTTGTAAATTAAGTGAGGATGAATTTTCAAACTTAGATAAAAAAGTTATGATGTAATATCTGAATCTAGGTACATTCCTTATTTAGACGGCTTTTCTATACGACTAGCGAGTACAACAGTTAGCACCCATGTATCTCGGTAGATGGGAGCTTGTCCATGGAATGAATAGCAATTCAATGATGTGTCTGAAGCCACTATTTAGGAGATTGAGTGGAAGTAAGGCTCAATATGGATGGTTGTCCAGATAGTATGGTAGTTGTGGATATAAGGAAGGATCCCTCATTCGTTAAAGACTTAGGAGTGGTATTCTAATGAGGTTATGTGATCGTTTGGGATGTTGTCCAGTAATTGATTTCTGGATGGAGAAATGGTGATGGATCTCCGTTTAGGTAACGAATCCTTGGAATTTCAGCTTCCACAGTACAACGCATAATTTTGGTTATTGCCTAGGAAACGTATGTAGATCTGCAGTGGAGTGCCTGGCGTGTGCTCTAAATTTTTCGTCTGTGTGGAGTCAGCGTAGATCTATCTATTTAGACCAGTCTCTATTTTGCGTTGTCTGGCATGTTGTAAGGAATCTGTGCCAAGACGTGAAAGTGGAATATGTACCTAGACGTGAAAGTGTTGAGGGAAATAGAGACGCTCAGGAATCATGTCAGGCAGATGGTACGATGCCCCAACTTCTTGAAGATCGAAGATTCGGGAGAGAGCTTGTGTGGAGCTGTAATGAACACAAAAAGAGGCTTGAACACCATCGTCAAATTCTACTGTTGAGGTTGTCACATCCGAGAATTTTTCAAAGGACTGACGCTTCGGTCTGTATGTGAGTGGAGAACCTGCGCTAATTGAATGTGTGCCATTACAACCTGATCATGTTCATGTTTTTTTTTGGAGTGGAGTCGCATAAGAAAGATCCCCATTTGTAGCTAAAGATCAGTGACACTGATGGCATAATTGGCACAAACACTTGCAATAAGAATAAAGCTCTTTGTGGGTGGCTAAGTTCTATGGTTGAATCTGGCATGTTGAAATCTTTGTGGTTTAGTAGTATTATAAATTGTTTGTAAATTAAGTGAGGATGAATTTTCAAATTTAAATAAAAAAGTTATGATGTAATATCTGAGTCTAGGTACATTTCGTATTTAGATGACTTTTTTATATGACTAGCAAGTACAACAGTTGGCACCCATGTATCTCGGTAGATGGGAGTTTGTCCACAGAATGAATAGTAGTTCAATGATGTGTCTGAAGCCACTTTTGAGGAGATTGAGTGGAAGTAAGGCTCAATATGGATGGTTTTTTAGATAGTATGGAAGTTGCGGATCTAAGGAAGGATTCCTCATTCGTTGAAGACTTGGGAGTGGTATTTGTGACAGCCTTATTAGAGTTAACTAGTATGTACTAGTTAAAGACATTCGTTATTTTACTTTCTGGTAAAAAGACTTGAAACTTTATTGTAGATAAAAAAAAATTATTTTGATGAAATCATTAAAGTAGGAGGCCTAGTCAATGAAAAGAAAATCTTTTAAGCTGTTGGTAAAAGTTTCTGAGAATAGGAGGTGGTTGGGAACAGTTGGAGAAACAGTTACCCACTCCTTTGAGGATAAATTTGAATCCCAGGAGAGGAGTGGGGGTTCTATGAATGCTGCAAGGGGGTGAGTTATTTTTTAGAGCTGGTAGAGGACTAGTTGAAAATAGCTTCCTGAAACCCTGGTGAAAACCAGATTATCTGTTGGTGACTGAATTGGCCATATAGAGGGAAAAACAGGAATATTCCACTGTTACCCATGGCACCATCCATATTCTGGATCTACGAGGCGAGTGGAGGATGTATTATCCTCCCGTGAAGGTTGGGTGGACAACAACTTGAATTTTGTTGATTCAGATAAGTACTATAGTGTAGTTTAAGCATTTATTTGTTACCAAATTTTTTTGAATGATTGCTCATAGTTTAGAGGGTGGATGGTATACCGCTTCAAATACTTTACAAATGTATATTCAAGGGTTGTTATGCAAAAGAAAAAAAAAAAAAACGAAGGTGAAATCTGAACTATGGGGTTACCTTCTCCTATGTCAAATTTGGACAGAGAATCTGAAAGAATAATTATATATTTCTATGACAGTGTTTCTTTTTTTCTGTAACCTGTGTTAGATAGTAAAACCAATAGAAAAAAAAACCACATAGAAAGTACAGAAGTGGGTTTTAGCATAACAGCAGAGTAGTAAGACCTAGAAATAAGAGAGGCCTTTTATAAACATATATGCAACAGTGATATTTGTAGGAATCCATAACTGAATAAATCGAATAGGTGCAAACAAACCCTTATAACATAGATTTTGGCGGAGGAAATGTTTGTCATTCCCTCTCAAGTAGCATAATAACCAAAGATGGGAAAATAGCAGTAAATCTGTGGAAAATAAAATCTGACAGTACTAATTTGAATGGTAGAATAAAAGAAAAGAGAAACTAGAAACATAACTTCCTGGGCAATGCATCATTAGTACTGCTAGCAAACAAGAAGTTGACGTGATATGCATATAAAGAAGATTTATAAACTTGAAATCTTAACACCTTAGTAGATATACTGGGTTACGATGCAATCAACCAAATAGCAGTACAATTATCATAATAAGCACATAAAGGTATCTCTCAGCTGTTAAACTGTAACTACAGGCCAAATTTAAAAGTAGCATCTTTATGACTAACATGCGACAGGAGAGAAATCAAAGTCGGTTATAAACCCATAATTAGGTAAACCCTTAAAAAAAAAAAAAAATACATAAACATCTGTTCCTTAAAATTCCTGAATGCCTAGGAACCATAAACCCTTAGTTCAGGTATACAAACCCTGAACCTCATTATATAACCAACAGTTGAAGGCCCTGTAGCCTCGACGAAGAATCTAGGTGAGGGATTTTTTTTCCCCCTTGGTATTGGTAAGTACCTGTAAAAATTGGATGGAGTATTAGCCGTGGCTTTTACAAAGTAGCCATCCAAAGGGTGAGAACCAAGAGTAGACTATTCTTACCTGCGAGCAGAGAAACAACCAATTACAAAGTTGTACAGATCTATAGGGTAAGCGGAAAATAAATGGAAATCCTCTAGTTAGTAACTATTTTAATTTTTTTTCGGCTAGAATTTATACCTGGTAAAGAGATACTCAGTCATGGCCATCCCTGCAAGCCATGAACCATGGGGTTAAATTTCTTTTAATTAAGAGTAAGGGTTATAACTGCATATAAACTTAAAATGAGCAGGGATAGCCTGTAGGAGGAGACTTACCCTCCGCATTGAACCAAGAACTATTTCCTTTGCAGCTTGGATCTAGTCTCAAAATGTTATGGGAAGCAATCACACCCTCAGAATCCTGGAAAATCATGCAGAGGGGCCATTCAGCCTTACTGTAAAAAATAAAAAAATAAAACTAAACAAGGAAACTAATATTGTAGCTAAGAATGAACTCTGCCGAAGAAGCCCAGACCTAATTTAAAGCAAACTTGGCGGAGTCTACAACTAAACGAAGCCGAGATCGAAAGGGCGCCGAAATCCCAAAGAAAATCACACCCTTTTGGCTCATAGTCTAACTGGCAGTGGATACAGTTCAATACTCGTTTAGCTCCCAAAATGAATGGCAGGGAATGCCGATGTGATTTTCCCTCGGAAGGATTGAATAATCCGAGGCAAACCATGCCTTCTGTGCCAGGGCAGAGTAGCCAGTATAGCCGGGAATAAATTGTATTGAATAATGGGCTACGAAGAAGCAGAAACGAGGCCAAGTGGAGCTTCTCTCAAATCCAAAGATGAAAAGTAATAAAGCGAAATTTCACAATTAAAGAGTCAAATAGTATATTTTTCTAATGTAGATCTTCTCTCAAAAGATAACACTACCTTAAATAGTACGATTCAATGCCGTATAGGATCAATTTCATGCATGTTAGTGTAACACATGTATTGAATTATTAACAATCTTACCATTGCCGAGCTACAGAAGTAAACAAACCCTTATGTATAATCGGTACAAATCGTATAACATTTCAAAGTGCTGTTCTTGCATAGATTGTGAATTAATCATATTCGCCTTTGTACAGCCAGTGATATGGTGGTTACAAGGTCGGTTTAATTGTATCATTTAGATGGGATTTTTGTTGAGTTATTATGGTAAAATTAAGTAAAAAGAAATTTTTTTATTTTTTATTTATGTTGGTAATTATTGTTGTGGTGTAAGTGACATTATTCTAATGAGGTTATGTGATGGTTTGGGATGTTGTCCAGTAATTGACTTCGAGAGGTCCTTGATTCGGGAGTTCAGGAGCTGAACTTGGGAATCCAACTTGCCGACTACACCTTTACGAGGGTTATGAGGTGACTTGATGAAGCCTATACTGATAAGCTAAATAATGATTGTGTTTTCAATAAATTTATGTAATGTAAGCACTAAGAGGGGATGTTGGAATTAATGTGTGTTAATGCTTACAGCCTATATTTGACATGTTAGTTTGTGATGGTTGAGAAATTCTCTCAACCTCTCTTTCTAACTTAGGAATAATTTAGATCTGAGAAACTCTATATATTAGAGTAATATGAATGTAATCTTTGTGTCTGTATTGTCGCATACACCTTAGTGTGAAATATATGAATGATTTTAGTTATTTTTATCATGGTATCAGAGCTTCAAGCTCGTACTAGGATTGAGAGAGAATGTAATTTGATGCAGAGAGAGTGTGATTTTTTGCTGCTTAATCATGTGTTATTTTGTATATAGAAGTGTGAATTGTTGGACAGTCAAACCTGTAGAGAAGGAGAGGATGTCTTCTGATGGAAATTTCAAATTTAACTGTGGATGCTTAACTTCAATCGGAGGATTTCTGGATGGAGAAATGACAATGGATTTCTGTTTAGGTAACAGATCCTTGGAATTTCGGCTTCCGCAGTACAACGCATAGTTCTAGTTATTGACTAGGATACGTATTTAGATTTGCAGTGGAGTGCCTAGAGCCTGTTCTAAATTTGCATCTATGTGGATTAAGTGTAGATCTATGTATTTAGACTAGTCTTTATTTTGCGTTGTCTGGCGTGTTGTAAGGAATCTGTGCTAAGATGTGAAAGTGGAATATGTGCCCAGACGTGAAAGTGTTGAGGGAAATAGAGACGCTCAGGAATCATGGCAGGCAGATGGTAAGATGCCCTAACTTCTTGAAGATCGAAGATTCGAGAGAGAGCTTGCATGGAGTTGTAATGACCACAAAAAGAGGTTTGAACACCATTGTCAAATTCTACCATTGAGATTGTCACATCTGAGAATTTTTCAAAGGACTGACGCTTCGATCTATACGTGAGTGGAGAACCTGCACTAATTGAATGTGTGCTGATATGACTTGATCATGTTCATGTTTTTGTTTAGAGTGGAGTCGCATAAGAAAGATCCCCGGTTGTAGCTGAAGATCAGTGACACTGATGGCATAAGTGGCACAAACACTTGAAATAAGAATAAAGCTCTTTGTGGGTGGCTGAGTTCTATTGTTGAATCTGGCATGTTGAAATCTTTGTGGTTTAGTAGTATTATAAATTGTTTATAAATTAAGTGAGGATGATTTTTCAAACTTAGATAAAAAATTTATTATGTAATATCTGAATCTAGGTACATTTTATATTTAGACGACTTTTCTATACGACTAGTGAGTACAACAGTTGGCACCCATGTATCTCAGTAGATGGGAGCTCATCCATAGAATGAATAGCAGCTCAATGATGTGTCTGAAGCCACTATTTAGGAGATTGAGTGGAAGTAAGGCTCAATATGGATGGTTGTCCAGATAGTATGGCAGTTGTGGATCTAAGGAAGGATCCCTCATTCGTTGAAGACTTGGGAGTGGTATTCTAATGAGGTTATGTGATGGTTTGGGATGTTGTCTAGTAATTGACTTTGGGAGGTCCTTGATTCGGGAGTTCAGGAGCCGAACTCGGGAATCCAACTTGCTGACTACACCTTTATGAGGGTTATGAGGCGACTTGATGGACCCTATACCGATAAGCTAAATAATGATTGTGTTTTCAATAAATTTATGTAATGTAAGCATTAAGAGGGGATGTTGGAATTAATTCTTATAGCCTATATTTGAGATGTTAGTTTGTGATGGTTGAGAAATTCTCTCAACCTCTCTTTCTAACTCAGGAATAAGTTAGATATGAGAAACTCTATACATTAGAGTAATATGAATGTAATCTGTGTGTGTGTATTGTCGCATACACCTTAGTGTGAAATATATGAATGCTTTTAGTTAGTTTTATCATATGAGGGAGACCCGCGCAACATAATCTTGTAATAAATGGGGTAGTGATTAGCTAACAAATGGGGGAGTGGATAGCTACAATTTTTTTTATGGATGAAAAATAGTGAATTGCTTTTTCGTTTTGTTAGTTTATCAAATATTTTTTCTCTTTTTATTATGTTTATTTTTCTCTTTAAATTAGTACAATTAAATTTACTAATGTTATTGATATACACTTATAAATTTATATTAAATATATCTAGAATTATATTTACTAATGTGATGAATATATATTTATAAATATATATCCACCACCCATCACATTATAACTATTAGGTATATTTTATTAAAAACTATATATTTCTTATTATTAATAACTATATAAATAATAATAACCATATTATTTTATATTTATATAATTATACTTATTATATTAAAATTATTGTATATTAATATAATATTATTTGTTTCATAAAATTTTTGTTATAGGTTAATAGTTATATTTAAAACCAAAATATAATTCACATATAACATAATTAAAATATTGAGTTAATAATATGTATTTACTCTCACTATTATGTTATAGTTAATAATTATTATATATTTATGAATATAATTTTCATTATATTTTATATATTTAATTGAAATATATTAATAATATTAACAATAAACTCATTATATATTAAACTAAAATATTTTATATTATTTCTTAAAATATATTTATAAAAATAATATATATTAATATATTAATTTATAATAAAATGTGTAATAATAATATATTTTAATTTATTTTGGTAATATATTAACAATTATAACTTAAACAATAATGTAATCAAAATATAACATGCTAATACTATTTTGTTATTATTGATAATATTTTTTTTTCTCCTGTAAATATGGTAAATAATTATAATATATTTATTAAAATAAGTGTATATGATCACTTAAATCAAATAGATAAATATTATAAATTTCAGAAATCAATATTAAAAACATAATAAATTAATAAAACATGACAATTAATATTTTAAATTCAAAAAATTAATAAATCCACATGATTATTTATAATAAAAATCTAAAATATTAATAAAATTTAGAAATTTATAATATAAAATCTTTAAAATTTAATAAAGTAGAGTACAACGATAACTATCGTCCAATAATTCTCATATATATATATATATATATATATATATATATATATATATATATATATATATATATATATATATATATTCGTTATTTGATTTTTACACAAACTGGAATATAGGATACATTTATAAACAAAAACTGGAATGTGGGAGACCATTATAATTATGATGCTGAGAGGTTTAAAATATTTGCCAGGTTCTTTAAATGAAAAAAATAATTATTTTAGTATTTCTTATTATTATGGATAATGATAGTTATTATTTTATTACATTAATTTTTTTAATAATTATGATTATAATTATTATGGATAACGATAGTTATTATTTTATGAAATTAATTTTAATGTATTAAATTTGTAAACTTAATAAATAATTAATTATTTTTTAATATTATATATATTTCTATTGATATTTTTCTTAAATAATTCCAGTTTTCATGAATAAAAAATTTCATAAGTTTTGAACATTCTTAGAATTATACATGTTTTCAAATAAGTTATATGATTTAAACAAGTAGCCACAACTCTTTTTTATCTTTTTAAGTCGTACTATTATAAATTAGTAGAAATTCTTTTGGTAATAATCACATGCACAGGAAAGGTCTGTGGAGGCGGCGTAGTGGTAAGGTCGCTCTCAAGACGGATAGGTCCTGTGCTCAATCCTGAGCGAGGATGTGGCTCGCCGCGAGAGATTAACCATTCTGGGCCAAGCCCACGACCTTTAAAGGTCTGTGGAGGCGGCGTAGTGGTAAGGTCACTCTCGTAAAGACGGACAGGTCCTGTGCTCAATCCTGAGCGAGGGTATGGCTCGCCGCGAGAGATTAACCGTTCCGGGCCAAGCCCATGACCTTTTGAACTGGATCACGCGTGCTCTGAAGACCCTGCTGCTACAGACTACGATTAGCTGCGCTCGTTCTAGGGCTCGCGCCCATGGAGGTGCAGGGCACTCCCCATGTGCCTCCCCCTCCTCCGCTGCCCTTGCCTGTTGAGGCCTTCAATCGCCTCTTGGCAGGGCTTCCCAAGAAGAAACACTCAGAAGTTGCGAAGTTTTTCAAGAAATTAGACGATATACTAGAGATCTCCCTGCCTGTAGAAACCCCGATTCAGGTTGCCTTATCTCTGGTAGAACGTGCTCTTATAGGCCAGTTCACCGGACTATGGCCTTCACCCAAAGCCACTGAGAGCTGGGTAAACAGAAATTGGGCACCGTTGATCAAAGAAAGTGTTACTTCTTACTTTTTGGGGAGAGGATTCTTTCTCTTCGAGTTCTCTTCAAAGGATGACAAAGATCTGATATTTCAAAACGGCCACTACTTCATGGGCCCTCGGGGATTATATCTAAATAAGTGGACTCCGAACTTTGATCCTGCAGTAGATGTGCCCAAAGCAGTCCCGGTGTGGGTTAGACTCCCAAATCTCCCAGTTCACTGGTGGAATTGGGACTCTCTGATGCATATTGGAAATGCCCTTGGGAAGTTCATTGATCGAGCAAACAACAAGGACCAATATGAATGCGCCAGGATCTGCGTGGAAGTTGACATGGAAATAAGGTTGCCAGAGGCCATCAAAATCAATGTCAGAAACTGGTCGCATGTGCAGAAACTAGACTACGAACAGCTGCCCTTCAAATGCCGAAAATGTCATGTCTATGGCCACTTCTGTAGAGGCTGTCCGTCCAACATTGAGGCAGAGCAGGGGAAGGAGGACGGTTGGAATCAAGTCAAGCACCCCAAAACTTCTCACAGAAAGACGGGAGGCCCTAATGGCAAAGGTCCTCATCAGGCCTCTGCTCAATAGATCCCGCCCAAGGCCACCTCAGAAAACAAGTTTGAACTTCTTAGCTCGCAACAAGAGGACACCCAGGAGGTCGAGACCCAAAAGGTAGTGACTCTGGACAAAGGTAACCCTTCTGCCTCTTCCAAGGATGCAACTGTTGCAGCAAGTTCAAAGGAAACCCCTGTTGAAGCCATGGAAGAGGAGCATGAGAAGGAAGACTCGGAGGAGGAAGGAGAAATAGGTGACTCCCAAGCCTCTGTTAGGAGATCTACAAGAGGCCGCGAAACAGATCAGGAGAAAAGAGAGGAGGAAACTTTCAAGGATAAGTTACAGGGCAGCCAACCAACTCTAGAAAAGCTGTTAGCAAAAAAGCCAAACATGGCGAGAAACTAGCCTCAAGGCTCCAAGGGAGCTCAACAAAACAAAGGTAAATAATGAAAATAGTCTCTTGGAATTGTAGGGGTATGGGGAGCAAAGTCAAGGAAGAGGCCATAAGAAACCTAATAAGAATAGAAGCCCCGAACATACTCCTTATCCAGGAGACCAAGCTGGAGGATTCAGTCTTCCTCCAGGCAAGTAAAAAAATTTGGAGTAAAAGCAGAGCCAAAGCTGTCTCGGCCCGAGGAGCCTCTGGAGGGTTGGGCACCCTTTGGAATGACAGTAACTTTTTGTTAGTCTCTGAAACTTCTAGCACTCACTGGCTCCTTCTAAAAATGCAGCATTTAATCACCAAAGATTTTTTTTGTCTCTTCAATGTCTATGTGCTGGTCAATGCCGCAGAAAAAAAAGCCTGTTGGGACTCTATAAGAAGCCAAGCAGATATGGGGAACCTTGACAATATCATCATTATAGGGGACCTCAATCTCACTCTTCACTCCTCAGAAAAGTGAGGAGGTTGCATTTTGCGAGATCCAGCGAGGGAATGGGTAGAGGATCTTATCCATGAATGGGACTTGCTAGACATCAAGCCCTCTTCTGGTAAGTTTACTTGGTCGAATAAAAGAGTTGGTCCTGGTCATATTGCAGCTAGACTGGATAGATTTTTAGTCGAAAGTTCCTTTCTTCTGCTTGGATTAGATGCCAGTATGCAAATTATTCCTTGTAGCATATTGGATCACAATCCTATCAAGCTTGTTCTCTGGGCTCTCCCTGATCTTGGACCCATCCCCTTTAGATTCAGCGCCCCTTGGGTCAAGGAACCCAACTTTTTGCAGATTGTCAAGAAATTTTGGTCTCAGCCAGTCAATGGATATCCTTTCTACGTGTGGGAGGAAAAGCTCAGAAGAACTAAAGCTTCCCTAAAGAGCTGGGCCAAAACTCTTCCTAATCCAGTAGCTGAAAGGAAAAATCTTCAAAATCAACTTGCAACTCACCATATGCTCTCAGAAGAGGCATGCGTAACTAGAGAAATTCTAGATAAGGAGGTTCAGCTCCAACAGAGCTTCCATAAAGTCTGCCTGGATGAAGAAGAATATTGGAGGATTAAATCTCGCTGCCTTTGGCTCAAAGCGGGAGACAGAAATTCTTCTTTCTTTCATAAGAAAACTCAAGCCAGAAAATGCTTCAATTCCATCACTGAGATCGAGGAAGATAACTCCATACATAAGGACTTTGCAAGTATCAAAAGAGCAGCTCTCCTGCATTTCCAGAATTTGTACAGTGAGGATGTGAATCTAGTTCATAACAATGATCTTTTGGACGAGGTCCCCCCTTCAATCACTGCTGAGATGAACCTCCTGATAGAAGCTAAAGTCACAAAGGTTGAGGTCAAAAATGCTCTCTTTGCCATGGACCCAGACAAAGCCCCTGGTCCTGATGGGTTCCCCACATTGTGGAAAACGATCTATATAAAATGGTTCAAAAATCCCAGGTCTGTCATAAAATTGGAGGTAGTACAAACTCTGTGTTCCTTGCACTCATCCCCAAGGAGAAAGGCACCAGATCTTTCAGTAGATTTCGTCCCATCTCTCTTTGCAATACTGGTTATAAGTTAATCACCAAAGTAATAGCTAACAGGCTGAAATACCTTCTCCCCACATTAATTCCATAAAATCAAGGGGGCTTTATTCATGGCAGACAGCTTGTGGACAATTTCACTTTAGTTCAAGAGGAAATTCTATCAAGCCACCAGCGCAAGGAAAAAGGTATGGTTATAAAACTGGACTTAGCTAATGCCTTTGACCGTGTTAGGCATAGTTTTCTCTTGAATTTTCTGAAAAAATTTGGATTTGGTGAGAAATTTATAAACTAGATTCAGGCCTACATTTCGGAGCAATGGATTGCTCCTCTAGTAAATGGCAGAGCTGCTGGTTTTTTCAAAGCTTCAAGAGGACTAAGGCAGGGCTGCCCTCTTTCTCCTCCAAGCCTCTGTTCTAAGCTTTCATCTAAACAAAAAAATGCAAGAGCAAGAGATCTCAGGTCTTTGTATTGCAAGAGGAGTCAACAGTATCAATCATGCCCTATCTGCAGATGATACTTTGCTTTTGGGGGCTACTTCAATTCATTCGGCCAACAGATTCAAAGAAGCTATAGACGAGTATTGCTTAGCATCGGGAAGCAGTCTCAACAAGGGGAAATGTCATATTTATAGTTGGAATACTTCGACCAACTTGCTCAGTTCCATTGCAAGATGCTTTGGCTTCGCAGCCTCTCTAACTTGGACTTCTTTCAAATATCTTGAGCTCCCTTTCTTCCTCAAGCGAGCCTTCAATAGGGATTGGCTCCCCCAAGTGGAAAAATTCAAAATCAAACTTCAGGCTTGGGGTTTCAACTGGCTTAATATTGCGGGAAAATCAGTTCTCATAAAATCTGTCCTATGCAGTCTTCCACTTTTTCAGTTTGTTGTTCTTCTGGCTCCTGTTGGCATTATTAAGAGAATGGATCAGCACATTCGGCACTTTTTTTTGAAGGGGGGCAAAAACAACGAGAAAAAATTCCCTCTGGTTAATTAGGAGATTGTCTCCAAGCCTCTGAGGGAGGGGGGTTTAAACTTCAAGGACCTTTCCCTTCAGAATACTGCCATGGGAGCCAAAATTCTTTGGAAAATTATAGCGCCCAAGCTGGGCTGGGCCCAACTAGCACTTTGGAAAAAATATTTCAAAGGTATGAGACTCAGGTGTTTGGATGGTCCTCTCCCACAAGGCGTCTCTCCCTTCGCAAGGCTCTGTGCCAAAGATGCTCCACTTATCATCTCCAACTCTTATTGGATTCCTGGAAATGGCAAGAAAATCAATTTTTGGACATACCGTATTATGGATCGGGACCCGATTGGTGACTGCCCCTCCCTGAATGCGCTGCGATGCTGGTTGACCGCTGCTGGGAAATCTACTTTGTGGGACATCTCCACTTGGGCAGGAATGTGTTGGACAGGTTGGGATTTCTTGGATGTGCCTCTGGAGCTTCTTCAGGAATGTAACATTCTCAACTCCAAGTTGAATGGAATAGCTCCCACACATATGCGCAAAAGATACTCGCATGGCTGGGGTATGCTGGCTGCAGGTTACACTGTAGCTCAAGGCTACGCCCTGCTCATTCGAAGACCGCACGTCCCTCCGGACCCGGCTCCCTGGGCAGCGATCTGGCGTATCCATTCTCTGTCCAAAATTGACATGTTTTGTTGGATCTTATGCCATAAAAAAATCCTCACTGATGATAAATTGCAGAAACGTGGATTTTATGGCCCGTCCAGGTGCTCTTTATGCAGAGAGAGTGTGGAATGTGCCACGCATCTAACGTTAAATTGTAAATTTGCTGAGCAGGTTTGGAAAGAGCTGATGGATGATTGGAACCCCAGTTTTTTTCTTCCCACTTCTATTACTGATCTCTTTGGAAATTGGCAGAGCAATTATCCCGGCCCTCCTCCCAAAAAAAAAGTGATCAAAATCGCTTGGTCTTCTCTCTCTAAAATCTGCTGCTGGCAGATCTGACTAGAGCGAAATAGTAGAATCTTCAGAGACACTCAACACGATGTCAAGGTGGTCACGGCCAAGATCAAATTCCAGCTAAAAGAGATTTTGGGAGATCAAAAATATGCTTCAAACCTAAACCAGATTGATTCTGTTTGTGGTGCATCCCTTAATCTGCACTTTCATCAAGCCATCAACAATATTCCCCCCTCTGTAGATTGGAAAATAAGGGGGAAAAACAATGATGATTTTCAACTCTGGATCTCCACTCATAAGGTGCATTCTCTCTTCTTCGATGGGGCATCAAAGGGAAATACTGGAAGCGTTGGGGCAGGAGGAATTGTTAGAAATGCTGAAGGTTTATTGATCCACTGCTTTACCTGGGGTCTGGGGATCAACTCCATCATTCAAGCTGAGGCTTTGGCCCTCTTTGAAGGACTTAAGTTACTCTTGAACTTAGGGATCAACGAGGCTAATATTTTCGGGGATTCCCAAGTGGTTATAAAAATCATGGTGTCAAACTCTTCCCCTCAGGACCTAAGATTGGCAAGATTGATATCTAGAATTAGAAGCTTGGGGAAGTTGTTTCAAAACCTAAATTTCTTCCATGTGTTGAGGGAAAACAAAAAAGACGCAGATCTTGAGGCTAATAAAGCTTCCCTTCTCTCTATTGGGGTACTGATAAGAGACGGGGACGAAACATGGGATCCAATTCCATAATCTGTCTACTGAAATGTTTTATTGCTTTCTTTTGAATTAGTTTGTTTGTATTTTCAAGCTTGGGGAAATCACAGAAATCGATTATATAGCTGTAGACAAAAAAAAAGCTGGAAGATGTCCACAAACGCCATTGCAATTCTAGCTATTGATACCTTTTGGGCATTGCCCCTTCTCAATGTAATCTAAAACTTGGCAATTAGGCCAAACAGTTAATATAATTCATGACCGTTTCTGTGAAAAAAAAATAATCACATGCACAAGAACGCATTTAGTTTAGAAATAGTATTTTTTTCTTTAATATAGTAAATTAAAAAATTATTTTATCTTTTAATTTAGTTTAATAGTCATTTTACAATATTTTAATTTTATTTTCAATATTTTTATATAAATTATATATATATATATATATTTAAATTTAATTGTATAATATTTTTAATAATATAATTATTTTAAAAAAAACTCTCTTCATTTATAGTTCAATGATAATATCTTGATGCCAACTATTCTTCATTTATAGTTCAATAATAAAATCTTGATGCCAAGTATTCTCCGTTAATAATAATTTTATGTCACTAGTGAAATTATATTATCACTTCCTAATTTTAAAATAAGCTACTTTATTCAAATATGAAGTAATGATAAAACACCTCTCATGGTTATGTTATGCTTATGTTAATAATTTCAAAAGCACTCAATGAAACTTTATTTTTTATTTTCTAAACTTGAAATTAAAGTGAAATTTTAAATGTTAATTAGTAAAATAATAAAAATTGAAAAATTAATAATTATGATATGATTTTGTAAAATTTGATAATTGACCAAATCAATTAATAAAGCTAAAGAATAAATCAATCTAATATTAATAAAACTTTATGTTTCTAGCAAAACACTATGTTTTAAAATATTTATAGATTAGAAGAAAAATTATTTAGAAAAAATCAAGATAACTAAAATTTTTTATTATTTTTAAAATAAATATATATTTATACTACATGGATAAACATTACTAAATGCATATTACAAAAGAATGCACCGTTATATTTTGGATTTATAAAATCACTAGTAAAAAACTGTGGTGCATTGGTAATCAAAATGCAAGAGTGAATTGTTTTTAATTTTTCCATAAAATAAATATTGTATCGAAAAATTAATAAAGAATATTCTATATGTCTCACTATGAACTTATTCTTTAAGGATACATATATGTGAATTTTGGTAGCACATATAGGGACTAAATCTATGACTTTTTTATGGAAGCATATTAATAAATTTTGTGATTTCTTACGAATTTTGATTGGTAATAAGAAAATTTCTTAGAATATTTAGAATTGAATTAAATTGATATTTTATTATGGATTTAATCATGCTTATTTTATTATTGTTTTAGGGCATATTATATGTGAGTGCACTAGCCATATTTTGTGTGATTTAAGTGCATTAACTAAAAGAAATCCATTTAGACCTTTGATCACTAAAATCTACTAGACATCTTTACTTTATATCTTTTTAAAAATAAGTCTAGATTCTATTATATGATACAAAAATTACAGAGGTAGAATCCAACTTCCCGATGAGAATTTCTAAGTTATCCAATTCCAGTGGGAAAGAGAAAATTCAAAAATACAAAAATGGGACTACCCCTTGGGGGGAAACTAGTCTACAGAGCTTAATAAGAGTTTCCCCTTAAGGGGAAACCAACATTAAATAGTAGAGCCCAGTAGCTAATTTTCTTGTGCAAAATGTAAATAAGCATAGATATTATAGTTAATTTGGAAAAGGCTAGAAAAGGAGGTACCATGGCGCTAGGCGTTCTAGTCGTTTTCATCCTGTTTTGGTTGAGGAGGTTTTTCTTCCTCTATGTTGCAACCATAATTAGAGGGGTCATCCTCTGGTTTGGAGAGCTGAGGATCCAGCTCAGGCATGGAGGTGGAACGAGAAATTTTTTCTTATGCTTTTCCCCCTTTGGCGGAACTTCTTCTACCTCTGCTCTCTGATGAATCCTCTATAGGTTTGATGAGCATAACCACCATTTTCCGACATTGTTGAGGGTAAGAGGGAGAAAGAGTTGATTTTCGCATCCTCTTCCTAGACCCCGAACCGAAAGGGCGTGGCTGGGCTTCAGGAATTTGAAGAGAGATATGGGAAATAGGTGCTCAAGGTCAAGAACCTTTAGCACATCCATGACCAAGGAGTAATCCATAGAGCACTCTGCCATGGCAGGGATAGGAGGGCAGGAGGGCGAACCTCGGCCTCCGCCTCTGCAACAATTCATTTGATGCTAGAGAGGCATGGAGTCGGTAGAATTCCGACAATGCAGGTGAGGAAAATGAACATAGTTAGATGGGCAAGCACTGAGGTTGTACGCACTGAGGAGAGAGTGGGTGGAGGGTGTAGCAAGGATTACTAGACATCTCTATTATAAATAGAGAAAATATAACTTTTTTGGAGATGTTTAATAGAAGTGTTGACTAGATGTTTACCTTTTAATGTACATGTTACGACCCTTGGCCCCTATATTAATACCCTAATAAACGTTCATTACTAGTTTATTTATTATATTAGGAGGTTAACTAGAGTTTTTCATTGCAATTGTACACTTTATATCCTATATAACAAGGAGAACTAGTGTTAGGATGACAATAAATCATATTGCCTATTTAACTTCATTGTAAAAGGAGGTTTTCCCCTTGAAGTGAATTGCAATTGATAACTTATTATCAGGTTTAAAGTGCATAGTCATAACATTTAGCACTAGAGAAGAACAACCTAGGATTTTAATTCTTAACGAAACACATCTTAACATTTTCACTTTAAAATTTTTTTGGAATGTTTCAAATAGTGAAAAATTGAAATTATTGAGAGGAGATATTGGGGAACATTGATCAAAATTTTAGATTTTAAATGTCTCTAATTTTGGAGAAATACCATGTGGAAAATAGGGCTTCTAAACAATATTCAATTTGATTTAAAATGGGTAATCTTCGTATCTTCACTAGAACATATTTTTGCAAAGATTCATACTATGAATTTTTTATAATGTGGAGGAATAATATCAAGGTAGATATAGTCAAATTATTAGATTTTGGTTTTATATACCTTCACATGTATACCTTCTGGAATTTAGGCTATCTAAATTATCTTGAAATTATTTTCAAATAAGGAATCTTGTAATTTTCACTATAACTATTTTCTGGGAGACATTTGTCTATTAATTTATTAGATATCTTAATAAACATATCAAAGTACCTTAGATAAAAATATCATAACCATATTCCAAAAATTCAATACGTACCATGCATTACAGGTTAACAATTGGGAGAAGGTAAAAACTTAACAACTTTTGCTAAAGTTACCATAAATTTCACTTGGTACATCAAATTTTGGGAAAAACTTTGGAACTCCATATAAGGCATATTAGGTTACGACAGAATACAATTTCATTTTCATCAGGTCTAAACTCTAATATATATATATATATATATATATATATATATATATATATATATATATATATATATATATATATATATATATATATATATATCAACAGACATTAATCATCTATATAGTCTACACATTAAGGTTTTAAAGGTACATAACATTTAAATCACATAAATTTCGACTAAAATATCCACATTTTAGGATTATAAACCATCCACATTTTAGGATTATAAACTGTGATAAAGAGGATATTTATTATTATTTTCTCATGTGGCTCCACTTAAAGATAAAAAATAACATATACCAATTAAACCTCCTAAAGGCTTATGCATGACTCATGAAGAAATAGAAAATATCTAGTATTGGGTATCTAAGTTGGAATCTCAATAATGAGTTAAAATGGATATCAAACAAAATATAGATGAAAATAATAAATAAATGGATAAGAATATTAAGAATTGGAACAAAATATTATATAATCCATCAAGAGGAGGGCCCTTATTATTAGTAATTTATCTAAAGGGACTCATGAAAATAAAGGTAGTATTCAAGTTGAATAACTCACCAATAATAATAATTTTTCATGTGGATTTAACTCTAGTGATGGAGCTACTTATAGATGGTTTCCTAAAGGAGTGCAACTTCCCAAGTGTTGAATTAAATAGGTTTGATGAAATATATGTCTTAATGTAGGTGCATAGAAAATAAAATTAGTTTGCATTACATAGTATTATGGATGATAAGTAAAGGGTTTACAAAGAAACTCTGAACTTTGAGATGAAATCATATCAATGGTATCAACGGGTAGTTAAAGAGAAGCCCCGTTATTATCATTATACTTTTGGTTTATCTATAAGAAACTTAGAAGAACAATATGGAAAAGCATGCAATTAGGATTACTTTAATCAATTGATAAGAATAAGTAATTTGGTGATATTGAATATTATAACTCAAAATTTCATGTTTTGGTAACAAAGGTGGATAACGTAAGTGGTGAAAAATTGTTATAAGCTTATATGGGTGGAATAAAATAAGGCATTAAACATGATATTTTCGTAAATATCCTATAAATCGTATGGAAGGTATACCATTTTTTCGTCATATTCAAACCAAGAATAAGGCTACACACAATTATGCCACGAGAGTATACAGAAGAAGAAAAGATAATTTTTGGGTTCATAAGGTTCTACATGAATTTTAGAGAAGGAAATGTAGGAAGGAAGAGAAAAATTATTGTGCTTTGGATATACCAACAAATGTTCAAAATGGTATAAATGTCATGAAACAAATTTTCTCACCTTATAAAATAATGATGAAGAGGAAATTGAGGAATTTGTAAAATAGAATAATGGAGAAATGTTTAACTTAAAATAGAAGGAAAGAGAGGCAAAAATTGTGCACAACATTGATTTGGAGAGGTGCAAGATCTATGTTTGTGCATTGGTAGGTTTTCCAACAACTCAAACCCTAAATATTTTGGTCTACAATAATATGCAAATGGTCATCATGGTTATTGAAATTGGTAGTAACCATAACTTCATCGCTAAAATATTAGTAGAGAACCTCATTTTTTTTGTATATCTAGTGAAAAATTTTAAGGTTTTAGTTTCTAATATAGGAAGTATTGATTCTGTGGAAAATCATAAAAAATAAATTGAGCTTGGGAGAATATAATTTGGAATTAGAAATACATGTCATTCCAATTGGAGGTGTATATTTTTCTCTCTCGATTTAATGGTTTAGAACATTAGGTACAATTTGTACAAACAATAATGAGTTCTTCATGATATTTGAACTCGAAGGAATTTAGTAAGATCTCAAGGTGTTAAAATTTAGATCTTATCAATTTATTATCTCTCATAGAATGGACAAGGTTATAATAATATTAAAAAGGAATTTTTGATTATATTGCAATATATAGAAGTTAATTAATAATATGGAAATATTCTGGAGGAATTAAAACGCACCTTCAAAAAACATTACAGGGTCTTCCAGTAGATCTCTAAAGGTTTTTCCTCCATTTAGATATCATTAACATCAAGTAAAATTAACACTTAGAAGTACTCATAATAAAATACCTTATTTATATCATCCTAAAAAAGGGGGGAGGTTAAGAAAACGGTACAAGAAATGCAATATTAAGGTATTATTAAACATCATAAGATTTCATTTTACCTCAAATAGTGATGGTGAGGGAAAAATATAATTCTTGGTGGAAATGTCCTTATTATAAATTCAATATTGATGATAGATTTCATTATCTAAAGTATTGATGAGGTATTATATGAGCTTCATGGAGTGGCATATTTTAGAAACATTGGTCTTAAATCAGTTCCACCATATCAAATTAGGAAGATAATACATTCCTAAAACATATTTTATAAAAAATGAATGGAACTAGGAGTTATTTCTCATGCCCTTTGGTTAAGTAATGCTCCTTCCAGTTTTCAAATCCTTATTAAGGAAATTTTGTGACCCCATCTTAAGAAATTCACATTGGTTTTGTTTTATGACATACTTAAGATCCATCTAACTCTGAAACTATCATGCGCCGAGAGGGATAAAATCTCTCGAGGTGCAAACCTATTTTTTTAGTGCAAAACTTGAGGAAAGGTTTGCACCTCGAGAGATTTGATCCCTCTCGGCGCATGATAGATTTAGAGTTAGATGGATCTAGGTTGGTTCCAGTCGGAGGCATCAACGTCACATTTTTCAGATTATTAAATTTTTTGTATATTTTTGAGATGTAAGATGGATCTAGGTTGGTTTCAGTCGTGTGCTTCCAAGGAAAATCTATCAAAGATATGGTTAATTTTATCAGTAATATGTAAATATATCAAATATTAATATAATAATTTTAAATATGCTAAATATTTATGAGATTAAATTGGTCATTTTAATTTTAAATTTTCTTAGTTACCTCAGTTCGTTGAGATGATAATTATTGTTAATAACTATAATGATGAAAAATGATGAAATATTTTTTTTAAATGAAAAGTGACAATAATAGTGTTGAAAGATAGAAAATGTGAATAATAAGAACGTACTCATGTTACAATCAATCTCAAACTATTTTCTTCTACTATTCTTATTTCCTCCCTTGTTAGTTTTGTTATCTTTTCATATAGATTATATGAAAAAGAAAATTTAAATCGTAAACCATTTAAATCTTTAGCTCGATCTGTTGTAGTAAACATGATACCTTGTCTCTCTTGCTCTCCAATATTAATAGCTTAAATTACTATAACACAAAAATCAATCTACACTGTTAATAACTTTTTGTGCTTACACTAAATCAAATCATAAATCAACATATACATTGAAATCAATGCATTTAATGCAAGCAATCAAATAAGATTAGAAAATAAATTCTACATTGAAATCAATGCACCTAATGCAATCAATCAAATAAGATTAGAAACCAACATCTACACTGAAATCAATGCATTTACTCAAAGCAATCAAATGGGATTAGAAATCGCCATCTACACTGAAATCAATGCATTTAGCGCAAACAATCAAATAGTATTAGGAATAATCTACATTGAAATCAATGCATCTAGTGCAAACAATCAAATATAATTATAAATCGACGTCTAAATTGAAATCAACACATCCAGTGCAAGCAATCAAATAGTATTAGGAATCATCACCTACACTGAAATCAATGCATCTAGTGCAAGTAATCATATATCATTAGAAACAAATATCTACACTAAAATCGATGCATCTAGTGCAAATAATCAAATAGGATTATAAATCACCATCTCCACTTAAATCAATCCATCTAGTGCAAGAAATATTCTTCCCTCTCTCCACCCTCCATCCATATATATATCCCCATCCATCTCTTTTTTTTTGTCTCTATCTCACCCCCCTAAACACACACGCTCTCGCACTCCATATATATCATTCTCTTTGTCAATCACCCTCTCTCCCCATCTCTCTCTTCTTCCCTCTCTTCCCCTTCTCTCCCTCTCCCCTGCTAATATCTCTCTTTCCTCCTTTTGTCCTCTCTCTCTCTCTCTCCATCTTCCTTATCACTCACTCTCTCTCTCTTTAGGAACCAACATCTACACTGAAATCAATGCATTTACTCAAAGAAATCAAATAGGATTAGAAATCGCCATCTACACTGAAATCAATGAATTTAGTGCAAACAATCAAATAGGATTAGAAATAATATACATTGAAATTAAGTCATCTAGTGCAGGTAATCAAATATAATTATAAATTGACATCTAAATTGAAATCAACACATTCAGTGCAAGAAATCAAATTGTATTAGAAATCACCACCTACACTGAAATCAATGCATCTAGTGCAAGTAATCAAATATCATTAGAAATAAATATCTACACTAAAATCGATGCATCTAGTGCAAATAATCAAATAGGATTAGAAATAACCATCTCCACTTATATCAATCCATCTAGTGCGAGAAATATTCCTCCCTCTCTCCACCATCCATATCTATATCCCCCTCCATCTATTATTTTTTGTCTCTATATCTCACCCCCCTAAACACACGCGCTCTCGTACTCCATATATATCAATCTCTTTTTCAATCACCACCTCTCCCCATCTCTCTCTTCTTCCCTCTCTTCACCTTCCATCTATATCTCTATCTTCCCCTTCTCTCCCTCTCCCCCATTAATATCTCTCTTTCCTCTTTTTGTCCTCTCTCCCTCTCTCTCCATCTTCCTTATCACTCTCTCTCTCTCTCTAGAAACCAACATCTACACTGAAATCAATGCATTTACTCAAATAAATTAAATAGGATTAGAAATCGCCATCTACACTAAAATCAATGCATTTAGTGCAAACAATCAAATAGGATTAGAAATCATCTACATTGAAACCAATTCATCTAGTGAAAGTAATCAAATATAATTATAAATTGACATCTAAATTGAAATCAACAAATTTAGTGCAAGCAATCAAATTGTATTAGAAATCACCACCTACACTGAAATCAACGCATCTAGTGCAAGTAATCAAATATCATTAGAAATAAATATCTACACTAAAATCGATGCATATAGTGAAAATAATAAAATAGGATTATAAATCACCATCTCCACTTATATCAATCCATCTAGTGTGAGAAATATTCTTCCCTCTCTCCACCCTCCATCCATATATATATCCCCCTCCATCTCTTCTTTTCTATCTCTCTATCTCACCCCCCTAAACACACACACTCTCGCAATCCATATATATCAATCTCTTTGTCAATCCCCTCCTCTCCCCATCTCTCTCTTCTCCCCTCTCTTCACCTTCCATCTATATCTCTATCTTCCCCCTCTCTCCATCTCTCTCCATCTTCCTTATCACTCACTCAATATCTCTTTCTCCACCTTTATCTCTCTATTTCTTTCTTCTTACCTCTCTCCACCTCCCCCTCCAAGTCCATCTCTCTTTCCCTCCCTCTCTCCACTCTCTCACATCCTATGTATTCCTTCCTCTCTTTCCCTTTCTCTCCCATCTCTCTCCCCCCCTCTCTCTCTCTTCACCCACCAACTATGTTACTATATCCCTCCCTCTCTCATTATATCTCCTTCTCCCCCCTTATCTCCATCTCTCCTTATTTGTCTCTTTATCTCAGTCCCAAACATACATGCTCTCTCTCTGTCTCTCCGTTGTCACTCCTTCTCTCTCTCCACTTTTCACTCTCTATATTTCTTATTTCCTACATCTCTCCCCCTCCAACTCCATCTCTCTTATCTATCCCTCTCTCCTCCTCTCTCTCAAGTCCTCTCTCTCGTCCTTCCTCTCCCTCTCTCTCCCCTAAATCCCTCTCTCTTCTCTCTCTCTCTCTCTCTCTCTCTCTCTCTCTCTCTCCAATACTCTCTCTTCCCCCATCACTCTCCTCCTCTCTCTCATCCTTCCTCTCTCTCCCTTTCTCTCCCACCTCTCTCTTTCTCTTTTCCCTCCAATCCTCTCTCTTCCCCCATATCTCTCTCTCTCTCTCTCTCTCTGTCTAATCCTCTCTCTTACCCCATCCCTTTCTTTCTCTCTCTCTTTCCACCCCTCTCTCTCTCCAACTACATTACTATATCCCTCCCTCTCTCCTTCTCACTTCTTCTCTCCCCCCTTATTTCCATACATCTTACTTTGTCTCTTTATCTCACCCCTAAACATACACACTCTCTCTCCATCTCTCCCTTATCACTCTCTCTCTCTATTTCTTCTTAGTTATGTAAACTAATGAACATAAATATTCGTAAATGTAAAGCACATTATGGAGTAAATATGAAAAGAGGTTTTACTTACTTACCATACCTCTATTTTATTTACATTATTATTTATTTACCATACCCATTTTCTTTACTATGGTATTTGGCCCATAGGCTTGTTATATAATTAGATTTTTATTTATAATCCAATTTGATATATTGTTATTTATTTACCTTACCTCTTTATGCCTCTTTAATATTTATCTATTTACCATACCTCTTTATATCTATTTTATATTTATTTATTTATTTATCATACTTGTTTATACCTCTTTTATATTTATTTATTTACCGATGGTATTTGGCCCATGGTATCAATATTAATTTGTCCCATGGTATTCGGCCCATAGGCTTCATCTAAATAAAACGTCTTTTTAATTTTTTTTTAAATATAAAAAAGTTTATAGAATAAATATAAAAAGAATTTTTATTTATTTATCATACATCTAGTTTATATATTTTTTTATTTATATACCATAGCTCTGGAGTAAGTATAAATTCATTTTACAAATATTTAATTAAAAGAAATATTAAAAGATTTTGGATTTTGATTGTTTGTGTTGAATTAAATCTTTTCCTTTATTTTAGGAAATGGTATTGACTTTAGTAAAGAGTAAAGATGTTTAAAATTTTACTTAATTTGGAAATTCAATGTGGTAATTTTTTTTGTTAAAGGTAAATTTATGATCCATTCAAATTATATAAATAATACATAATTGTATTAGAAATTGATATATGTTCTAGCACAATGCAATTTTTATTTTTTATTTTTAATTTAAAAGTTAAGCCGACATTTTGTATGAGGATGTGACCCACCTGACATTGGGGTCATATTGGGCAATAGATGCGCCTCTTGGCGCAATTAATAGAAAATCATGGTAAGAGAAAATTAAACATATGTATAAATTTATAAAAATTATTGAGAACAATCACTTATATGTAAAGGGATCCAAATTTTCTTTCTTGAAACCAAAAGTATATTATTTGAGTCAATATTATGTCAAAGAAAAGAGTTGAGGTGAACCCTCAAATTTGTATAGAGAATTAGTTGGATGTCTCATGTATTTCACTACAACAAAATCTATAATGTTAATTGTAAGTTTAATTTCTATATTTATGGAATTTATGAAGAATACCCATTGACAAGAACAACAACTTATGGTATGTGTATGCATAATATTTGGATTTTACTTTGACTAGATATGAAAACAATTATTTTGTGGGGTGTGTTGATTACAAGAGGAGCACAACTATGTATGTGTTTAGTATTGGATCGTGTGCAGTACCATGGTTATTAATGAAGAAATCCATTGTGACTCTATTATCTACTAAGGCAGAGTATCATGCAGTAACAATAATTTAAAGTCAATTTGTGTGAATGAAAATAATTTTGAGTGAGTTCTTGCATGAATGAACGAAGTCAATTTTTTTGTGATAACAAATCTGCCATTACATTATCAAGAAATTACCTTTTTCATAAAAAGAGTAAGCATATTGATAAAAAGTATCATTTCATTTGATAAATAATAAATAGTAATGGAAATTGTATAGAGTTATATAGATCAAAATATCAAAAAATATGTTTACAAAACCTTTAGGAAAAGATTTATTTCAAAATCAAAATGAAAATATACATACTAGGAGTATGTATGATGTACCATCATTTCACTGTGGCAACCATTATGAGTTTAACAACATATTTGATATAACAACAAAATTTTGTTTCTATGAGTGAAATAATTAAGGGAGAGAATGTTATCAAGTGTATAACAGGTGGTTGTGATACTGAAGAGCGACTCACACATCTCGTTGAATTCTGAAGGCCCATCATAGCCACAAAATTTATTTAATTTTTTTCACATTTTCCCAATTTAGTGTTGGAATATGTAATTCCTACTTGTATGTGGTTGTGAATCTCTATGTAAGGAGTTTGTTCCTATATCATAGGAGTTAGCTAAATCTATATATTCCTAGTTTGGTGTGTGGTTGAGATATTTTATCAACCACCTTCTTGTGCGTCCAAGATAGTTTCCCCATCTTGAGGCTATAATTCATGTATATATATGTAATCCTTTTGATTAATATAATATAGTGTGCATACTGAGATTTTATCTTAGTATCAGAGCCCATACAGGCCTCAACCTCTGTCCCTCCTGGGCTGAGGGAAATAAGAGTGTATCGGTATTATTATTTTTTTCCGTTCATTCAGGCGAAGGTTGCAGAAGTATGGAGTAGTGGATTTGTGTTTGGAGCCAGAAAAGAGGGCACTCTTAACTGCGTTGAATTGGTTGAATATAGATCGAAGTGGAGCATGGAGAAAGATCGAATTGTTTCTTAGAGGTTGTGTGAAGATAGATTCCTACGTAGAGGCCGTGAAAATTATAAAGTGGATTTGATCCATCATGGAGTTGTCGATTGGTTGCCGTCATTTTTTTTTTCTGCTGGAGGAGACAAAGGCGAGCCATTCTTGAAGCATGGCATGGCGTCGTTCTGCAAAAGGCGACAGGAAATGGAAGACTCCGTGGTAGAGGGAACAAGTAAGAGGAACACTCCTTCACTAACTTTGATGCCCTCGCTAATCCGCTAATGTGCCAAAACTCGTCCTATGCTACAAGAGCCGATGTGTTGCTCTAGAACTGTAGTTGGAGTGCGACTCTAGATTTTTTTCTTGGATGCAGAGTTTCGACAGGATTTGGGGCTGCTAGGGACTCTATGAAGGTGAAGCTAAATCATGATTCGGTAGCAATATTTGGATTGGGCACCATTGCATTGGAGAAGAGGAGGAACGATGCCATGTCACTCGTGTGTGTGAGAGAGGCGGCATTGTGTGAGCATGCAATGTTGCACATTCTCCATGATTGCAGCAAAGAGCCGACTGGTGGATGCGGTCTGAGCGGATCGACTTGGCACAATGGAAGTGTGTCAGTCTGTTTGATGGTAGCACCATGAGATTGATTAATGTTTTGTTTGACCGATAGAAGATGTTGATCATATTTTTGAGGTGACGGCCGAAGATCCTACAATGAAAGTCCTGAAATTTGTTGTTTGTGCTAGCGAGTACGGTGGCAATGGCAGAAACTGCATGATTGGTGGATCTACATGGATATGAAGAGTCTGTTCACCATGAGGTATTATGATGGAGGATGTACCACGTATTTTTTGAAGTTTTTTTAGCTTGCACATTAGATATGATTAGTAAAATTTTTGAGGATTATCCGGAGCATCGATTGTAATTATTCTCATTACTCCACACGATTTAAAATTATTTTATCAGTGCTTTGTTTGCATTATTAAGTCAACAATTGAAGCTTGTCACGGATTCCATAATATGGACCTTTCACCATACTAAAATAAATATTGCTGAGATTGGGCTTTACTTGCTTCTTGAGATGTTGAAGAATTTTGAGATATCTAAATTTTGAAATCAGTTCCACCAAAGCTATTTCTTGAAAATTGATAGATAAAAGGATCAGTATGGGGAGGATGCACTCAAAGTAGGAATAGGTGGCGATGAAGGTCATGATCCATTTTATATATACCAGTGGTTCTTTGTGTTTTAAATGGGATCACGATGGGAAGTTTTTAATCGTGTTAAATGTGAATTCTCGAATGCTGATGAAGCCACTTTTGAGGAAGAAACTGATGCCTCAAAAGATGTGGTTGGTACCCATGTATTTGCAGTGGCTAAATCCATCAGGCACTGGATCTGCAAATATTTCCAGGAAAGGATTCAATGGCATTGGGAACCTGGTACTGGAGGTGAATCCATGAAAGGATTCAATGGCGCTGGGAACCTGGTACTGGAGGTGGGTGAATTTGATTTCAGTAATGTCATTTAGAAGAAGGGAGTGTTTATTCTGTGGTGCTAGTGAGCACAGATTCTAACCCCTGTTGAATGATTGTGCATTCAATGGTGAGAAATACCCCTAATATATGCATAGAATTTCGTCCAGACATAGTGGAATTGGAAATGTGATGCGCTGTGTGTTGTTGTGTTAGTGAGCACAGACTTGGGCCCTTATTGAATGAGATGGTGTGGTAGTTGAAGTTTCACAAGAGTTTTTTGTGTTTGTGCTCAGGTTTGAAAAGCCATTGGTGGAAGAGAGACTGGTTTGAGAGTCACTTGTGTTATTGGAGGAAAACATACCTTGACATCACCTTCAGGAGATTCGATGTCGGAGAGCTATAGACTGGTGCAGGATGACTGAAGTCGTGGAAAACCAATGTGAAGACCTATTTTGGAATACATTACATAGCGAGAAGATAAAGGAAGCTCAAGTGTCTTGTTTATGCCCATGTGTGAGGGCGACAATGTTGGTGCTGGTGCAGATAGAAAAGTGAAGATATGCGTCGTAGATGTTTGCCTGTTTTTTTTGCTATAGATCGAATCATTCATATTTTGAGGACTCGGTTTTTGTATGGAAAGAGGGTGGAGGAGGCCACTGAGAAGGGTCGAGTCCTTGAATGTTGGTTTTAATGTGCTATCAGCAGAGGTGTTAGAGGGTTGGTAGTGTGGCACAGTGGGAGCGTGGCCATAGTCATTTTCTTTGTGCCAACTGAACCTTTCTACCTCATGTTTTTTGAAGGTGAAATAATGCCTGCGTGCTTCTGTTGGCATTTTGTTTTGGTTTCAATTTTTTTTAAGTTCTTGTTGGAAGGAACCGGTGGTGGCTTCACCTCCATGCTCGAGTTGAACAAGGCAGCTTCATGTTGGAAGATTTTTTGTTTTGTGTTGTGATCCAATCATGGGAAATTGAAAGAGTCGAGTGCCAAGATGGTGCTTTATATGAGATAAAATCCCTGTGATTTATATATGTCGTGATTAGATCCATTTATGTTGCAAAAATCACCTGGTTCCATTATTGATTACTAGTGTTGAGAGCATGGCCTGGCATAGAGAAGAGGCCGATAGACTGTTGGCTCTTCTGCAGGTGTCAAAGGAGGCGCGAGAGCATGCAGAGTCATCGCGAGGCTTCCAACTTCCTGTGTTTGGGATCGGCTTGGTTGAAGGTTGTGCGTTTTTTCCTCATTGGTGTAACCGCAACATGTAGCACGTGAAGCTGTTTGAGGGCACTATTTCGAGTGAAATAGTTAATGGGATGGTTGGATTATTTAATGCTCTTCTTTATCTTTGTATTTATAACTAGTTGATATAAATTCGATTGTTTTTTTTAAAGCACGGTTGTTTGTACACGCTTCGGTAAATGATAATTTTATGGTGAAATTATCTTGGAATTAAAATCAATATATATATTGAGATTGGCCATCTCAATATGAAGTTATTTTTTTAGAATTGGCTACTCTAATGAATGATAGATGAAACATGAAGATCCAAGTCTTAATTGAAAAAGACAAAGATGCCCAAGATATGAACAATGAAAAGATGAGGTGAAGGAGTAGAAAAATCGATTATGATGGAAAACTAAGTTGAAATTTCTTTTGTGTGAGTTTCTTGGAATAGACTCTTACTGATGAGTCACATAGTTGAATGGTAAGCAAGTCTAGGATGGTTTTGCAGTGGTCTTTGCATGTACCTGGTAACTCCAAGAGTTGGAGTGTGTAATGTGAGCCTTGTAAAAGCATATGTATCCTCGTGAAGTTCATGGTTATCTAAAAACCACTTTGTAATTGACACTTCGTAATTACAAGTTTGTGGTCAGCCAAAAACAATTTCTTGTCACTTTGAAGTGATGGTTTGTTGTGAGCCATAAACCACATGCGAGCCCTAGTGGCTACAGAGCCTTTAAGGCTATAGAGCTTTCCTGGCTACAGTGCCACGGGTGCACATAGAAGCATTAGTGCTCACAGAGGAGCGTTCATGCTCACAGTGAAGTATGAGGTCTACAGAAACACCTTACTCACAGGAGAAACTTAGTTTCTCACAGGTCTCAGTTTACTGAGCACATAGCAGCCAACACTTATTTGGGGGGTGATTTGAAGATACAGGTACATGTATGCAGTGATAATGGTTGATAGAACCATGTATGCGAAGGACATGTATGTAGTGATAATGGTTGATAGAACCATGTATGCGAAGGACATCCTACGAGACTAGCGGTTGCAACGTTTGGTACCCATGCATTTTGGTGGATGGTTGCTCCTTTATATAGATGTCTACATATCCTTTTTTGTTATCTTTGACCACAACTAGATTTTGTGAATCGATATCGAGACAAGTAGTCATTAAGGGGGTGTGTTGGAATATGTAATTCCTACTTGTGTTGTTCCTATATCATAGGAGTTTGATAAATCTATATATTCCTAGTTTGGTGTGTGGTTGAGATATTCTCTCAACCACCTTATTGTGCCTCCAAGATATTTTCCCTATCTTGAGACTATATTTATGTATATATATAATCATTTTTATTAATATAATATAGTGTGCATACTGAGATTTTATCTTTTAGATTCCAAGCTTTATTAATAAAGAGAAATTTGGCTTTTAAATTTAATTAATCAATTAAAATTTATTGCGCCGAGAGGTGCATCTACAGCCCAATATGACCTTCATCTCAGGTGGATCACATCCTCATACAAAATGTCAGCTTAAATTTTAAATTTACAAAAAATAAAAAAATAAAAAAATAAAAAAATAAAATCACATTGTGCTAGAACATATATCAATTTCTAATAAAATTATGTATTATTTGTATAATTTGAATGGATCATAAATTTACCTTTAACAAAAAAATTTACCACATTGAATTTCCAAATTAAGTAAAATTTTAAAAATATTTACTCTTTACTAAAGTCAATACCATTTCCTAAATGAAAGGAAAAGAGTTAATTCAACAAAAAGAATCAAAGATTTAATCTGCTTTATATTTATGAATATTTATGTTCATTAGTTTACATAACTAAGAAGAGAGAGAGAGAGAGAGAGAGATAGAGAGTGATAAGGGAGAGATGGAGAGAGAGTGTGTATGTTTAGGGGTGAGATAAAGAGACAAAGTAAGATGTGTGGAAAGAAGGGCATAGAGAAGAAGTAAGAAGGAGAGAGGGAGGGATATAGTAATGTAGTTGGAGAGAGAGGGGTGGAAAGAGAGAGAGAAAGAAAGGGATGGGGAAGAGAGAGGATTAGAGAGAGAGAGAGAGAGATATGGGGGAACAAAGAGGATTGGAGGGAAGAGAGAGAGAGAGAGGTGGGAGAGAAAAGGAGAGAGTGGAAGGATGAGAGAGAGGAGGAGAGTGATGGGGGAAGAGAGAGTATTGGAGAGAGAGAGAGAGAGAGAGATCAGGCAAGAGAGAGGGATTTATGGGAGAGAGAGAGAGAGGAAGGAGAGAGGGATTGATAAGAGAGATGGAGTTGGAGGGGAAGAGATGTAGGAAATAAGAAATATAGAGAGTGAGAAGTGGAGAGAGAGAAGGAGTGACAAGGGAGAGACAGAGAGAGACTGTGTATGTTTGGGGCTGAGATAAAGAGACAAATAAGGAGAGATGGAGATAAGGGGGAGAAGGAGATATAATAAGAGAGGGAGGGATATAGTAGCATAGTTGGTGGGTGAAGAGAGAGAGAGAGAGGGAGAGAGAGGATGTGAGAGAGTGGAGAGAGGGAGGGAAAGAGAGATGGACTTGGAGGGGGAGAGGAAGAGAGGTCAGAAGAAATAAATAGAGAGAGAAAGGTGGAGAGAGAGAAAGAGTGAGTGAGTGATAAGAAATATGGAGAGAGAGGTAGAGAGGGGGAAGATAGAGATATAGATGGAAGGTGAAGAGAGGGAAGAAGAGAGAGATGGGGAGAGGAGGGGATTGATAAAGAGATTGATATATATGGATTGCGAGAGTGTGTGTGTTTAGGGGGGTGAGATAGAGAGACAGAAAAGAAGAGATGGTGGGGGATATGGATATGGATGGAGGGTGGAGAGAGGGAAGAATATTTCTCACACTAGATGGATTGATATAAGTGGAGATGGTGATTTATAATCCTATTTGATTATTTGCACTATATGCATTGATTTTAGTGTAGATGTTTATTTCTAATGATATTTGATTACTTGCACTAGATGCATTGATTTCAGTGTAGGTGGTGATTTCTAATACAATTTGATTGCTTGCACTGAATTTGTTGATTTCAATTTAGATGTCGATTTATAATTATATTTGATTACTTGCACTAGATGAATTGGTTTCAATGTATATGATTTCTAATCCTATTTGATTGTTTGCACTAAATGCATTGATTTCAGTGTAGATGGCGATTTCTAAGCCTATTTGAGTAAATGCATTGATTTCAGTGTAGATGTTGGTTTCTAGAGAGAGAGAGAGGGAGTGATAAGGAAGATGGAGAGAGCAGGAGAGAGGAAAAAAGGAAGAAAGAGAGATATTAATGGGGGAGAGGGAGAGAAGGGGAAGATAGAGATGTAGATGGAAGGTGAAGAGAGGGAAGAAGAGAAAGATGGGGAGAGGGGGTGATTGAAAAAGATATTGATATATATGGAGTACGAGAGAGCGTGTGTTTATGGGGGTGAGATAGAGAGACAAAAAATAATAGATGGAGAGGGATATAGATATGGATGGAGGGTGGAGAGAGGGAGGAATATTTCTCGCACTAGATGGATTGATATAAGTGGAGATGGTGATTTCTAATCCTATTTGATTATTTGCACTAGATGCATCGATTTTAGTGTAGATATTCATTTCTAATGATATTTGATTACTTGCACTAGATGCATTGATTTCAGTGTAGGTGGTGATTTCTAATACAATTTGATTGCTTGCACTAAATGTGTTGATTTCAATTTATATGTCGATTTATAATTATATTTGATTACTTGCACTAGATGACTTAATTTCAATGTAGATGATTTCTAATCCTATTTGATTGTTTGCACTAAATGCATTGATTTCAGTGTAGATGGCAATTTCTAATCCTATTTGATTTCTTTGAGTAAATGCATTGATTTTAGTGTAGATATTGGTTCCTAGATATTGGTTCACATTCTATCATTCATGTAGTTTTAAAAACTTCAGATACCATTAGAATTATAATTCAACTATCCAACTAAAACATTTAACAATAAATATCACATGCCATGCCAATTATAATTCAACTATCCAACAAAAATATTTAACATTAAATATCAAATGTCAAATGTAATTCAATGACAACATTACTTCACATTCACATGCCAAAAGTACTAAAACCATCCAAAGAAAACTGAAATCAATGAACAGAGATTATTAAAATCTGAAAAAGACATTTAAAACAAAATATACATCATATATATGAATATATCAATCAAAATCAACATAAATGGGATGATCAATATAGATGGACCACTTAGACAATGAGATGAGACAACCTCTTTCTGATTCTTATGATCAATCTTAAACTATTTTATGAAAGATAGATAAACCATTTAAATATTTAGCTCAAACTCTTGTAGTAAACACCATACCTCAAGTCTCTCTTGCTCTCCAATATTATTAGGTTTAGTTATTATAACACAAAAATCATTCTACATTGTCATTTACGCTTACACTGAAATCAATGAACACTATTAATCCAATGACTTTACAAGTAATGTACCATCATACATGCAATTATATCAAATCAGAAATCAACATATACTACATAATGAAATCAATGCGGATTGTTTTGTTACAAGTAACATTTCAATTTACCACGTGCAAATGTAGGTTCACATTATATCATTCATGTAGTTTTAAAAACTTCAGATACCATTAGAATTATAATTCAACTATCCAACTAAAACATTTAACAATAAATATCACATGCCATGCCAATTATAATTAAACTATCCAACAAAAATATTTAGTTCATTAAATATCAAATGTCAAATGTAATTCAATGACAACATTACTTCACATTCACATGCCAAAAGTACTAAAACCATCCAAAGAAAACTGAAATCAATGAACAAGTTATTAATCCAATGACTTTACAAGTAATGTACCATCATATGTATGCAATTATATCAAATCGGAAATCAACATATATAATGTAATGAAATCAATGGGGATTGTCTTGTTACAAGTAACATTTCAATTTACCACATGTGCAAATGTAGGTTCACATTCCATCATTCATGTAGTTTTAAAAACTTCAAATGCCATGCCAATTATAATTCAACTATCTAACAAAATCATTTAACATTAAATATCACATGCCATGCCAATTATAATTCAACTATCTAACAAAAACATTTAAAACATTAAATATCACATGCCATGCCAATTATAATTCAACTATCCAACAAAAACATTTAACATATATGTCCAAAAATATGTCCAAAAAACATATTGTAGTAAAATATGTCCAAAAATTGTAAATCTCACTCAAGTATCAAACTGTATCAAGTTTAACAAATTTTAAAACCATCTAAATTTTGAAATAAAATCAAATCTCCTGTATGTCTTGTCCGTCAAATGGAAGATCTAGCCTCTGGGTCCCGGTTGGCTCGCTATCTTGTAAAGGGAAAACCTACATACACAATGTACATGTACTTGAACATTAAAATTTGAAGTTTTAAAAATTAACGAGAATATATATATCTAGAACTTCATGTAAAAAAACAAAATATAACAAAAAAATCGCGCAATACCTCGTAAGGTTGCCTCTCCA
Source organism: Pinus albicaulis (assembly GCA_034641835.2). Taxonomy (NCBI): domain Eukaryota; kingdom Viridiplantae; phylum Streptophyta; class Pinopsida; order Pinales; family Pinaceae; genus Pinus; species Pinus albicaulis. The sequence continues at coordinate 392,751,734 of CM076583.1, read as the reverse complement.
TTTGATGAAGAGTATCTGCCATAGAAACATCTCTAGTGGTAACCTGTACAATATACATGTACAGTTAAATATAAATTTATATATATATATATACATAAATAATTTATATAAATTAAAAACTTTCAAATGAAAATGCACGTGTGTACATATATATAAACTTATTTGAACAACAATATTAAAAAAAAAAACTAAAGACAACTTCTTCAAATGCTGTGGATGTCCCTATCTCCGTCGCTAAAGTCCTCGGATTAAAAAAATCTTCTATACAAACCTAAATTCAAAAATTTTTAAATAACTCAAAATATAGATCTCTCTCTCTATATCTCAATTTTTTATGGAACTTTTTGAGGTAACATAAATTTTGAACTTGTGAAAAATTGTCCATACTTGGTCATCTCCCAATCAAGTAGAAGGTATATCTCCTAAAGAAGAAGAAGGTACCGGGATCCCAAAAACATCAGACGGAATCGGTACCTGTTAAAACATTTTATCGAATTATATATATACATACATGTACATGTGTGGCAACAATTATTTATTTTAGAGTCACTTAAAAAACACTAACATACATGTGCCAACATATCATGATGGGCATACCCATCTGCATCGTTTGAGCCAGAGGTCCCGAACGTAATATTAACATTTTCATCACGCATCATGCCTGAGAACTGCAAATGGTGTTTTAACATATAATCATACCTTTTTGTTAGATTAATGTACACATACAAATAAATGTATACATATGTACATACACATGTATTTATTACAAATTGTACACATGTATATGTAAATATAATTTCAAATCCTAAGGTCACTAACACATACCGTTCCGGTGCCCTCTTCCTCACGAAAAATTCGGTCTTGCAGACCATTGCGACAATTTATTGCGTATGTTCGGAGATCTTCAACATTCATGTTGTAAATCTCCTCATCTGTATGATAAACAAAATTGGCACGTGAATATTCACGTGCTCTTTGTCGATTTAAGCCAAGATCGACTCCACTCAATCCGCTATGAACATTTTCAATCATAACATCTCTTGCTTCACGACTTATTTGAGAAGTCGCATCCATCTCTGATCGCGAGGTTTCGACTCGAGACGGTCGACTCACCAATGGCGGCTCAGGGCGAGGCAACTCCACATCTCGCTTTGCGCCCTTACGTTGACATAATCGACCTCTCCCCGGGCCAAAAAATTCTGAAGGAAGATCATTGTAGTCGGGTTTCATACCCTTAAAAAATTCTGCATAAAAAATTTGTGCAAAATAAAGAGGAACCTCATCGTTCCATGGAAGCCTTCCAAAGGCCGCAAGATGTCGACTATACAAATATTTTGCTATGTCTGGGTGCTTGAAATATTGCACCTTCAACATCTTTCTTTTTGGCCCTTCCTTAAAATTAAACATTGACTTAGCCTCCTGTCTTGAAACTTGTTTTTTTATGTCCTGCCATTTATCTGGACCTATCACTGCTTCTCTTCTCTGTCTCATCACTTCTACAAACGAATCAGTGGTTGGCCCCAAATCTTTGTACACTTTTACCATTTCACTCAATGAATGTGTAACTATCTGTAGGCTTTGTCTACTCTCAGCAGGTAGAGTCAAATCTTGGAGATCTGTCTGCAATTTTGCATAAAGGCTTTGACACCTTTGTAAGGTGCATTCCGCCATGTTCCTTTCCCATGGTATATCAGTAATCTCAGCCGGATAAGCTGTGCTAGGTTGACAACCTTCTTCTTCAATGTAGCGCGCTGCCCTGCGTCTTTTTTGACCACTGGCTCGAACATTTTGAGCCTCTGCATCAATATATATATAATTTCATATATTAGAAAAAACATGTGTAAAAAAAGTTGTGAAAATTTAATGAAAAAATATTGAAATTGATGGCAACCTTGATGTTGTTGGTTAACATCATCTCCAACATGACCCTGCTGAGAACCAGCCCCAGAATGATGCTGCTGAGAACCAGACCCACAGCGACCCTGCTGAGAACCAGCCCCACAATGATGCTGCTGAGAACCAGACCCACAGCGACCCTGCTGAGAACCAGCAGCCGTTGATTGCTGGCCTTCGGGGGAATAAATATCACCCCCTCTACCTCGACCGGTTGAACCTTGGCCACGCTCCATTGATGGAGTAGAAAGCCTTCTCCTCTTGCCTCCTAAAAATTAAAATATGAAACTTGTTAACAACTAATTTCACTCACAAAGTTAGTAAAAAATCAATTCCATATGTACACACATGTATGTAGATTTAAGATTATATTTAAATACCGTGAACATCCTCCGATCCCCGAGACTCCATATGGGATTCGGTTGATCTTAGTCTTTCATCCTCCATGATGTATATCTATTGGTCAACATTCACAAAATAGATTTCAAAAAATCAATACCTCAGAGTAAAATCCAATTTGGGGATGTTAAATCCAATATGTTCTATATTTCTTACATTTCAGCCCTCCTATTTTTCTTTCCAACCAAGGTTTATAAAATAACATGAGAAGCAACATGATACTTAGAACAATCATTTTCATTATCTATATGGAAGGCAAGAATGATTATATCCCCTTGAGCTTAAGGGTATGTAGTTTGTCAATTTTTATCATATATTTTTTGGTAAGTGTAAATGTTTTTTTTATCTATAGTACACGTCATGAGTTCCCCACTTTTACCTTATGTAAAGCATGATTCTAGGATTACTAAAATTTGTACTTGGTTTTTAAAGAATATATCAAATAAAGTTTTTGAGAAGCAAATATGGCTTTTTCCTTAGAATTTGGCACTTTGAATTTCCTTACCCATATTTCTTGTTAATGATTATAACCTTAAAATGGCTAATATTGGTTTGTCATCATCATCTAAAAATGACTTGGCACATGAAAATTTACCATGTCCATCATCATCACTTCACACCATTTCATACATGACCCCTTCTACATATTATATGCATGAATTTTTGAAATGTCATCCTCTCTACCTATCCCATGAATGATTGTGACAACAGGTGAATAAAATACAATTTATAAGCAGAAGATAGTTTCTAGCTTGTCCTCCTCCATCTGCCCCATAGCTAGTGATTTCTCAATTTTCCACTTCCAACTTTCTATTCTCGAAATTCATTAGCAGCTAATTTTATCGATAGCCACACCACTATACATATAATTATCATATTATACACTACTACATTAATGAACTCTACATTGTTTGTTATTGTAAAGTCCAATAACAAACAATGTTAATTGAGTTTAGTAGTGCATATAACAATTTCTTTGACTTCCAAGTGTGTTGTGACTAAATAGTAGAATTAACTACCAAAATGAATTTCCAAAATAAAATGTTGGAAGAGAAAAATAGGCAATCATTAGATATGGAGTGCGTGGAGGAGGACAAACTTATACTGATCATTTCCTTATCAAATTTCCTTTATTCACCTATTGTCACAATCAATCGTGGTCTAGATAGAAGGGATGACCTACCATAAATTCAATCATATAATGTGTAGAAGGGTCATATGTAGATGGTGTGAAACGATGATTACAATCATGATAATTTTTCATCTACTAGGCCATTTTGAGATGATGATTACAAACTAGTGCTAGCCCATTAAAGGTTATAATCATTGGTGCCTAATGTGGGGTGGACAATTTAAATCAAGTTCATATCAAAGTACAATTTAGCTCATTTTAGTCAAGGTTAGTTAGAAGAATTAGCTATTGGTTTCTACCTTCAATTTCCTCTGAAAATGAATGTGTACGTGCTTTTGAGAGACAGTAGAGACATTAGAGGAACAAGGTCCAAATTTTTGATGAAAATGTGCTATGAAAGTAAAGGGTTTTAAAGGCAAGCATGTACAAGGCATAGTTGAGCCAAAATGTTCTTCAAGAAGGGCCTAATTATTTGGGTCTTGGTTATGGAAAACATGGAAAATGCTCCAAAGCCAAGGAGGCTTGTGAGGTTTGTGTTCATGATGAATGGAACATGTACATAGTTTACCTTAAAGTTGGTGTGTTTTACGAATATTAAAAAATGAAGAACTTCTATTTAGATCCATTCCAGAGATTGACTGCAGGGGCATTTACTAGATATGTCACCTTTCATAAAAGATGAGATCCAGAGGCTACCTGGCCCTTTACAGACTCTGCCTATAGAACTTGTAGAAGTAAACACTAGAGGCATTAACAATATCAAAGAACTAGACATGGGAATGTGTCCCTTTCCCTACGCAAAAAAATAATTCTTGAGGTACTAGTTAATCTTCATAGACAGGTCATCAAGCAAGTCAATGTGATCATCCCTCCTTCCCTCCCTTCTAAAATAATTATGTTTTGCGGGTCAAAAAGACAAAATATGGAGACAATTATCACCAAATCCAACGTACGATTATGCATGATGGAGACTATCTAGCGCTTTCCCTTGTTAGAGAAAGTACATGAGCTCTATTATTTGAGCTAAGAGTCAGTTGTTTGAAGAGGCATGTTTTGTCGACTTGTTTGGTTGATGGTTTTGTACACCAATATGTAAGAGTACATGGACATATTCACATGATGTGAATTTTTTTTTCTTTGAAGGAGAAAATGATGTGTTTTCAATTTGATGGTTTTGTTTGTGACAAGATGTCACAAGATTTTGGTGTAAGTGGTGGTGCTACTATTGAGGCATGATGTATGGTGACCAACACATCTTGATATCGTCGGAGATTGAGACAATGTTGTGTATAATGTTTGTGTTTCACATAAATAGACAAGAGTTCGTTGGTTCTTAAACCCTTATTACGTGATGAGGTGGCAACATCACATGATGGAGTGGGGAGAAATGGGGGTGCTTAAGGGGTATGAAGGATACTCTTCAACTCATGAAGCATAGGGTATGAATTGGTGGGATGACCTAATGTGTCTCAAAGGGCACACGGGGGACTAACCTTGTGTATTTTTGGTTGAAGGTTCTTTCTAAAATAAAAATTATAAATAACTATGGAAACTTGCATTAACAAATTATCCTACAAAAATTATTGTAGAAAATTTTCAAAATTGAAATGCAACCTTAAATTCCTTGCATTCTTTCATCAACTTTGTTAATAATTGAATAGTCTACTAGTTGACTATATTACCAACTGCAATGAATATTGTCTTTTCCTAATGTTCATTGTGAAAATGGATCCTCACATTAATGTGATAGGATCTTTTTCATCTCTCGAGTTACTAGGTCAAAGCATCCTAATGGGTAAATTAATTGTGAGATAAATTACAAGCATTAAATGTCAATCCAGGTTCTTATACTTCTGAAGTACACTTGCACAATATATGCTAAAGCCAAAATATGGAGACAATTATCACCAAATCCAACGTACGATTATGCATGACGGAGAATATATAGCGCTTTCCCTTGTTAAATATATTAACAAGGGAAAGCGCTAGAGATTCTCCATCATGCATAATCGTACGTTTATGCTTATAGAGTGAAAAAACTAAAAGAATCAACTTGTAGGGTCATTTAAATGGGGGGTGGAGAATTCCTGGGTCTTTGCAAATTCAAAGTATGGTGCATTTGCATGAAGCAAGATGTTGAAAGTAGAGTTATGTTAGACACACATAAATGCAACAAATATGGAAATTTGTACATGAGCTAGATATTATTTCCTTTAATATGTGATCCATGCCTTTCTCTAATTCATATTTTTATCTCTTCTATTAATTAAATGTTATTCTTTCTATGTATTGTTCTAGTACAAGGGGGTGAAATAATTTCGTATCATTTTCTAAGTGGTGAGGTCTTTTGAATCTCCAATAGTTGTGTTGGTGTGGTGGGAACCATGCTAGGAGTTGGGCATTCCATTGATATGGTCAAGGTACTTAGTGTATGAGGAGCATCCAAAATTAGGCGGATTGGGATCTTGATGAGGGGGATATGTCACTTGATGCATGGAGTGATGATGGTATTTGATGAGTACAGGACACATATAGATGAGATGAGTGTCTTTAACATAGAGCACTCAAGGGCATGCCAAATACTAATTAACCGAGTTCGTGACATAATAAATGATGGAAGAGGAATCATCAACATATGAGGTTGGTGTAAGTGGTGGTGCTACTATTGAGGCATGATGTATGGTGACCAACACATCTTGATATCGTCGGAGATTGAGACAATGTTGTGTATAATGTTTGTGTTTCACATAAATAGACAAGAGGTCGTTGGTTCTTAAACCCTTATTACGTGATGAGGTGGCAACATCACATGATGGAGTGGGGAGAAGTGGGGGTGCTTAAGGGGTATGAAGGATACCCTTCAACTCATGAAGCATGGGGCATGAATTGGTGGGATGACCTAATGTGTCTCAAAGGGCACACGCGGGACTAACCTTGGGTATTTTTGGTTGAAAGCTCTTTCTATTAAAATAAAAATTATAAATAACTATGGAAACTTGCATTAACAAATTATCCTACAAAAATTATTGTAGAAAATTTTCAAAATTGAAATGCAACCTTAAATTCCTTGCATTTTTTCATCAACTTTGTTAATAATTGAATAGTCTACTAGTTGACTATGTTACCAACTGCAATGAATATTGTCTTTTCCTAATGTTCATTGTGAAAATGGATCCTCATGTTAATGTGATAGGATCTTTTTCATCTCTCAAGTTACTAGGTCAAAGCATCCTAATCGGTAAATAAATTGTGAGATAAATTACTTGCATTAAATGTCAATCCAGGTTATTATACTTCTGAAGTACACTTGCACAATATATGCTAAGCAATTAACTCTCAATCAAAAATGGAAATGTAGACATAATGTATACACACTTTACATTAAGAAAACGTGTTCATGCACATGCTTTTGAAAAAAGAAAGGCATTTAACATGCTTCTTCATTCAAAATAAGTATTTAAAAAGCCCTAAAAAGAAAGGCATTTAGCATGCTTCTTCATTCAAAATAAGTATTTAGAAGGCCCTAGAAATGAGATAAACTATATGAAGTGCTGGAGAAATTCCAAAGTTTTGGTTCTTAAAGTAAAAAAAATAAAAAAATCATATCATATCTAACTAACAAAAATCAACGTTTAAGGCTAATACTAAGAGAAAAGAAACGCAAAAAGGAATAAAGTAATAGAGTTCCTCATTAGTGGAGTTTCTAGTTTTGTGATAAAGAATAATACCATATTGACTAGGGTCAAATCAATTGAAAACATGATAGACAATAAATCATTGAACTTTTTATGATCCAATTATTTTTTCAAATACACAACAAGGATAAGTTAAATTTAACTTCTACAAACACTACAATGGTTCATACAATTTAGAAAAAGTTAATTAATTGAACCTATAATATGGTTTTTATAATTCCTATCTAAACCAAACCAAAATCTATTACTTTCCAACAAACTAATCATTTACTTAAAATCCTACTATGAAATTGACAATGTTCATATCTTCTATAATAACAACATTTGATATTTAATTTAACAAAATATAAACTACGTGGTAGGTAAGAGGGTTGCTCTTTAGTGGATGAAAATTAATCTTTTGAGGATTGTTCTATTGTCTTGTTTTGGGTATTGCTAATGCTTTAATGCTTGCTTATGATTGAAATACATGTTCAGGAGTAGGATCTAGGATCTACGTACATGCTTTTGAGAAAATTTTTGATGAAAATGTGCTATGAAAGTAATATCACGAAGCTTTATCATTACACACAGGTCTAAGAGTTCTACTACGAACCAATGGTGTTATGACCACTCATGTTCCAAGTAAGCTGATCTAAACCAGTACTCATGCTTTTATTAAGACTGTAATCATAGTATTGTTATGAATAATGATAGTGTAATCATAGTGATTTATCTGTGTTTATACTAATGAATGATCATATTGGAATACTAGTATAACAAGTACGATTTCAACTACATGCACGGAATCTAAAATCTAAAAGTTAATCAAATCTAAAACTAAGTTTGAAACAAAAAATAAATTAATTTGAAATCTAAACAGTAAGAACATCTAAAAAATAAAAATAAAAACTAAACTACGTGCCTTACTCTACAGCTTAAACTAAAAATCGAAATTACAATCTACAATTAAATAAAAGTCGAACTTAAAACATAACAAAGAAAACTTACGCTATAAAAAGAAAATCGAATCCTAACCCTACGTTAACACAATGAATTAAAAATGAAATTGATCAGAAATTGAAAAAATGCCGGCGTGAAAAAATCTAACGCAATTTTTTTGTGTTTCTGACTTTCTCGTTTTGAGTTTACGCAGGTCCACTTGGACGTGGGTCTGGACGGCAGCTCGGGCAGGAGGAAATGGTGCATACGGCAAGGAGCTTGGACGGGAAGGCGGGTTTGGAGATCCATCTCTGCGTTCAACCTTTTTTGTTTGTTGTTTGTGTGCAGGAGCAGGTTGATATGGATGGCGGGCAGAAGAGAGGACGCAGGAAAGATTTAGATGAAGAAGCTAGGGCAGCGTGAAGAAGTTGACAGATGCAGCGTGCGTTTGACCTTTGTTTGAATTTGCGGAAATTACTTCAATGTTTTACATAATTGAAATGGTCCCTTTGACAGTGTTTTTCACAGATCAATAATACATAAACAGTCCTGTTTCTGAGATTTTCTACAGACATTACAAATAATAATCTGTAGCACAACATATACTCAAGTTTATACAGATTACTATTTTACACAAAAAAAAACAATCATAACACACTGCTGGAAAATGTTCATATGTTACTATTTTACACGCTTGTTTACATAGGTTTCATATAACCAGTTTACAGATAAAGCTCAACGTACCCGGCAGATGATAAAGCTCAACGTACCCGGCAGATCTTAACCTCGACCAGCAATGAATCGCGCGGAAACAATGAATCGCGTTGAACCTCGACCACCAATCGCGCGGAAATCGCCCAGCGGAAATCGACAGAAAACAAAAAGACGCGCGGAAACAATGAAAACAGTAAACTGACAACCTTCGCGGGCGATTTATTTATAAAAACGTAGTTCGGCCGAACTTACAAGTTCGGCCGAACTCATAGTTCGGCCGAACTTTAAAATGAGTTCGGCCGAACTATTATTGCCGGTTTTGCAAACCTCCGGCAAAAATTCTGTTTACTGGGCCGTCAAAGTGCCGTCAATATTAACGGACTCAAAAGTTCGGCCGAAGGTACTAAAATAGTTCGGCCGAACTATTATAAAGTTCGGCCGAACTTTATAAAATGTTCGGCCGAACTATGGCCGAAATTTTTTTTTTGCCCCCGATTCTCACAAAAGTGTAACCCAGCTTCACGTTTCCGCCCTGCAACTATCTAAGTTATTGCAACAACTCTGTTGTAACTTATAGTTGTTGCAACATTGCTGCATCATATTGGTGTTATAACTCCATTGGTTGTAGGTGTTATTGTGGTTGCAATTCTATTAATTATATGTTATTGTTTCTGCAACTGCATTAGTTATAGCTATTTTGTTGCTGTGACTTCATTGGCTGAAGGATATTGTGTAGTTGTTATTGCTGTCGCAACTTTGTTAGCTATAGCACATTTTGCTGCAAGTACCATAACTCGTTGTTATAAATAGAGTACCGCATACAGTGGTCAAATTAATAGTTGAAATCTTGGTTTTTATATACTATAACTTGCACTTATGTGATTTTTGTTTACATGTTCGATATAAGTTTGTAAAATGACAATTGTAGCTGCATATATGGATCTGATGTCACTCTATCATTATCTACCTAAAAAATACAATACTCACTGACAATTTTTTTTTAGCTACATAGCTGGCTTTTATCAAGCATCCTAGTATTGGGATTTATTCTGCTTGCTTGGCATTACCAGTTGTCTTTTTTGGTGTGATTTTGTTGGGACATCTTCACGTGTTTACTTAGACTGTTTACGACAATGAAGGAGGTGAAAACATTAAACCGTTACCAATTTCATGGAACTAATGCTTCTGTATATCATGACTTTCACTTTGCTTCAAAGTCGGTTGTGTCACGGTTGTGTTCAGGGTTAGTATCAAATGTCTTAGCATACCACTACAGCCATGGGTAAGGTGGGGACCTTTAAGTTGGGCCCTAGACGCAAAACGAAGCCTTGGTCGAAGAGTTTGAGGATCCTTGGATCAAGGCGATCGGAAAAGTACATGGAAAGCTAGAGAAAACCCAGACCACATTCCTCTTGAGAATAGTCAATTCATTTCCCCGCTAGATTCTTTAATCCCGAATATACTGCACATCTCGACCTTGCAATTCAACTTTGCTTCTTCTGTTTTTCCAATTGTTCAACTATGCAAGGACTACTTCTCCCACCTCCTAATTTAAATTTTATGGTTCGAAGTTGCTTTACCTAATTTACATGTTAAATTTTATGGTTCGAAGATGCTTTACCTAATCTACATGCTACAAGATATATGGTTCAACCTGTATTCCTTATTGTTTCAAAAGATATGGTGGATTTTTTTTCCGATATTTAACGTCGGCTTAAGTTCGATACTGTTCACCTGAAAGCTCCTACATTTTTAGCAAACAAAAAAAATAGAAAACAACTATATTTCAGCGGTTGTTAAGATGACTTCAGTTATGCCGAGGTTGTAAAAATTTCAAAATATATCAGCAGTTATTAATATGACGTCAAGGTGTGAGCGGAAACTTTTTGCCGTGTTAAAATTTAAAAAATTTGAAATTTCAGAATCCACCATTAGAAATTGGATAAAATGTGTATAAAATGTATACCAATTAAAGGGAAACCGCCGTATCAGACGTCCTAGGGACTCTCTGTATATTCTTCAGCTCTAGTTTATCTATTTTGGAAGTTTTTCTGTCATATTCATTGGAATGATAAATTTAATTTAGTTAATTTTTTAATGGTTTTTTAAGATGTTGAATTCATATATTTCACACAAAAAATTTACAGATGACAGGCGAAGAAAAACTCCAAATTACAGCCTAATAATTCCGAATGTTTTATGTTTAAACAACGCTTATGACAAGCGCAATGGGTATGTAATGCGAAGGAAATCATGGGGACATTCCAAGCAATGAAATTGTCAATTTATTGTCGATATTGAGGATGGATACACATGAATAAATCTCGAACAAAAAATTCACATGATAATCCTGAACATGTGCGTATAAAATGAAAAGGAAAAGTCATCGCAATTAAGATTAACAGGGTTGAACTTGAATAGGGTTTTGGCAGAGACAGATCTCCTTTTGCGCTGGAAATTCTCTCAGATATCCTCAGCCTCGAAAAATGGCCAGGCGCCACGCGCTTCGACCCCTTACCGCCAGGGCCAGTGAGAGATCCGCGGCCAATTTGATGGCGCGACATATCGAACCGAAAGACTGGTTGCGCGTTGATCCATTCTCCCACGGCTCAGCATGAGCACCAGGTGGCTCAAATATACCCGTTTGAAATGAGCCATCCGTGCCTGTTGTTGCCCACGTCCAGAAGTAGGTTCCATATGATAAGCATGTAGGCAAATTACAAAGACAAAACAACGAAACGAAACAGAGGATTTATGCAACTCTGATACTTTTAACTCCTGGGGAGTGGTTTAAAGAGACGAGAGTTGTGCCTCAATGTGCGTATGCATCACAATGCAGGGGTAGGCGGTGACCCTTCAAATTGTTTCTGGTTGTCGTACCATGTTACCTTGTGAAGTTGTTGAAGGACCAGTGATGGAAACAGCGACATAGGATATGCCTGATGCGGTCCACATCATTGACAAAATTTTCACCATTCGAAATAAAAAAATAAAATTGAGTTAAGCTCGCCTATCGAAATAAAAAATAAAATTGGTTCGCAATAAGCAGCATTTTTGCCTCAATGTGGCCAACTGTGAAACGCAGTTAAAATTGGTTCGCAATAAGGAGCATTTTTACCTCAATGTGGCAAAGTGGGAAACGCAGTTTTGTTAAGAACTTGGCTTTTCATAATGGATTCTCACTTGGTACACATGGGTCATTTGACTAGTGCAATGTATAAATGGAGTCTTACTACTTAGGTTGAAGTAGATTATTGATTAGATTTTTATAAAATTGATGGACATACATGATTTATGAGGCACAATACTTGTTAAGGTTTTGCAAATGGGGTAGCAAGCTAAGTGAGTTTGATTGTGGAGAAAACACACACATGATTCATGAATGGTTTATGAGGCACAATACTTGTTAAGGTTTTGCAAATAGGGTAGCAAGCTAAGTGTGCTTAATTGTGGGGAAAACTCTACAGTTAAGCATGCTTGAGCCACAAGAGTTCTAGGATGGGTGACCTCCCGTGATGTCCTAATTAACATTTCACTAGTTTCAATCCCACTTCTTCATGTGAGCATGGAAACTAGTCACTTAAGACTACCTCTCATGAAAATGACCATAAATGAATAACTTCAGTTGAATCCCAAAAATAATATCTCATCTTATAACATTTTTTTATTTTTTATAAATTATTGTCTCAATTTTTTTTTTCATATATATTTTTCAATATGGTATTAAATTTAATTGAAATAATATATATATGATATTAAATTGAATTAAAAATAATATAAATGTTATATACATTTTTTAAAATTTATATATTTAAAATAATAATTTTTAAACTTATTAAAAATTATATTATTAAAATAAAAATTATAATATAAATAATTTTAATTTCTGTTTTTTTATTGGAATTTGGCAATTTAATCATTTTATTAATTATATAATTTGATTAGATGGTCTAATTTTAAAGATATTAGTCTATTTTAGAAATGGGCATACAATTAGAACTCCTTGAAAGCTATTTTCTATAGTCAATCTATAAATATATATATTTTATATTTGTGCTCCTCTTTAAAGAGATGTTGGATTATGATTCAACATATGTTTTCCTGCGAGGGATATTTTTAGCAAATAAGACCTCGATATAATTACCATCCAATATTAAGGAAAAATTAGGTTTTACTTTTTCATTGAAAAAAATTGTTTTTAGATTTCAATCTATATAAATATTATTTTTCTATTTTTATTAAAATCCAACTACATTGATAAATCTATAAAAATCAGTTACACTTCATTTTGATTGAATTTAAAATAAAAATATTTTAATAATACCTCATCCTTAAGAGATCAAAACCTATTTCTTCTATAAGAATAGGATATGGCTTTATGTTAGTTTTCCCAAAAACCTATTTCTTCTATGATAGTTTTTCCTAACACCTATTTTTCTTTTATGAGAAGATGGAAATGGCTAGTTATGTTTCTTTGAGAGGATAAATTTGGAGATTAGTAATATGGATCACCAATTTTAAATGGTTTTTAAAATTCCAATTATAGATCTCATTACATTAAGAACATTGAAAAATATAATATTTACCCATATTAATAGTTGTAAAACCAAAATAAATATAAAATAAATTTATGTAGATGATCTTTCCAAATTCAATCAATTACAATATTGTAATTTGTACAGGCAAAATGCCTCAAACTCATGTCTATACCAACAAATCTTGAAGGAACATTTTTTAAGTGATTCATAAACCATTCTTATATACGTACCTAGCTAATTTGTATATTCTTAGTCCAGTTATATTGTCGCTCTCTGGAATTCAAAAATTGCGGTTTGAACATTCCCCTCATTATCCTATTGGGATAATTGGGATGGGTCGGAGTAGATAATGAACCGAATCGTTTTACAAATTTTTTAATGAATTTATAATTTTAAGTAATTTTTATAAATAATGTTATGTAAAGTAGATATTTTCAAAGTATAAGTTTTGACAAAAGTATTTTATTAAAAAAATAAGCTTTATTGAAATTTGTTGTTGAATAATTTTGTTTATAACAATTTTACATTTTATTTTTAAAATTATCATAACAAAATATTCAACTTTCAAATAATTTTTATTATTTGAATAGCTATAATTTATCATAACAATGTGTCCCATAACAATGTATCCCATTTAAAAAAAATATGAAGTTTATTAGTGAATAAATGTTTCTTAACATTCATTAATCACAAATCCACTAGTTGTAAATCAAGTACTATTTGTTAAGTTGTAAATCAAGTACTATTTGTAAAGTTTATTTTCTAGTTTATTTTTTATATAATAATTTTTAATTTTGTGTTTATGGTTTTATATAATAAATTAAAAATGATTTTAGGTTTATAATTTTATTTTATTAAAATATATTTTAATTGAAAAATATTGGTTAGCTTAATTAGCTTTTATTAAACATAGATTTCTGGATTTTTTTTTTTTTATATGTCTAAGTGACCAATGTTGGGGTAATGAAATTACTAATGATTATTATTAGTAAGATTTTAACATCAAATTTGATTAACATTAACACTTCAATAATTGTATAACACTAGTATTAATTCTTAATAATATTTTCTAAAAAAACAATAATACCATTAATATTAATTAATATTATTAAGTTTAGATTTAGGTTTAATAATATTAAGTTAGTATATTAATGATTAATATTATTATTATTTAGTATTATTAATAATATTTTAACATTAATTCTCATTAATATTAATATTAATATTTAAGGACAAGTTGGATCAAGAGCTCGAGGGTAAAAGGAAACTAATATACTATAAGGAGGTGATAAACCCCACCCTTGATAATAAGAATAATTTCTCTGTGTTGATCAATACTAAGAAAAAATGAACATCACTAGGATAATAAATAATTCTCATGAGCTTGAGAGTTAGACCTAGTGGTGATCTATTTCCAAGACTCCCTGGAACCATAGAATCTATAAGATTTGAGATACGAAGATGGTGGAAGATGAAAAAAAATTATGTCTCTTGCTCACATCTTCTCTCAATTCCCTAGCATCTACCACACTTCCAATATTCTTGACCTATTAAGCCAACCCACCTATAGCTATATTGGAGCGCTTCTTTCCCTTCTCTTTGATCATAGGAATAAGATTTTTGAAGAATCAAACTTAGATTCTTTTACTTTTTCCTTAGGAATTGTCGTACTCGTAGTTAATCATCATCATTACCATCATCAATAGCAATTCTAAAACACTAATATTAATTATTAGTTATCTATCCCCTAAAAGATAAAATGAATATTAATATTACCGATATTAATATTATTATTTTACCAATTACAATTATTTTTTTTAATAATTTAATTAATTACATCGTAAGGCATCGTTCTTTGAAAATAACTCCCCTAGTTGACATCGTGTACTTGTCTGAAGCGATGGATCAAATGTTAGATGATTGCAGAATCCTCTGCCATTGGATTGAAACAACTAGGAAGATTGAAATAGTTAGAAAAATTATGTATAAAGAATTTTCTCTACTAAAGAAAATGATAACTAGGTAGATATGAATCCCAAAACACCAATTATGGCTTGATATTTCATCTCTTCCAGCTCTCATACTTGACCCTCGATCCAATAGTATAAAGTATTTCATTATTGCGCTAGTAAAAGAAGATCCGAGTGAAGGAATTCTCTTAAATGTGCCATCTTTAGCTTTTTCACATTTGATTTGGGATTTCTTATAAAGAAGTTGTTATGAAGCTTTTCTAGTCCAATTCTGTGCTCCATTGATTTGAAGCAGCTACAGCTAGAGTCGAGGTTTAGGCACTACAAATTGTCTTTTTTTCTAAAGATTTTCCTTGAAATCTTCAAAGAATTTTTTTCAATTCTGTAAGAGAATTAGGAGAATTTTGTGAGGTTCAGGCACTGCAAATTGTTTTTCTAAAAAATTCCTTAAAATATTCAGAGGATTTATTTCCATTCTGTACGAGAATTTTGCAACTGGTGTATTTTTTTTTTAACTTTTGATATCCCTATCCTTCTATTTTAACTACGCAAGTATTGTGATCTAGTTCTTGTGGGAGTTTACAGGTATTTACATTAAATATGTTGCAAATTTTCATTGAATTTGGTTCCTAGATGAGGGTTTAGCTTTTTAGTTTCTAACTCTTACCTTCGATTTTGTTGTCCACTAGTTCATGATACCTGATCTTCCATGGCTGCCCCCTCCTATATCCAGGCTTCCTTTCTAAGCCCCATTGAATTTAACCTTGCACCACCCAAGCTCAACAATATTTTTAAGGTTTCCATCTACGTCTTCATCTCTTCTATGCAAGGGATAATATTTTACTCATAAAAATCATAAGATTCTTGGCTTTCCATAGATTCCATCCCAAAAATTTCTACATTGTATTCACCATTAGAATGGGAGATTACAATAGAAAACATGCATACATAACTAAAATTTTCATATGTACAAATGAATGTATGTCTTACTGGGTAAATAAGTCAAACCACTTCTTACCAAGCCACTTCCATGGCGATTTTTTCTTCTGAAAATCTTCTTCATGTGAAACATTTGTTCTCACATCAATGATGGAATCTTTGGTTCCAATTTCGCCAGTCTTCATATCCTCTTTCTTGAAATGCTTGGGATGACTAGTTGGATACAATGTCCAATATTGGGCAACAACATGTCCCTTTCTTTGGAAATGTGTGCAAGTCTTTTGCACCTTTTGAGAAAGTTGCCTTAGCTTCATCTGTTTCCTGTATGCATTCATACTCTTCCATCATTTTGGAACTTCATGGTTACAAAGATCATAATAAGAACAACAACTCTTTCTTCCATTCAAGCATGCAACTTTTTCATGCTTATTAGAAAAATAATCAACTTGAATATAGGAAGAATTATACCTCAAATGTTGCTTTGCATGTCCATATTTTTTTCCGTTATGAGGAGATGAACTTGTAGAGGTTCCAACTTTCTTTTGAAGACCAACATCAGTTTTCATGTCTTGATAGTTGTACGAACTCTCATGCTCGCCATAGGCTGCATGTCTACAAACATATTGCTACAACATAAGCTTCAAACAATGTCAATAAAATTGAAAAAAAAATTGACATATTTGTGATTTAGTACTTGTAAAAAAAAATATTTTTGAATTTGTCTCAAATGCCTTTATGGCTGTAGAGTTTTAGCCATAAGATTTAACATAGCCTAGAACAGAATTCTTAGGTATTTCCTCAACCATAATAGGAGCAATCATGCCTTGTGCATGTTTACCTAAACCATTTCCTTCATAGCCCATTTTTGACATTGACTTGGACCCTATACCTCTAATGTTCTTTTCAAATGAAACTACACATCTTTCTGAAGAGGAAATTGAAGACAAATTTGAGTGTTTTACCTCTGCTTCATACATGTTCTTGGTTAAGGCCTCTTGGGCATGATGGAGTTGCATCTCCATCTCATGCATTCTTTGAAGAAGTCCTTATTTATTTTCCTTCATAACAAACATTTTCTCATGAAGTCTAGTGCTTTCCCTTCTGTATTCATACATAATTTAGTCCATATCCTTGAGGATGTAGAAGTCTCACTTCATTTCTTCATTGAATAATCTTGTGAAGGAGGAGGATTTTGAAACCTCACTTGATGAAGTTTTCATAATTATGTAAATGAACAAAAGAGATTCAATAAAAAATTCACAAAGCTTTAAAAATAAATTGACAAATCTTCTAAACAAAATGGTTGTAGAGTGAGTCTCTTCTTCAAGCATATTTTTGCAAACAATTTCTCTTGTGCTTCAAGGGTTTCCTTGAAGTACTTTGGGTAAGGAGAATGCCTTCATCTTTCTTCCTTATTGTCCTCTTTTAGACTTAGCTAACAGTAGCTTTCCCTTCACCTCTAACAAACTTAAAAATTGTAAGCATCAATCAATTTGAAAATAGTTAAATTCTTTGTAGTGCTAAACACCTTTCAAGTCAAACAAGCAACCTAGTGTTATGTCAAGCAATCAACCTAATCTTTGTCAATCAAGAAGTCCTTGCTCTGATACCATCCCGATCTGAAAATGGGTGGATAGCTTGAAATGCTTATGTGCAAGAACCTCCCACTCAGTTAAACAAATAAAATATTGTGCTTATACATGACTAAGCGAAATTTTATACTTGAAAACAGGTGTATGCTTTTATTTTATTTTTGTTGATATTAGGCATGTGAAACAACCATATAATGTAGAAAATAAGCATAAACACATTAAAAAAAAAATTGAGATAGGAATTCACCTGAATATCGTGGGCTACGTCTCCTTGAGCTCTTGTCAATTTGACTTGGCTCTTTGGGCTTATGATGAAAATTTTCTTTTACAAGTAAATACTTAACTGCAATGGTTATTTTTGTTGTACCATTGGGTTTATAATATCATCATACCCCTGGAATGGTTGTCATCACTTTGAAGATAGAACCAGGCTTCCCTTAGAGTTGATCTCTGTTGTCGGTGCCTTAATCTTCCCTAAGCTTCACTATTGCACTAAGACCTTGAGAAATATTTTTTTTCCCTTGAAACCTCACCTACTGTCTCCAACATACATCATACCTCCAAATTAGACTGATAATTTTCTCCTAATGAGCGTTGGCTCCCCAATCTAGGCCTCCATCCACTGTTGGCCCTATGCTTCCCGAAACTTCTTTGTGGCTTCTTGACCTTCAGAAGTCTCCAAATGAATCTGAAAATACCTTCATTGGATTTATAATGTCAAAAATAGTTATAATATACTCTTCAGTTGCATAAATTGGCCTCTGGATGCTCTAGTTACGCCTCCAACACCTGGTGGCACACCTGGCTCTAGGTTCACTCAAAACTTCTTTGAAGCATCTCGACCTTCAAAAGTATTCAAAATATTCTACAAATCATTCCATTGGATTCATAAGGTTCAAAATATTTGAAATAGACTACTATTTTTCTGAGAATGGATATTGGCTTCTCTGGATAGGCCTCATTCTCCTGTTGGCACCTAGTGGCCCTAGTGGCCCTTGGAACTTATTCGAAGCATATTGACTTTAAAAAGTCCTCTAATGGCCTTTAAAACCACACCATTAGTTCCATAATGTCTGAAACATAAAAAATTAACTATTGGCTTGTTGAGAAAGGCCTCTAGCTACACTGGCTAGGTCTCAAACTGCTACTGGCCCATGGTGGCCCTTGTGGCCCCTAGAACTCCTCTGAAGCAAAAAACTACTCATAATTATAATGATAGCTCTAAAACCTTCAATAATGAGTCTGGAATGTCTGACATAGTCAAAATTTACTATTCACACTCTCAGAATGGTCGAATCTAGCTCAAGATAGAGCCTAAACAAAATTTTTCCAGTGACCCGTAAATCAACTCCACCAAAAATGGAGCAACTGCAGTTAACCCAACTAAAATTTGATTTTCTGCCAAGAATGGCGCTCTGGCTCTAGACCTCCGCCAATAAAACCGCGCATTAAACTTAACCGTTGGTGGATGGGCACATGTCATTTTCCACTCCGCAATTACACTGACTGTTGGCGGAAGTAAGGGCTTGAACCATGGTGGATAAGCGATAACCCGAGTAAGTTTTTCTGACTGCATGGAGACTGTTTGATAAAACGTGCCATGTGAATGCTAACCATAACGTCGACATATGGGGAGGGCCTGGCCCCATCTCCTCCCCTAAATGAGAAAACACCACAACTTAAATATAAACCGAAAGCTTATAGGTTAAGAACCAAATGGTAGCCCAGGTGATAAGGATTTGGTGTGCGCGATTGGATTTCTCGAGGTTGACTCTAGTCTGCTCCATAATAATTTACACAACTCTTCATGGGCCACGTGGCATCCCGTGATTGGCCAAAATCCAACCCCAATCAATAAAACTACAACACGTGTTAGCCTGTAATTCATCCAGAAGGAATATTTTGTGGAATATTCCAAGAATATTTCGAGGAATATTCCAAGAATATTCCCTGGAATATTCTTTTTTATTTTTATTTTTAAAAACCTAGTCAAAACTAGTCAAAGGTCGAAAATTGTAGTTTACTGGACTTTTCAAATCGCGATAACTTCTTCATACGGTGTCATTTTTCGAATTATTCATGGCGCCAGAATTAGGAAGACAAGATCTATCTGGTTGCTCAGGGTAGAAAAACTTTCGAACACTTTGAATTTGAGCTATCACTTAGGTCCTTGATCTAAATCTGATCAATTTCCTTTAACTTCTTCTTGATTACCTTCATTTCATGTTCTGTTTCTGCCAACATATTTAGTCCAATATGTATTGTGTTAACCGGATCACTCCAACTAACAAGAGTGTTGCTACTCTACCCATACATATCCTCAAATGGACTCATCTTCAATGACTCCTGGTACCCATTATTGTAAGTGAATTCTACTAGTGGAAGATATTCTTCCGACTTGCGTTGTTGATGCGTCACATACATCCTAAACATATCCTCCAATATCCCATTGACCCTATTAGGTTTTCTATATTTCTACGGATGATAAGTTTTAATAAAGGCCAACGCAGTGCCCAAGCTTGAAAATAACTCCTTCCAAAAGTTGGAAGTGAACTTTGCATCCTTGTTGGAAAAAATCCTCCTTGGAACACTATGCAATCTAAATTTTTCTCTGATAAACACCTTTGATACATCACGAGCTAAGTATGTAGTCTTCATTGGAATGAAATGTGCAACCTTTGTCAACTTTTCCACCACAACCATGATGGGATCATGCTGCCTAATTTTCTTAGCCAACCCTATGATGAAATACATGGAAATGACCTACCATTTCCACTCTGAAATCGAAATGGGTTGTAGCAGTCGATCTAGATGTTTAGATTCTACCTTAACCATATAACAATCCAAACACATGGCTACAAAATCTGCCACATCCCTCTTTATATTCGGCCAATTATATAATCTCTTAACTCCTGTCAATGTCTTCTGGTATCTGGGTGACTTGAATATGGTTTCACATGAATCTCCCTCAAGGGCACCTTCTTGAGCTCATTTTTGTCTAATACATATATCATGTCTTTAAATCTAACCAATCCATCTATTATGAGATGATAGTCCATATCCTACACACATGTAGCTTTACTTGTACTTGTACCTATACCACATGTACCTGTACCAACACCTCTACCTATACTTGTACCAACACCTGTACGTGTACCTGTACTCTGTTGCAAACTGTGCACAATCTCCATATAACTATGATCTTGTTGACTTGTCTGCAAGGTCCCATAATGTAAGCCTGTCCAATAGGAGCTCGTAACTCCTATGTGATTTACCTGTACCTACCCACTAAGCGCAACTGTAACCCGATTCTCATTTCTCTTGATATATCAGATCTTGAAGTCAAACTCGTTGATCGTTCCCAACCATCTAGCCTCATTTGAATTTAAATTCGTCTGCTCAAATAAGTAACCCAACCCAATGTGGTAAATCATCAATATAAATTGCTTTCCAAGAAGATAGTTCCTCCACATCTTTAGTGCATGTATGGTCGCTTCTAGCTCAAGATAATATGTTAGGTAATTCGTCTCGTGCTCACTTTTTTTTTGTGACTCATAACATACCACCTGTTGATCCAGCATAAGGACCCTACCAGTTCATCTCTTGCAAGCATATATACACACTACAAAATCCTTATCTAGATCTAAAATCTTTAATATTGGATCATGTGTCAATAACTTCTTAAGCTGCTCAAAAATAGCCTCACACTCTTGTGTCCAATAAAACTTACTACCTTTCCTCTGAAATGATGTAATAGGATAAGAAATCTATGAGAAGTTCCTGATGAACCTCTTGTAGTAACCTTCTAATCCCATGAATGATCTCACCTCATCTACATTCTTAGGAGCTACCCAATCCATGATGGATCTTAAATTTTATGGATCTACTGCCATGCCCTCCTTGGAGACAACATGTCCCAAATAGTGTACCTCAGTTTGAAAGAAACTACATTTTCTGATCTTAGTATACAACTGATGCTCTCTAAACAACCTCACCACTGCTGAAATATTCAGCACACTCTTCCTCATTTTCAGAATCTACCAATATGTCATAAATAAACACAATCACAAACTTTTCCATATAAGGACGTAAAAAATTGTTCATCAAACACATAAATGCAGCTGGGAAATTATTCAAACTGAATTGAACTACAACAATCTCATAATGCCCGTACCTAGTCCTGCATGTAGTCTTGTAGATGTCCTTCTCTTTGATGCGTACATAATGATATCATGATCTCAAGTCGATCTAAGATAACACTACTTCTCCCTTCAGTTGATTAAACAAATCAACAATCCTTGGTACTAGGTACATGTTCTTGATGATCACTTTTTTTAGCTACTTGTATTCAATGCATAGTCTAAGAGTGCCATCCTTCTTCTTTAGGAACAATACCAGTGCACCCGATGGATTTACAATTTTTATAATGTACCCCTTATCAAAAATTTGTTTCAACTGCAATTTTAACTCTACCAACTCAGGTGTTCTCATTTTGTAAGGTGATTTTGATGTTGGAGCTTCCCCTAGTACTAACTCAATAGAAACTTCTACCTCCCTATGAGGTGGAAACTCGTAAATATCTGCTCGAAACATATCCTGAAATTGATGCAAAAATAGATACCTTCTCAAAAAATCTACATCCTCAACCTTTTTACCTTTGTCACTATAGATATGACCTGAAAATAGTACGCACCCTTTCCTACAACTATGCCTGGCCCGCATGGTCATCACCATCCTAACTGATGTGGATTTCTTTTTTCCCTGTAAAAATATTGGTTCCTCATTATAATCTAAGCACTGAATGGAATTGTCATAGAAATTTACCTTTCTCCTATGAAGATATAAAAAATCCATACCTAGTGGAAATATGTTCAAGTTCGATGTTATAGACATAACGTTTAACTCAAATGGGCAAGCTCTTGCCCAATGGTGAACTATTTTCTTCGTATATGTGGCCAAATGGACTAACCAAGATTACGCCTATGTTTCCTTACTCACACAACACGTATCCACCAATTGAGGACTAACATAGCTATAATTAGATCCAGGGTCAACACAAATATAAATAAGTTTATCATAAATCTTATCATCCAGCTCAATGATAGAAGCCTGGTAATCTTCCTGCTTGGTGTCCACGAGTGCATAAATATGAGGAATGCTCTTCCCAACTTCCCCAATAGTATGTGCCTCATGAGTATTGTATATCCTATGCCTACTCCCATGATTTTTTGAAAAATATCTCTTAATATGCTCCTCACCTCATGTTCAACACTCCAACAGTCCCATACAGCTACCTCCATGTTGTTGTTCTGATCTATACTATTGTTGTGGCCTAGGTCCTTTTCCACCTGCATTAAAATTTTTTGTGGTGCCACATTTCATTTCTCTTCTACACTATAAGGCCTTTCTCTTTTCGGTTTCCATTTACCTTTACCTTTCTCGTTCCCTTTCCATTATTTTTGAGACTCATTCTTGCGCCTTGTTTGTTCATAGAAGTGATTCAACTTCCCAATGACTTCCTCTAGTGTAGGAGGCTCATCATACTCAATCCAATCTTTGAATCCTAATGGAAAACAACTCACGAGTATCTGAACATTAGCCTTATCATCCTCAATATATTGTACATACCTTAATAGCTCCAAGAAATTTGTCGTGTACTCTTCATCTATCATCGATCCCATCTTTAGCTCATAACATATTTTGGCCTTGTTGTCATAGTACCTCTTTGACAAGTATTTCTTTGTGAAATGTATTTTGAACTCATGCCAACTCAAGTCATATTTCCTTATGTGTCTAACCTGATTCACATCTTTGCACCATATGTCTTGTTCACATTCTCTCGAGAATCCCAAAATCTTTGAAAAGATGAATTTTGAATAAGAGGCGGGGGACTACGATGGGAATATTGTGAGGGAAAAATGATGTAAAAATAAATAAATTAATTGGATGTTTTGATGAGAAAATGATCAAATGACTTAAAGTCATGAAGCACAAAATAATGATCAGATGAGTTAATTAAATCATCATATTCCAAATTTGTAATAAACGAAGATAAATCATTTGAAAATTTTTTTGAATGCTCTAAAAAAATGAGCCAACTTCCTTGCAGGCCAAATGTGACAAACCATTTTGCTATAGTTAGTGAAAAAATGTGCAAGAATCATAATTATCAAAATAATTTAAAAGGGGTGCCAATAGAATAAATACAAAATACCAATCAGGACATGGTGTACGGAGAAGAACTTGATTCGTGTGATAACTTGTGCATTCATTATCACTCAAGAGTACTGGTGGTGTGACAAGAGGACATATTTTCAATACAACATTTGCAAGAAGGACCGGGAGCTGACTATTAAGAAATGAATTCGATAGGCATGATTCCTTCAACAAAAGGGAGTCCTTGGAATGATTAACTTCGCAATTCCATACTCTATGAGATATACACATTCGAAACCCAAGTTGAATGCAAGAGATTTGCAGGAATATGAATGAACTGAAAATTATTATTGAATCCAGTAAGAATTAGAATCTTGAAAATTTGTAACATCACACTCGGAATACCAAAAAATTTTCAAAAATATTTTTTTTATTTAGTGAAATCATGAAAAGAGAAGCATTTTGCAAGAGAAACCGGATTTGTCTTAGGTCAAGAGGCTTACCAAAGTTGTGATATATTGACATAACCAACAACGGAAATTTGATTGTCTCGACTCTCTGGAATTTCTTGGAAATTTCCACAATTTTAAAATTGCATTTTAATAATTCCCCATATCATCCATGATTTGAGGATAGTTGCTACCACTATTTGCAAAAAGACTATTTCTCACCGAATGGTAGCCACCACCGTCGTTTATTTTACTAGATTTTCCAACTTCAACAGCCAAATTACTCAATTCGAAAGATTCTTCGGATCATAGATCTGAAGATGTGTGAATTGGAAAAATTTCATGAGTAAGCTAGTTTGGATAGTTTACTTCATGCAAGAAAAGAGATGATGAGTGATGGAAATAATACTCAATGATTTGATTTTTTTTATTTTCATCATGGATAATCTCACCTCCTTGTGTCAATTGAGAATATAAATGATTATATGGAGAACTTGAATACAATAAAGGATCTTCATCGCAAGTAGATGTATTGCTAATAGTAGAACACAATGGACAATGAGATGAAGAGGAAGCTTCAACAATACCATCTTATTTGACCAAATTAGATTCTAGATCTAAAGTCAAATATTCATAAGAAATCAAAAGATCAAATGATACACTTGGGAATTCATCATCGCATACATCAACGAAATCTTCATCAGAATTATTGTTTCCCATGACTGCAGATTGATTGAAAGAATTTATTGCATTTGATTCACTGTCGAGATTAGTAGATTGAAAATCATCCAATAATTGGAAAATATAAGAAATATTGAAAGCATATTTGCATTCCTCTTCGTCTACCTATGTAATATTACTTTCTTGTATCCGATCACAATTTGAACCAGCAACACAAAAATCAAGAGAATGTGAAAAATGAGTTGATGGAATAGATTTCTCAAGTGGATAATGATACAGGTAGTCATGGCGTGTAGATGATAGAGGATAACAAAAATATGAATAAGATTCAACACTAGAGTTATGAATAACAACATCATCTGGCGGAATGGAAGATTTAGTCTTCACCATGGGATTCATGGGTCGATCTAGAATTTCCTCCATTGAATCTGAATCGTGAAGAGAGGAAGAAGAATGAGAATATGGATTAGGAATTTTGTTTGTATATTTCGTAGCTCTACAATCACTATAAGGAGGCACCCGCATCAGGACTAGAAAAGGAGGAGGACAAGATACAAAAGGAATAATAGGTTCCTCCTCTAAAATTATAGGTGTCTTTTGGTTCATGAGATTCAGGGATGAAGAAACATCAAGTGTTCTACACTCAAACTAATTTAAAGAAATATTGACCAGATCCTGAATTTTTTTCACATATAAATCCTCATCCATATATTCTTCAAAAAACACAACATAATTGAAGGAATATATCACAAAAATCCTAAACTGGTTCATCAAGCTCCATTATGAGTTAATTGATTCTTTGGTGAACATCTTGGGTATCATACCTATCAAAATATTGATGAAGTTCCTTAGTAAGATGACAAAGATAATGAATGGAAGCATAAGGTAAGGTATGGCGTGAATGCTTAACACGAACTTCATGAGTGATGATGAATAGAAGACATATAACATATTCATCATTGATTTAGACATATTTACAAAACCCAAGAAAATATTTTATGTGTTTGGAAAAAATATACCACCATTTCCATTAAACTTGAACTAAGAAAAGCCATAAACAAGTTCCATGAGGATTGAAAGTTTTCCAGGAGTAATGTTAGAAAAATACCCTGGTATTATGATTGGGGAGAGAGACATTTATGACTGGAGATTCAAAACAAACTCACGGGGCTCAACTTATCACCTAGTCCTCCTTTTAGCACAATTGTTCATGATGCTAGAAATCCATCAACCAAAGGGTCTCCCCGATGTGAAGTCCCAATTATACCTCATGTAATTTGGAATAGGAGGCCCATCTAGAATATCGACCAGGTTCCCATGTATTCTTATAGATATTCCCTTGCTCTAACTGTCAGCAAATGAGAGGAGTGCATGTGCACCTTTTAAAAGAAAATGGGTTGTGTCTGGTGAGTGTTTGATCATACATATGCCAAACTGCTTCTACAGTGAGGGAAATGAAAAGGTGAGCCTATAATAGAGAGGTAATGCTACCACCTAATAAGAGACAAATATAAACAAAAATATACATCTAACATCTAGCGAAATATTCCATAAGGGATGTGACAGTCATTAAAACCAATGAATGAGAAAGGTCTATCTAATATCCTGTGGAATAGTCTAGAAGGATGCAAAAATAATAATAAACCTTACAATACATTCTCAATAAGATAAGTACTAAAATAAATGAAATAGTTTAACTACTTTAGCACAAATCAAAGAAAACATGAACTATAAACACTCACAAAATAGTCTTACAAATATCCATAATCCATGCATGAAGAGTGTGTTGGCCCATAGGGCTTCTGATATTAAGTAGAAGTTCCAAGAAACATGTATACAATGAACAACACTATCTTTATTAGTGGAGCATTGGAGCCACTCCTTTCTCCTCAAAAGAGCTAGTTTATCTCTCTAATTCCTTACAAGAAGAGCCAAGAGAAAAATCATTTTCTCACTCAATGAGGAATTATATATAACCAAGGGTGAGTGTTTCAATACCCCCATGATTGTTTGAAATCCAATGACTTTTCAGCTTACATGACTCTTTACATTCCATTTGTGTCCTTTGGACTTCCACTTTACAATAAAATTTGATTAAAATATACATGGCGTACAATAATGATGTGGCATATGAAAACTCATGACATGACATGACATTACTGACATTGACCTCTTGATGATGTGTCAATGTAAAGCCACTATTCTTTTGGTGTCTTGAGTGTCTTCTTTCCACCTTCACATTGTTTGGTGATAGGGGTTCTTCAATGATCTCATGTCTTGGGCAGTGATCACAAATTGGTGTTCATTTTCTTTCTATCAATCAATCACCTTGTAAGCTTGTGTCCCTCGACATGTTTTCCTCTTCCATATCCTTATTCATCATATTTTCATGATATTATAGAGTACATGCTCCTGCAATTCACTCATGATGAGATGAAATCAATTTGAAAACCCCTAGCCTAGGATGATGCATTCTGATCCATAAATTGAGCCTAAAACAAGTGAAAGGTTGTGAAAGGAGGCTCTATGACTACGCAGTTGTATATTTCAGGTAGTAAAGGGGAAACCTTGAACCTTCATACTCCATAGTGAGCAATTCAGGAAGGGATAAGGAACAATATCGTGTTGTTTCTGGTTCCAGTGGGACGGGATGAAGGGATGGGCACTAGGAGAGCACATTTTACAATTCTAGGGGACAAGGAACACTATTACAAAATGCCTAATTATTTAATAAAAAAAAAACTAAAATTTGTATATAAATGACCATTTTTTGTTCGCTGACTAGTAGTAGCTAATTTACAGTATCTTGTAATGCGACCAACTTTTAGTCATTTGTAGATTAGTCATTAATTGGTTATCTCAATTTTATTGTCTAGTAGTATATTTAGCCATAAATTTGGTCATTGAATTAGTCATTGATTTAGTAATTAATTTTCACAATTAATGACCAAATATATAACGAAATATGTTACTATATGATCACCCAAAAAAACCAATTAATGACAAAAAAAATATGACCAAAATGTTGGTTGCGTTATAAGATACTATCAATTAGCTACTAATAATCATATATATGCAAATTTTAGTCATTATTTGAAACCAATTAATGACCAAATAAATATGACTAAATTTTGTCCGTGTTATAATATAGTGTAAATTAGCTACTAATAGTTGTATATATCCAAATTTTAGTCATATTTGTAATCACAAATTGATCATTAGTAGCAGTCATATATATTTATTTTGGTAGTTTCATATTCATTATATAAACGACTAATTTAGTAGTTTAGATTTATTTCATTTAGTTTCATTAATAATCATTATAAATTACTAATTTAGTCATATAATAATCTTATTTATGTTAATCATTAATCAATATAAACTACTAATTTAGTAGTTTTCGATTGATTTTATGTATTCATGATTAATCAACATAAATTAATCTGTATGTTTTTGCAACTAAATTTAAAAAATGGCATACAATGTGTATGTTCATATAATATGAAAATGAAAGGTTTCATATGTTAATTACAATACTAAAAAATATCAAGTGCAACTATACATAATTTCAACCATATAAATTATATTATATGAAATGTTAAAGTATTACAATATGAGTTTCCAACTTCATATTGGTTGGACTACAATTTAGACATGAAA
This sequence comes from Pinus albicaulis, assembly GCA_034641835.2. Classification (NCBI taxonomy): domain Eukaryota; kingdom Viridiplantae; phylum Streptophyta; class Pinopsida; order Pinales; family Pinaceae; genus Pinus; species Pinus albicaulis. Next base: position 392,722,995 of record CM076583.1, on the reverse strand, counting down.
TGATGTTTCATCACTTTAAAACATTATCAGTGTTTCCAAGGCATTCTAGGTGAATTCACCAACTCTGAATACTTAACTAGCAATCTCTATGTGTACGCCTTATGTGGGATATTGGCTATAGTGGTATCACTAGACCTGTTCTCTTCTCTCTCTCTCTTTTCATTTGTCACCCCAGTGTTATCGCTCTCCTCTTTCTTCAATTCGTTCTTCTTTTCAGTAATACTGAGTTCTTTTTATGAAAAGAAAAGAAGATACAATGTAGAGTGTAAGACATGAAATACAATGAACACTATAATATAAAATAAAGTAGACTATAAATAATTTATACGACATATACCTCAACATCAGTAATGTCAAAACCATTTTTCTCCATAAAAGCAAGAAACTCGAACAAGTTTTATTCAGTTGAGAGATATTGGCCATTATGTGTTCAGATGACCTATATAAAGAAAACAAATAAAATGTAATGATATAAAATAACAACGTATTAACTTACTATTCAACCGTCAAGGAAAGATTAGGCACAATCATGTCAACTTATAAGTTACATGCTAAAAAGCTCAAGCTGTAGATAATTTGTGAAAACAAATAATATGGTGTGATTTTTAATCCTTGTCATGTTATTCAACAACAACATTTGCTTTTATAACACATGAAATTGGTCAATTATATAAACGACATGCATTCAAATAACAACATGAAAGTAAACATTTTTATAGTCATGAAAATATTCTAACACAAAATAGCTATAAGGATTCCAATCAATATCGCGTAATACTAATTTTATCTTTAAGCTTTGGTTGTTGTTTACATGGACATGATACCAAGTATTTTCAATTTCATAGTTAAAAGACAAAACAAAATCAAAAGAAACTTTCAAAATATAATCAAACAATAAATAGAGGATATCATGGAATGGACATTGAAATTATAAAAAATTCTTTAACCCTTCACCGATGTCTTGTCTGGCATTCCTAAAACATTTTATTGCCCAAAATAATCATGAGGTGAAATAATAAAAACATTAAAAACCATAGGAATCCCTACAAGTCCCTATGTTAAAAAGAAAGAACATAAACTATCATATAGAATAAGTAAATTGCTTGAATTGCACTAGTTATTGAATCTTTAGTTAAGATGTTAACTTCAATGAAAGGCATTGGCTCCATTTTAACGATAAAATCTCATTGCACCACACTCATCATAAAAAAATTACGTAATTTTGCTCACTTGAGAAAGTAACATTTTCCACCACCTTCATGCACTTAAGTAATAAATTTACACTCTCAGCCATTTTAGTTGTTATGGATTATTTGAGAACAACATTTGAGCCTCAATCCTCCATAGCCTCCTGAACACAAAAATTGGTAGGGATTTTATAAATTAAAAATGTTTGATACGCCTAATCATCTCATATTTTCCATTAAAAACCTCCATCATGGTATCAAGGAAAAAGTCAAAAAGTAGTTCATAAACATGTAATGTAGAAGCCAATGCTATTAAATAAACATAGAATTTGTAAAAAATATTTGTAAATTTATTTCATATTAATGATAATTATATTCATAAAATTTTCCTTGGAGGATCTCACAAAGTTTACAAAAGTAACACCTAAGCATCACACCACCGATATAAATAGCTTAGTTTTGTAAAAATACAACGATTTGAAGCGCAATAAACCAAAAATAATTTAATAATAATTAACAAATGGATAAAGTGATTAGGCCTTGATGAAAATTGCAAGAGTAGAAACAAACGAGCTCTAAAGCACTCCAAAATTGAAAAGAAAACATATAAAATGAAACATGCAACAATATAAGACAAATTACTCGGCTTTTCTCAAAGCTTTTTATCAAGGGAAGATATCCATACTCACTTTTAGAATAGAAAAACAATTCGGAACAAAATCAAGGCCCCAAAGCTCTTGTATCATTTATTTGAAATGCACTCTGACTCTTCTAACTACACCAGAGTGCCCCCCTAGAAAACTTGTTGTAGAAAGTCACAATCCCAGGAAAAATGGAAAAAAATGTTAAACTGGCCACTCAAAATCCTTGTTATGAAATTTGTGAAAGGAATCAAAGTGTGAGTGCTTTGATTTGAGTGTTTCACATTGCTTTTTATTAATACTAAAAAGGAGGGTCTTTTGGAACCATCAACTACCTTGTCCAAGGCCTTTGTAATGTAAAAGGTGTATATATGAGACATTTTAGTCCCATGAGACATTTCACCCTTTGAATTTATATGCCGATTTCTACCTATGTACATTGGTTATGATTTTGATGCTTGAAATCCATAATCATGACATTGGAGGAGTGAAAATATGGTTTCCTAGTCCTTTTTTTCTTGACATGGCACCTAGATTTTCTTCTGTATATTTTTTGTTTTTCTAGATTGTAGACTTGTTTTTATTATGAAAATGTGAAACATTTTCCTCCATGCAGGATAACATTAGATTTCCTCTTGGGAACAAAATAGCTGAGTGAAATGAATTAGTACACCAAGGGTATCGGTGAGAAGAATTTGACTGGCTGCTGGAAACAAATATTTTTCCTGAATTCACTGGACGTGTAGGCCCCTACCACTTGTGAAGGTGCATGTGTACTAAGAATCATTGAAAATATAGTATCTATTAAAAATATTGAATGTTCCATCATTGATAAAGCTTTTGAAGAAGGTTGGATGGTTACATGTCCACCTGAGAAGAGGAAAGGGTATGTGTCTTTCCTTTATAATTATTAATTCAATTCTTATTACTCTTATCATTCTGAAAATAAATTTTATGTTTTCTATGATGTGTTGAAATAGAACTTGATATGGATTGGTCATTGGGTGCAGGAAGTAAGTTTCAATAGTGGGAAGTGGGCCAGCTAGTTTGGCTCTACTGATCAACTTAATAAATCTATGAAATCTCTCACTGTTTATGAATGTGTTGATCGAATTGGAGGTATGATGATGTATGGAGCTCAAATAGTCAAATCCTTTTTTATAATACTAAGTTTTATAAAATATAGACAAACCATAGTCAAAATATATCCAACCATAGTGTAATATTGGATTTTAGTATTATGCTTTTAGTATTGAAATTTTCTATTAGATTATAGTGTAGGTTTTAGTATTGCAATTTTCTATTAGATTGTAGTGTAGGGTTTTAATACTTGATTTTAATATTGTATTTCAAGATTGAGTTTTTAATATTAAGAATTTGATAATGCAACATGTCGTGATAAATGATGCAAAAATATATCGAACATCCCATTGTCACAATGTGACCATCACTATTACAAACATTGCCACAATTTCACCCCTTTTGTTCTCGATCATGTAATACTAATTTTATCTTTAAGATTTTGTTGTTGTTTACATGAACATGATACCAAGAATTTTAAATTTCATATTTAAAATACAAAACAAAATCAAAAGAAACTTTAAAAATATAATCAAACAATAAATAGAGGATATCATGGAATGTACATTGCAATTATAAAAAATATCTTTACCCATCCACCGATGTCTTGTCTGGCATTCCTAAAACATTTTTTTGCCTAAAATAACCATGAGGTGAAATAATGAAAACATTAAAAACCATAGGAATCCCTACAAGTGTTTATGATAATAAGAAAGAACATAAACTATCATATAGAATAAGTAAATTGGCTTGAATTTCACTAGCACTTGAATCTTTAGTTAAGCTATTAACTTCAATGAAATACATTGGCTCCATTTTAACAATAAAATCTCATTGCACGACACTCATCATAAAAAATTTACCTGATTCTCGTCACTTGAGAAAGTAACATTTTCCATCACCTTCATGCACTTAAGTAATAATTGCACACTCTCAACCATTTTAGTTATTATGGATTATTTGAGAACAACATTTGAGCCTCAATCCTCCATAGCCTCCTGAACACAAAAATTGTTAGGGATTGTACAAATTAAAAATGTTTGATATGCCTAATAATCTCATCTTTTCTATTAAAAACCTCCATCATGGTATCAAGGAAAAAGTCAAAAAGTATTTCATAAACATGTAATGTAGAAGAAAATGCTATTAAATAAACATAGAATCTATAAAAAATATTCCTAAATTTTATTTCATATTAATGACAATTATATTCATAAATTTTACCTTGAAGGATTTCACAAAGTATTCAAAAGTAACACCTAAACATCACATCACACATATAAATAGCTTAGTTTTGTAAAAATACAACGATTTGAAGTGCAATAAACGAACAATAATTTAATAATAATGAACCAATGGATAAAGTGATCAGGCCTTGGTGAAAATTGCAAGAGTAGAAACAAATGAGCTTTAAAGCACTCCAAAATTGACAAGAAAACATATAAAATGAGACATGCAACAATATAAGACAAATTACTTGGACTTTCTGAAAGATTTTTACCAAGGGAAGATATCCATACTCACTTTTAGAATAGAAAAATAATTTAGAACAAAATCAAGGCCCCAAAACTCTCGTATCATTTCTTTGAAATGCACTCCGACTCTCCTAACTACACCAGCGTGCCCCCTAGGAAACTTGTTGTAGAAAGTCACAATCCTAGGAAAATGGAAAAAAAATGTTAAACAGACCACTCAAATTCATTGTTATGAAATTTGTGAACATAATCAAAGTGCGAGTGCTTTGCTTTGAGTGTTTCACATTGCTTTTTATTAATACTAAAAAGGAGGGTCTTTTGGAACTATCAACTGCCTTGTCCAAGGCCTTTGTGAGGTAAAAAGGGTCAATACGAGACATTTTAGCCCCATGAGACACTTCATCCTTTGCATTTATATCCCATTTTATACCTATGTACATTGGTTATGATTTTGATTTTTGAAATCCATAATCATGACATTGGAGGAGTGAAAATATGGTTTCCTAGTCCTTTTTTCTTGACATGGCACATGAATTTTCTTCCATATCTTTGTTTTTTTGCTGGATTGTACACTTGTTTTTATTATGAACATGTGAAACATTTTCTGCCATCCATGATAACACTAGATTTCCTCTTAGGAACAAAATACCTGAGTGGAATGAATTGGTACACCATGGGTACCGGTGAGAAGAATTTGACCGGCTGCTGGAAACAAATAATCCTCCTGAATTCACTGGACGTGTAGGCCCTACCACTTGTGAAGGTGCATGTGTACTAAGAATCATTGAAAATATAGTATCTCTTAAAAATATTGAATGTGCCATCATTGATTAAGCTTTTGAAGAAGGCTGGATGGTTCCATGTCCACCTGAGAAGAGGATAGGGTATGTGTCTTTCCTTTATAATTATTAATTCCATTCTTATTACTCTTATCATTTTGAAAATAAATTTATGTTTGTTATGATGTGTTGAACTAGAACTTGCTATGGATTGGTCATTGGGTGCAGGAAAAAAGTTTCAATAGTGGGAAGTGGGCTAGCTAGTTTGGCTACTACTGATCAACTTAATAAAGCTAGGAAATCTCTCACTGTTTATGAATGTGTTGATCAAATTGGAGGTATGATGATGTATGGAGTTCAAATAGTCAAATCATTGTTTATAATACTAGGTTTTATAAAATATCGACAAACCATAGTCAAATATATCCAACTATAGTGTAATATTCGATTTTAATATTGTGGTTTTAATATTGCACATTTCTATTAGATTATAGTGTAGGGTTTTAATACTTGATTTTAATAATGTATTTCAAGATTGAGTTTTTAATATTAAGAATTTGATAATCCAACATGTTGTGATAAATGATGAAAAAATATATCGAACATCCCATTGTGACAATATGACCATCGCTATTAAAAACATTGCCACAATTTCAACTCTTTTGTTCTCGATCGTGATATATGGTGAAAATAGTAAAAGGATTTGGGAGGTTAGGTCCAGGGCGATAATCTCAGGATGCAGGCTATCAAGGGATATCATTCTTTCACATTTTATGTTCTTTGATGATGTTTTTTTTGTTTGGGAAAGCATCCATTTTGGAATGGAAGGAATATCATCAGATTTTATCTTGTTTTGGGGACACATTGAATTTAATCATGAACAAGCGTAACTTTGCCCCAATATCATATGAACATAAGGAGGCATCGATGAAGGAGTAGCTAAAAATCTTAGGTGTACATCTGATCCCAACTGGTGGAGGTTTGAGATACCTTGGGATTTTCATTATACCAAACAATTATGAGAGCAAAGATTGGGATTGGTTGATAAATAAATTTAAGAAACTGAAAACTTTTTCTCACAAATGGCTACCATTGGTGGGAAGAATCATGGTAATAAAATCGTTGCTACAAATAATCTATATATATTGAATGAAAATCTACAAGATTCTAAAACATTTTGTCAATATAACTAATTCTATAACTGCTAATTTTTTGTGGGTTGCAGTTGATAGTTCCAGGAAAAGCCTCATTGTGCACATCAAGGTTCTGAATAGATAGGTGGAATTAGGTGGTGCCGGTCTCAAATATTTAGAAATTTCTTACTTGGCGCTACAGTTAAAGAAATTATCTAGGGTAGTTTTGGTGAATGTGTATGACACCAAATCATGAAGGACAAATACCTAATGAAAAAAACATTGGTGAGATGGATTAGAGAGGGGGCTCTAGAGGAAAATTTGGCCTCACTATCCTAAAGAAGCTTGACTAAAACAAACCGTTGGTTCCTTGGCAACATGAGATGGGAGGTTGACACAGGTTTGAAGGCAAAGATTAGATTAGATGGAATAATTTTTTTGACAGGTAACCATTCTTTATCATTTCCTATGCTTTCATAGTTACATAATATAGGTATATTATTTTTAAATACATATACGTCAATGAAGGAATAATTTTTTTTACTGAAATCATGGAGGTAAGCATGGGAAATATGTCTCACGAGTTATTTAAACAAGAGGTGGGAATAATATACACTTCAATTGAGATTAGAAGCTATTATTTTGGAAGCAAAAGAAGGTCTATTGTCATGGAATGGTAGAATGGTTAAGTTCAAATGTCAGTTAAAGAAGTTTACTCCTACAACACATGCACAAATTGTGGATGCAAGAACCATTTAGTTCCAAAAGACAAGAAAATGGGAAATTCTTCAGAGGCTAAATTTTTTTATCTAGTTGGGTCCACAACAATATACTTACATGGGAAAATTTACACAAAAGAGGTTTTCAGGAACCTAGTAGTGAATCAACTATTTCTTATTTGCCCATTTGCAGTAGCAGTTTGGATGAGGGTCTTTCGTATGCTTAACCAATGAGGGTCTTCCATATGCTTAACCTAAGAGCTTCATGGGGCATGCCCTCTATCTGATCCTACCCATTACAGTTGTCTGTTTATTATAACGATGGAAAACCACTTTCGTTCTATCTCATATGGGGCGTTTGGAGAGCTCGAAACACAATATTTTTTATTCAGTTGAGCCAGATGTCAGGGTACTTCTATAAAGGTTTTAGCATACTTTAAGGAGAAAGGTTCTATCAAGGAAGAAATATAAAAAATAATATGTTTAAATTATATTTGGTATAGTTTCCCTTTAGTATTCTTCAACGAGGCCTTGTCTTTGAGCCAATTTGGAACCAGGATGTTTATAGCAATGAGGCCTAGATATTTCGAGATTGATGTTTATAGCTATATGGGAGATTGATGTATATGGTGATTCTAAAGTGATAAATGAGTGGGAAAATATGTGAAATGATTTAGATTCTCCAACCCTCACGAATTGGAAGAATAGGATCAAGTCACTCTAATCAAAAACTTTAAAAGGATTTCAATTTCACACAAATTCGGAGAACAAAATCATGTGGTTGATTTACTGTCTAAAGCCATATGAAGTCAAGTGTTGGACTTTATTATCTTCTATGTTTATAAAAAGGCTCCTTTTAAAAGTAATCCAACATTAGAATATCAAGGGTAGTTTTCAAATTACTATTTCTCATATGTTTAGCTTCTATGTTTATAAAAAGGCTCCTTTCAAAAGTCATCCAACATTAAAATCTCAAGGGTAGTTTTCAAATTACTATTTCTCATATGTTTCTAGATACCAAATCAAATATGTATTTTCAGTCATAATACTTTTTTGTGCTTGCATGTGATACTTAAAAGTATATGAATAGTTTATGTATGTTGGTAAGTCTAGAAATATTATGCAGTGGCTGATCAAGGAAAGAAAGCAGAGATAAATCCTTTTATCTAGCTGTTTTGAAAGCTACTTTTTATTATTTGGGAAAAAATAAGAGAATCTATTTAAATGGAACTTATTTTATAAGAAAAGAAAGTACTTTTTGTTCTTGGAAAAAAAACATATTTTGCTGCAACCATGTTGTAGCTTGTTGTTATAAATAGAGTGCAGAGTGTTAAAATCTTGTGTTTTATATGGTAAAATTAATTGTTAAAATATTTTTTTATATATGCTACAACTTGCAACTTTGTCATTTTTATTTACATGTTCAATGTGAATTGACAGTTGTAGCTGCATATTTGGATTTGTTGTCACTTTTTCAATATCTGCCTAAAAAACAATATTCACTGAAATTTTTTTTGGCTGCATATCTGGCTGCTTATTGGGATTTATTCTACTTGGTTGGCATTTCTAGTTGTCTTTTTCAGTGTCATTCATGGAAAAGTTTCCATCTAAATAGTTTTACAAAATAACATCAAAAAATTTACAATTTACATATTAGGGACTACTAAGATTCGCCAAGTTTTTAAACTTTGAGATAATTGTTAATCCCCAAAATTTTCCCTCGTGTCATTTGTTTGGACATCTTCAGACGTTTACTTATAGTGTTGACAAAACTGAAGGAGAAGAGAGCACTAAATGGTTACTAATTTCATGGAACTAATGCTTTCGTATAATGCTTTCCTATATTAACTTTCGTTATGCCTCACTAACAATTGTGTCACGGTTACAATCTCGAATGGTGTGAAAAATTTCATTCACTTGCTAAGGCTGTTGCGGTTGAACTTGTTCTCCGTATACAACCTCTAGTGTTTTTTATTTTGTAGTGCACAAAATTTGTGGAGAGTACAAGAGTGCAGCCTCTTTTTTTTTTTTCAATTCTATTCGAGTTTCGAAAGAGAGTGCAGCCTCCTGTTATTCACGTTTAGTATCAAATGTCATAACATACAAATACAACGATGGGTAAAGTGGGCCCCTTCAAGTTGGGCCCTACATAAAAAAACTATCCTTGGTTGAAGAGATTGTGGATCCATGAATGAAGGCCATCAACAAACTAAAAGAAATGCTAAAGCATACTCAGACCGCCTTCCACTTGATAATAGTGAATTCAACTCTCTTTTAGATTATATAATCACAATCTACTTGACATCTTGACCTTCGAATTTGTTGGAAATTAATTCCAATTGTAGGAAGAGCAGAAGGACAACGAAACTCAAACTTTGATTGGGACACCAAAGGACAGAAGGAGGCAATGGATTTTTGTTTAAATTCTCACTACACCGTGCAATGAATTCCCTGTGATCAAATCCCTGCAAATCCATTTTTTATTACAAGGACGTAGCCTCTTTTGAAGTGCAAAGTTATGTTTTAAAACCACACAACCTCCCGCATTTAAATTACTGCACCCTCACGTACTTATCCTCACACCTACAAATCATAAACTCTTCACCAACCATACTTAACTCCTCCAGCTCCATTCCAGCAGCATCCAACATGAGCTACGAGGGTCGAAGTCAACCCACTGGAAGAGGTGATGACATCCCTCCTCCAGACCAATCAAAGGAATTTTGTGGGGCAAAGAAACTGGCGAGAAGGCTCCTACGCACTCTGCTGAAACTAAAAAAGGTTTTGATTATAGTTTGAAACCCACGCAACATATTTTCATAAGGTTTTAACTTTGGGTTAATGCTTTTAATGTTTTATTTTTCGCGACATAGTATTAGCTTTAAAACTTAGGGTCATATATATATATATATATATATATATATATATATATAAGTTTTATTATATATATATATATATATATATATATATATATATCATAAACATTACATGTTTTAAATATCTATAAAACAACAATGTGAAATGTTGTTGTGTGTGCATTGTGAGTAGAGCAAAAGGCTCGAAGGAAACAAGGCTGTGTGTAATGTATGCTGAGAGAAAATAGGCAGAGAGTGTGACTGTGTTATATGCCGAGAGGAGTGAGACTTCAAAATTGTGTGCATAACAGTGAAGGCAAAGACAAAAGACAGAGAGAAATAAGTACTGCATTTTGTAATAGTCAAGAGAACACAATCTTTGCATTGTAAATCCATAGTTTGTTTAATGAAATAGTGTTATAATCCATCTCTCTCAGTCCACATAAATTTTATTGTTATCTCTGTGTTTGTAGATGAATTACTGTTTCCTCTCAGCTATTCCAGAATAACTAGAAATTCCAACATGGTATCAGAGCTAGTCCAGGCTCTTTACATTTGATAAAGAAACTGAAGGAAGAAGGAGTTGTTGAAGCTTTTCACGAGAAGAGTGAAAATTCAACAAGCAAGGTATTTACCAAAACAAAGTTTTGTATTTGTTTGTTTTAAAGAATACAGTCCAGAGAATTGTAGAAGGAAGTCTCTTGGAGACAGAGTCTATCTCTCAGTAGTGAGAAAGTTTATTCAAAAACACAGTCAAGTTTTTTAAGCATAGTTTAATAAGCTAGCCATGGTAGGAACCAACACAAGCACGATTATGGGAAATACTCAACTTCCATAGTTCAATGGGAAAAACTATGACTATTGGGCAATCACAATGAAAGCCCTGTTTTCCTCTCAGGATTTATGGGAGCTAGTTGAAGATGGTTTATAAGAACCAATATATGAACAAGCATATAATACCCGAACACATGCAGAGAAATATTTGTTGAAGATTAATAGAAAGAATGACTCAAAAGCCCTATTTTATCTCTATCAAGCAGTGCATGAAAACATATTTCTAAGAATTACAGTAAAATAGAGGTCCAAGGATGTATGGGTTACCCTCCAGACAACCTATCAAGGTATGGAGAAGGTAAAAACAACAAAGCTTCAATTGATGAGAAGGGATTTTTAAGTCATTTGCATCAAAGAGTCTGATACAATAGATTGATTCTTCACATTGTTGATTGGGTTGGTTACCCAAATGAGATCTCATGGAGAGACCATAGAATAAAAAAGAATAGTGGAGAAAGTATTGAGGAGCTTACCCTCAAGATTTTATGTGATAGTAATAATCATTGAAGAGAAATAATCTCTCGTTTTTTACAATTGATGAGCTTCATGCATCATTGATGACGCATGAACAAAGATTGAGTAGAACATTAAACTCATCTTTGGAGTATGCTTTCAAGACCCAAATGTCATTTGGAATAGGAAGAGGTCAAGGAAGATCAAATTACAGAGCAAAAGGAAGAGGAAAAAGCCAAAACAGAGGAAGAAATAGTTGTGAAAATACTAGTTGAAGGGGCAGCAATTGAAGTCAGAATCAAGGCCAAGGTAGTAGCCAGCAAGGTGGAAAAAATCAAGCACATGGACAAAGGTATGATAAATCCAAAGTCCAATGTCATTACTGTAAGAAGTATGGGCATTATGCCAATAAGTGTCGGAAGAAATAGAATGACATGGGTAGTAGACCAAGTGCTAATTTTACTAAAGAGAATGCCACTCAAGAGAATTTGTTTTTAGCATGTAATTTGGATTAAGAGAAAAACGAAGATATATGGTGTGTAGACTTAGGATGTAGCAACCATATGACTGGAAACATTTCTATGTTTTCCATGTTAAATTAAAATTTGAAGTCTCAAGTAACATTGGGAACATATAGTAAAGTCTCTGTCATGGGAAAAGGGAGAGTGAGTGTTCTGACAAATAAAGGGGAAAGGAAATCCATATCATATGTGTACTATGTGTCTGGTATGAAGTGTAACCTTTTGAACATTGGACAAATCATTTATAAAGTCTACAATGTGTTCTTTGAAGATGATGTATGTACAATCATGGATAAACCACCAAGCAAGCAATGCATTGCACAAGTGAAGATGACAAGAAACATGATGCTTCCTCTCAAGATGAGAGCATATTTGAATAAATGAGCTGCAATGGTAGCAGTAACACAAGAGAGTTACCAAAGAGAAGCAAAAGATGAAAAATGGTTATGGCATTTCAGATTTGGACATCTCAGCTTTGGAGGTCTGAATTTGCTGCATATGAAAGTTATGGTAAAGGGATTACCATTGATTGAGAAGCCAGACACTCTATGTGAAGGCTGAATCTTGTAAAAACAACACAAAAAAAACTTTCCATCAGGAAAGAGCATAAGGGAAAAATCACCCTTAGAAATAGTCCATTATGATTTGTGTGGACCAATGCAAACACCATCATTAGCAGACAACAATTATATGCTGACTTTTATTGATGATTACAAAAGAAAAACATGGATTTATTTCTTGAAGTTAAAGATTCAAGTGTTTCAGAAATTCTGCCACTTTAAAGCTCTTGTTGAAAATTAATGTGGGAATTAGATAAAAGTTCTTAGAGTTGACAGAGGAGGATAATATATCTTCAAATATTTTTTGCGTTTTTGCAGAGAAAATGAGATACACAAGAAATTTACAACAAGGTATACACCTCAGCAAAATGGAGTTGTTGAAAGGAAAAATAGAACCATCATTGATATGGTAAGAAGCATGTTGAAGGCAAAACATTTTCCAAATGAATATTGGGCCAAAGCTATACATTGTTCAGTATATGTCTTGAATATATGCCCAACAAAGAAGGTTATGAATAGAGTTTTGGAAGAAGCATGGAGCGGCATGAAACATCATGTCACCCACATGAGAGTTTTTGGTTGTGTGGCTTACGCACACATTCCAGATTAGCTAAGAAAGAAGTTGGAAAATAAGGGGAAGAAGTGCATATTTGTTGGATACAGTGAATAATCCAAAGCATACAGATTGTATAACCCATCCACCAAGAATTTTATGACAAGAAGAGATTTAAAATTTATTGAGGAAGAAGCTTGGGGTGGAAGCATTGAGAAAACGGTGAATGCAAAAATTTGTTTGTCTCATGATGAAGATGAGGAAGAAATTGCTAAAAGACATCCCTCATTAGCAGCACCGCCTCCACCAACACAAGGATAGTAAGGGACACCACAATCAGGTATGATAACACCCTTGAGAGGTGATGACAGTGCTTCTCCAAGCACTTCACAAGGAGCAGATTTGAGTGCTTCTACAAGCACAAGTTCAGCACGTGAAAGAGGAACCAAATTCAGAAGTCTGAATGAAATCTATGAGCAAGAGGAAAATAATGAAGGTATGAACTCTTTATTTGGATTGTATTGTCATGTATAAGATCCTATTCATTTTGAAGAAGCTGTAAAAGATAAGAAATTGATAGATGCTATGGATGAAGAGATAAATTCCATAGAAAAAATAAGACATGGGAATTATTTGATCTCCCAAAAGGCAAAGAAGTAATCATAGTAAATTGGGTTTATAAAACCGAAAGCAATGTTGAAGGTAAGATTGAAAGGCACAAGGGCAGACTTGTTGTCAAAGGCTATAAGCAGCAACAATAAAGAGATTATGAGAAAAAAATTTCACCGGTTGCAAGAATGGAAACAATAAGAGTAGTGTTGTCCATAGCAGAACACCACAAGTGGAAAGTTTACCAAATGGATGTGAAATCATCATTCTTAAATGGAGTATTGATGGAAGAGGTATATGTTGAACAACCTCTGGGGTATGAGAAAGAAGGCCAGGAGCACAAGGTATGCAAATTGAAGAAAGCTCTGTATGGGCTGAAACAAGCACCAAGAGCATGGTACAATATGATAGATGTCTATCTACTAGAAAATGGGTTTGAGAAATGTGAAGGAGAACCCACATTATGTATCAAAGAAAAAGATGGTAAGATGCTCATTGTTGTTTTGTATGTTGATGATTTTATATTTACAGGTAATGATGCTTACCTCATTGAGAATTTTAAAACAGTCATGAAAGATGAATTTGAGATGTCTGATATGGGATTTCTAAGATACTTCTTAGGAATAGAAGTAGAGAAAAATGAAAATAAGATTTTTATTTCTCAAGCTAAGTATGTTAAAGAGGTTTTGGAAAGATTTAACATGCAGGATTGCAAAGTATCAATTACTCCTACAGTGATAGGATTGAAGTTAAGAAAAGAAGACAACAACAAGGATTTTAATCCAAGTTTGTATAAGAGCATAGTTGGCTGCTTCATGTATTTGACTGCAACTAGGCCTGATATTATGCATACTGTGAGTTTAATTTCCAGATTCATGGAAAAGCCAAAGGAAGCACATTGACAGGCAGCAAAATTAATTCTGAGGTATGTGAAAGGAACAAAGAGGTATGGTATTTTATACACCACTTCATAAAATTTTGAAATGATTAGATATAATGAAAGTGATTGGGCCAATTGTGGCTTTATCAACAACAGCAACTGAGTATGTGGTAGCTACAGCAGCAGCATGTCAAGCAGTATGGATGAGGAGAATGTTGAGAATTTTGTGTCACGAATAGGTAAAAGACACTATAGTTTATTTTGATAACAGCTCAGCTATAACTTTATCCAAGAATTCAATGTGCTTCGTTCTCTTATGAAACACTAAATTCTTGGATAAAGAAACATTGCAGAACAAAATAGCAGTTTGCTGATATCTTAACAAAACCATTGGGGCATAAAATTCTTAGCTATGTCATAAAATATCTGGGTATGGAAGAAAACATCAGTTGTAATTAAGGGGGAGTGTTGGAAATTAATTCCAACTGTAGGCAAAGCAGAAGGAAAATGAAACTCAAACTTGTTGAAAATGCAACAAGATGATGGAGCTTAGTGAAAAGAAGTCGCCTTCACTAAGTGGGCCTGCAGGCTATTTTTGGCGCAAAGTCTATTTTTAGACTATGTCTATTTTTAGACATATGGATCATGGTCTATGATTTGCAGGATGCTATTTATGGATGATTGGTCATGTTGGTAAAAATATATGGACCTCTATTTTTAGACATTGGGCAGAATCTATTTTTAGACTGCCGAGCTAAAAATAGAACAGTCAAATATTATTAACCCTTAATAATATTTAGACTATAAACATTATCTTTTCCTCTTGGAGCACTTCAGTTTGATGCTTGGATGTGGCACATGCAGCTGACAGAATGAAATACGCTTTTCCTAAGGGTTAGTTGAGCTATTGCATGGTTGACTTCAGTTAGAACTCATGTGGCAGAGTTTGGTGGAGTTGATGAGACAGTTGGTGGAGTTGTGTTCTGTTTAACTTAGTTGAACTAGTTGTATTTAGTCTAACCGAAAAATACACTAGTGATGAGTGGTGTGAATTAATTATTAATTAATTCACTAATTATTAACTCATAAATCAACTAAAGAACACATCAGTTAACTGCAATGCATGGACAGTTCAGTGGAGACTAGTGTTAGAGGTGGGTGAAAGGGTGAGTCTACTATCAGTTGTGACTATGGCTGTGCATGAGATTTGCACACACATTGATTGAGATTGCCAATGAGGATTGCGCAGTACAAGCCAGTGGGATTCGAACTTGGATCTCATCATTATTCATCTTGGATTGCGCAGTAGAGGCAGGCAGACTTGTGGAGGAGATTTGAACCCGTGACTTGTTCATCTTCCATGCTAGTTTGTGTGTAGCATGTGAGATAGTGCTGAGAGCTGTGAGGAGCTTTGTGCTATGTATTGTTACATGTTCTCTATCATTATAATATACAGATAGTTGGGGGTTTTCAGCTGTAAGCTTTCCCCATTACATATTGTGTTATATGTGTGCTTGATTATGTTTTAATGTGCGCATGCGACTGCTTCTAATTTCCACAAATTGATGATCAATTGTAGAAGAGGTTATGTATTATGCATGAAGCTCAAATAGTGTGTAATCAGGATAATCTCAGTGAATAATTCATCTATTATTCAAATTTATACATGGTATCAGAGCGAAATTGATCATCAGATCTATTACAGTGATTACATTTTATTTCGGTAGACAGAGTCTGTACGAGGGCCAGGTAGCCTCTGGATCCATCCTTTCTTTGAAAGGTGATATATCCAGTAAATGCCCCTACAGTCGATCTCTGTGCTAGAAATACTTTGTTCTCATAGATTAGAAGCGGTTGAGTTTTGAGCTGGTGGAATTCGAATTTGCAGCAGTGTTTTCTTCGTGTCGAAGTCAAAATGTATTTCAACGGATTGCGATTGGAGTATGCCCTTGAGGGCAACTCGAATTATATTGCATGGAGAGACAGGATGGAGGCAGTGTTAGATGATAACGGGTTGAAGGAGTTCATAGATGTTGAAGTGCCAAATCCTACTGATGCTGCTCAAGTTGAGGCTTGGCAAAAGAAGACAACAAAGTGTCGAAGGATTCTGTTGGAGGGCGTGAAGGAGCACATTGTATCCAGCCTGCATGGAAAAGCATCTCCCTACTTGATGTGGAAAGCGTTGACAGATTTATTCCAAAGCAAGAGCGACCAGAGGAAGTTGGTGCTCAAGGATAAACTCAAACACATAAAGATGGAGAAAGACGACAGTATGCCCAAGTACCTCACGAAGTTCATCCAATGCAGGGATGAGCTGGAAGTGTGGGGGTGACTGTAGATGATGAGGAATTGGTGAGCTTGGATCTCCTTGGTCTTCCGAAGAGTTGGCATGCCTATCAGGATTCTGTCAATGGTCGGGAGAAATTTCCAGGATGGGAGCGACTTTGGTTGGATCTTGTGCAAGGGGAGATAAGGCAGAGTACCAAGGATGGATCTTCATCAAAGGCATCTGATGAAGGAAATTGTGCTTTGGCTGCCAAAGAAAAGAAGGGGAAGAGCAAGAAAGCTTCTCATTCTAGTGCGAAAGGCAAGAAGCAGGACATGTCCAAGGTGAAGTGCTTTCACTGTCACCAACACAGACATTATGCCACAAATTGTCCGCAGAAGAAGAAAAATAAGCAGGCTGCTGGATCTGCAGCTGGAGAGGCCTTAGCCTCGCAGTTTGAGCTGGATTTTTCGTTGATCGCATGCTTGGTCTCAAGTGTGATGGGTTCAGTGTGGTTTCTGGACAGTGGTGCGTCTTTTCACATGACAGGAGATCGAGATTTGTTTACTGATCTGGATGAGAAAGATCTTGGAGTGCACATCGAGATGGGAAATGATGGTAGATACAGTGCGACCGGTATCGGTACCATTTCCTTTGAGAGGGAGTCTGGTAAACCCTTCGTATTGAAGGAAGTGATGCATGTTCCAGGATTGAAGAAGAATCTTATCTCTGTGGCGATGTTAGAAGACAAGGGATATGATGTTGTCTTTAGCAAAGGAAAGGCTTTCATGCGCAGTATGCAACTGGAGAAATCCGGAAGATAGGGGTTCGAGTCAAGAACCTTTATCAATTGCAAGTAGATGGCTGCGCAAAAATGGCATGCAAGGCAGAAGGAGTGGTGAGCCAGGATGATGGCGAGCTGTGGCACCGGAGATTGGGCCACCTTCACCATGGAGCTTTGAAGATACTGCAGCAGATTTCTACTGGGCTTCCTAAGGGCACTCTTGCACGGTCAGATCAGTGCAAGGGGTGTACCTTGGGAAAATTTGTGAAAGCCACCTTTCACGAGAAGGATTGTCGCGCCATGACGATCCTTAAGAGAATTCACACAGACGTGTGTGGACCTTTCTCAGAGCTTCGACAACAAAGCACAAGTACTATGTGATCCTTGTTGATGATTTTTCTCGGAAGTGTTGGATCTTCTTCATGCAGAAGAAGAGCGAGACATAATCAAAGTTCTGTGAGTTCAAGGCGCTGGTTGAGAAGGAATCAGGGAAGCATGTGAAGGCTCTTAGGAGTGACAATGGTGGTGAATTCATCTCTGTCGAATTCAAGGATTTTTGTAGCGCAAAAGGAATTCGGAGAGAGCTCATAGCACCTCATAACCCACAGCAGAACGGGGTTGCTGAGTGGAAAAACAGAATGATCGTGGGTGCTGCATGTGCGATGTTGCATGATCAGGGTCTACCCATTCACTTGTGGGCGGAGGCATGCAATATTGCAGTATATGTGCAGAACCGTTGTCCTCACAAGATACTTGGCATGAGTACACCCGAGGAGGCGTTTTCTGGTAAGAGGCCTGATATTTCCCATTTGAGGATTTTTGGTTCACTTGTTTACATTCATGTGACGAAGGATGCCAGGAAGAAGCTGGAGCCGACTACAGAGGTTGGGATATTTGTGGGGTACACTGATACGCCCCACAACTATCGTGTGTATTTTCCAGACAGTCGCAAGACTGTTGTGCGACGGGATATCAAATTTCATGAGGAGAAAGCCATGAAGTGTTCGCTTGAGAGGGAGCCACACTTTCATGCAGATGAGGAGCTATTAGTTCCTAAGGATGAGCTTCAGGATGTGGATCAGCCACAAGAGGAAGTTCATGGAGTGGAAGAGACCACTCATGCAGCGCCAACCATCAGAGGGAGGAAGCGCACTACAGAAGCTGAGCGACTGGCTCAAGATGCAGAGAAGGTTGTAGGACCACCTACAGCACAGCGCAGACAGAGACAGTCACCGGACCGGTACACTGGATACATGGCTCTTGTGAGAAAATGTGTCGTGATAGAGCCATCCTCTTTCGAGGAAGCTATGGAGGACCCCGCATGGGTAGATGCCATGGTGGAAGAGTATGATTCGATTGTCAGAAACAGTGCATGGGAGATTGTCCCGAGACCGGAGGGGAAATCAGTGGTGGGTTCGAGATGGATCTACAAAGTGAAGCAGGTAGCTGACAGGAGTGTGGAGAATTACAAGGCAAGATTTGTTGCCCGAGGCTTCTCACAGATAGAGGGGATCGATTATGAGGAGACCTTTGCACCTGTCGCAAGGTATTCTTCCATACGGATGATCCTAGCTCTCTCAGCGCAGATGGGGTGGCACATTCATCAGATGGATGTGAATATTGCGTTCCTCAATGGAGTCATTGAGGAGGCAGTGTACATAGAGCAGCCCGAAGGTTTCAAGATCTTCAGCAGTGAGTCGCATGTGTGCAGACTCAAGAGAGCACTGTATGGGTTGAAACAAGCACCTCGTGCTTGGTACACACGGATTGATAGTTATTTCACTGGACTTGGATTCTCCAAGAGTGAGGCAGATCCTAACCTGTACCAGATTGTGGTGGAGGGGAAGTTAATGATCATTGTAATTTATGTAGATGATCTAATTTTGATGGGTGATGAGTTGTTGATGCTTTCATGCAAGGAGGATCTTGCTAGAGAGTTTGAGATGAAGGACTTGGGCCTCCTTCATTATTTCCTGGGATTGGAAATTTGGCAGCGCAGTGGTGGACTGTTTGTTTCTCAGGGTAAGTATGCCCGTGAGATACTGGAGAAGTTCAACATGCATGGCTGCAAGCCTGTTGATACTCCTCTTCCTGGTGGTTGGAGGAAGGAGGATGCTACTTCAGCGGAGGTAGTGGATGCCACTGTCTATCGACAGTTGGTGGGGTCGCTTATGTATCTGGTCAATACACGACTCGATATATGCTATGTTGTTAACCAGCTTTCGCAAGCTATGGTTAAGCCTACCAAGCTCTTCTGGAAGGCAGGCAAGCATGTATTGCGTTATCTTAGAGGCACATCGGGATATGGCTTGTGGTACAGACAGGAGGATGAGGTGAAGCTTTGTGGCTTCACAGATGCAGATTGGGCAGGGAGCCCAACGGACAGAAAGAGCACATCTAGAGGGATCTTCAGTATCGGGTCGACAGTAGTTTCTTGGTACATCAGGAAGTAGAGATCCGTGGCACTCAGTTCAGCAGAGGCTGAGTATATGGCAGCAAGCTTGGCTGCATGCGAGGCCATATGGATGAGGAAGATCCTGGTCGGGTTGTTCGGGTCACACTTGGAGCCTACTGTGATTTATTGTGATAACCAGAGTTGCATTAAACTCTCGGCTAATCCAGTATTTCATGATATATCCAAACACATCGACATCAGATACCATCATATCAGAGATTGTGTGCAGCGGAGAATCATGTTACTTTCATATATTCCCACGGAGGATCAGGATGCTGATATCTTGACGAAGGCGCTCACCAGGAGAAAATTTGAATACCACAGAGGCAGGATAGGGGTTGCAGATAATCCATATCTTGTTGATAGGGAGTGTTGAAAATGCAACAAGATGATGGAGCTTAGTGAAAAGAAGTCGCCTTCACTAAGTGGGCCCGCAGGCTATTTTTGGCGCAAAGTCTATTTTTAGACTATGTCTATTTTTAGACATATGGATTATGGTTTATGAGTTGCAGGATGCTATTTATGGATGATTGGTCAAGTTGGTAAAAATAGATGGACCTCTATTTTTAGACATTGGGCGGAATCTATTTTTAGACTGTCGGGCTAAAAATAGAACAGTCGAATATTATTAACCCTTAATAATATTTAGACTATAAACATTATCTAATCCTCTTGGAGCACTTCAGTTTGATGCTTGGATGTGGCACATGCAGCTGACAGAAGGAAATATGCTTTTCCTAAGGGTTAGTTGAGCTATTGCATGGTTGACTTTAGTTAGAACTCATGTGGCAGAGTTTGGTGGAGTTGATGAGACAGTTGGTGGAGTAGTGTTCGGTTTAACTTAGTTGAACTATTTGTATTTAGTCTAACTGAAAAATACACTAGTGATGAGTGGTGTGAATTAATTATTGATTAATTCACTAAGTATTAACTCATAAATCAACTAAATAATACATCAGTTAACTGCAATGCATGGACAGTTTAGTGGAGACCAGTGTTAGAGGTGGGTGAAAGGGTGAGTTTACTATCAGTTGTGACTATAGCTGTGCATGAGATTTGCACACACATTGATTGAGATTGCCAATGAGGATTGCGCAGTACAAGCCAGTGGGATTCGAACTTGGATCTCATCATTATTCATCTTGGATTGCGCAGTAGAGGCAGGCAGACTTGTGAAGGAGATTTGAACCTGTGACTTGTTCATCTTCCGTGCTAGTTTGTGTGTAGCATGTGAGATAGTGCTGAGAGCTGTGAGGAGCTTTGTGCTATGTATTGTTACATGTTCTCTATCGTTATAATATACAGATAGTTGGGGGTTTTCAGCTGTATGCTTTCCCCATTACATACTGTGTTATATGTGTGCTTGATTATGTTTTAATGTGGGCATGCGACTGCTTCTAATTTCCGCAAATTGATGATCAATTGTAGAAGAGGTTATGTATTATGCATGAAGCTTAAATAGTGTGTAATCAGGATAATCTCGATGAATAATTCAACTATTATTCAAATTTCTACAAAACTCTGATAGCGATAGCAGATTTTTGTTTAAATTCACATTCCATCGTGCAATGAATTCCTTGTGATAAAATCCGTGCAAATCAATTTGTTATTACAAGGTTGTAGCCTCTTTTGAAGTGTAAAGTTGTGGTTTAAAACCACACAACCTCTTGCATTTAAATTACTGCACCCTAGCGTACTTATCCTCACACCTACAAATCATAAATTCTCCACCAACCACACTTAACTCCTCTAGCTCCATTCTGGCGGCATCCAACATGAGCTACGAGGGTTGAAGTTAACCCACCAGAAGAGGTGACGACATCCATCCTCCAGACCAATCAAAGGAATTCTGTGGGCCAAAGAAACTGGCAAGAAGGCTCCTACACACTCCGCCGAAACTAAAAATGTTTTGATTATAGTTTGAAATCTGCGCATTGTATTTTCATAAGGTTTTAACTTTAGTTTAATGATTTTAATGTTTTATTTGCTGTGACATAGTTTTAGCTTTAAAAATTAGGGTCATATATATATATATATATATATATATATATATATATATATATATATATATATATAAAACAATAGTGTGAAATGTTGTTGTGTGTGCATTGTGAGCAGAGCAAAAGACCCACAGGTAGCAAGACTGTGTGTAATGTATGCCGAAAACAAATAGGTAGAGAGTGTGACTCTGTTATATTCCGAGAGCAGTGAGACTGCAAAACTGTGTGTATAGCAGTGAAGGCAAAGCGAAAAGATAGAGAGCAAGAAGCACTACATTTTGTAGCAATCAATAGAACACAATATTTGCATTGTAAATCTAGAACAACAGAAGTTTTGAAGAATTTTATTTTGTAACAGCTTATAGTTTGTTTAATGAAATAGTGTTATAATCCATCTCTCTATGTCCATATCAATTTTATTGTTATCTCTGTGTTTGTAGAAGAATTCTTGTTTCCTCTTAGCTGTTCTGAAATAACCAGAAATTCCATCAGAATTTAAATTTTATTAATCTATTTTTTCTACTCTTCAACTATGCAAGGACTATCTCTCCCACTTAATAATTTAAATTTTATGGTTCCAAAATGTTTTACCTAATTTACATTCTACAAATTACCTTACCTGCCAAGAAATTATTGGACTATCTCTCCCGCCTAATAATTTAAATTTTATGGTTCCAAAATGTTTTACCTACTTTATATTCAACAAATTACCTTACCTGCCAAGAAATTATATGGTTCTAACATGTATTCCATATTCTTTCAAAATACCCGGAGGATTTTGGTTGGATAGATAACCTGCTAGGTATGTTGGATAATGTTCACTTGAAAACTTATATGTTTCTAACCAGCAAAAAAAATAGAAAACTTCTTTTTTTGTTAATTTGGTAGTTCCTTACCATTTTCTATATTTCAATTGGATAGATACCCTGCTACTTATGTTCGATAATGTTCACTTGAAAACTTATACGTTTCTAACAAGCAAAAAAAATAGAAAACTTCTTTTTTTTTGTTAATTTGGTAGTTCCTTACCATTTTCTATATTTCAAAAAAGCAGATTGCAATACATATGCAATTTCCTTCCTTAGCCTCAACTTGCCCGAGGGAAACCATGTCTATTAGCCACCGGAGGGAGCTAAAATCTAACCAGTATTGAAATTTCTTTTTCCTTCTACTTGTCGCTATGTCTACCTTAATATGTCCAAAATACTTACAGTTTCGCCAATGGCTATAATAACTTGCCACCAAAAACATAAAAAACTAAAACATTATGAAAAAGGTGCCACCCATAAGAGGAATCAACAGGCACCGGGTCTTTTGCAGCGGACCCTGACATTTCCACTTGTTGAATTTCTTGGAGTTTTTTTTTCAATTCTTCCTATTCTTGTTGTTGTAAGATGTTGGGACACTGAAATTTCTCTGATATCCTTCCTAATTTGTTGCAGCGCTGAAATCACTGTTTGGTTTCCTTCTTTTTCCAGGATGCTGGTCATAGCCTTGGCTAAGACACACTTGATCTTCCAGTGTGTATTGAGTGATTGATGGAAGAGGAATAGCCTTCCTCTGGTGTTTCTAGGGTCATTTATGAAATCTAGGATGGCCTCTTGCTGCTTAATGTCTTCATCTTCCTGGTTACTTTCCTTTTCCCATCCACGGATGGTGTCTCTTATCCAGGTTGGATTTCCATTTTCATAAAGATTATAGATGTTTTCCATGACTTTTTTTATTGTTTTTCTGCCTCACTTGCTAGGTCCTTCATTTTTCATTCGCTGGTTTAATTTTCATTTGCTGGTACCTTTACCTTTTCCATAATGTCTCTTTGCCATTCTGTTGCTTTGGCCAAGAGAGGTTGATTGGGCCTCAGTTGGCCCTAAAAATCTTTGAAGCTGGCCAGATATCCAAGCGACTCCAAAGCTTGATCTCAGGTACCTCGGATTTGTCTGGGAACCTTCTGCAGCGCGGCATACCTCTCCGAGGTTTTATTCCCAAACTTATCTTCGCTCGCTGGTGCAGTTTCCTAACTCGTTCTGACAGAGTTCGCTGGCCACCAACTTTTTTAAGGATTTCATAATTTTCTCACACGCTATCTTAACATTGGATCGTGTGGACTTGTACACTATGGTTGTTTGCATTTCCGTTCATTGCCTGCTGGCTATAAAATTTATATCACCAGTTATTAATATGACATCACTTCTTGTAAATTTGTATAACATTCATAATCTACATTCCCGTGACCGTACGCGTTTAGTCCCATCAGCCTACATTCCTCTTTAGGCATCTCCATGTCCAAATTATCGCAGGGAGCGTTCGGTCTGAAGGGTCTTGTTTTGGCAGAGACCGATCTCTTTTTGCGCTGGAAATTCTCTCTAAAATTAGCCGACCACCGCTGGCAGCGAGATTTCCGGAGCCTGAAAAAATATCTGCCAAAAATGGCCCGGCGACACGCGCTTCGACCCCCTACCGCCATGGCCGGTGAGAGATCCGCATCCAATTTGATGGCCCGACATCGAACCGAAAGACTGGTTGCCCGTTGATCCATTCTCCCACGGCGCAGCATGAGCACCAGGTGGCTCAAATATATCCGTTGGAAATGGGCCATCCGTGTCGCTTGTTGCCCACGTCCAGAAGGATGTTCCATATGAGAAACAGGCAGGCAAATTACAAAGACAAAACCACGAAACGAAACAGAGGATTTATGTAACTCTGATACTTTTGAACTCCTGAAAGAGTGGGTTTAAAGAGACGAGCCTTGTGCCCCAATTTGCGTATGCATCACAACGTAGGGGTGAGCGGTGACCCTTCAAACTGTTTCTGGTTGCCGTGCCATGTTACCATCTAAAGTAGATGAAGGACCGGTGATGCTTCTTTTCAGGAAACGCCGAGCAGCGGCATTAATGGAAACAGTGACGTAGGATATGCCACATGCAGTCCACATCATTGACGACGTTAAGTTCATCATTCGAAATAAAAAATAAAATTAAGTTAAGATCCCCTTTCAAAATAAAAATTAGAATTGACTTAAGCTAACCTTTCCAAATAAAATTGGTTCGCAACAAGGAAGCATTTTGCCTCAATGTGGCAAACTCGGAAACGCATACTTTTAATAACGTGGCTTTTCATAATAGATTCTCAATAAGTACACATAGGCCATTTGACTAGGTGCAATGTATGGAGTTATATATCTTATTAAATGTCGTTTGGCAGAATAGGTATATGCTTACTTTTAGGTTTAAATTTTTTAAAATTTAATGGTGGGTATATATTGTCTATCAATATGTAATAGCGTATAGATTGAAAAATATGTGTTGTTGACTTAGGTGAAAGTAGATCATTAATTACATTTTCTCCACGAAATTGAGAGATGCACATGATTCTAAATATTATAACATTTTTTTTTTTTTAATATTTTGCTCCATTTATATATATATTCTCAATATTGTATTAAATTTAATTAAAAAAGATTGAAATAATATATTTAAATTATATATATAGAAGGAATATTTATTTAAAAAATATTTTAAAGACTTTTATAAGTGATTTTTCTATCACAATTGAAAAAATAAAAATGTTAACATTTTTTGAGTATATCATCATAGTTATTATTTTTATACAATAGAATCTTATTGTTATAGTGCTTATGCATGCATGTATCCCTTATTTATTGAAGGGACATCTTAGTAGAGGGAATTGAATCTTTTTTTTTTTCTTTCATAGAGAAGAGAAATAATTATAATTAGAATCGGGTTAGAATCAACTCTTCATTCTCTAGATGCGTCCATTTACAAATTATAATTACCAATTTTCCATGAATTCACGTAAAGATCTTCTTTCTACATACTCCAGTGAGTTGTCTTTAACGTCTACTTTGCTTGTTTGCATTTATTTATTGCTCAATTTGCTTGGATTTATGAACAATGCTTGCATTTTTTTCTTAAAGCTTATTTAAGGTGGAGATGCCATTTTTTCTTAAAGCTTATTTAACGTGGAGATGACAAACTGAGAACCATTGATCAAAATTGATTCAATGTAGATTTGATTCCTTATTTTCAGATATTCAATACTAAATAAATAGTATTTGACTTAAACATTCATTGTTATTAACAAAAGTAATGTTACTTTTGTGGTTTTTGTTTTATGGAAAAAAACTTCTAATAAATGTTATTTTGTTTTTTGGGAAATTGTTTTTTAGAATTTTTGAAAAATTGTTTTTTAATTTCATTACACAATGCAGTAATATCCTTCAAATAATGTTACATTCTGATTTTCTTTTAAAATCTTTTTACCACTTTTTAAATGATTGGACCCATTATCAGGCAAAAAGAGGAGCAATTCCATTGTATTTTAGAAATGGGCCAAACAAATGGTTCTATTAATTTCCCATCATATAATTCCAATAAAGACTATAATATATATAATGTTTTGATTTAAGATTAAAATTCTTAGTTTGAAATTTAAAACACTTAATAATTAATGCAATAAAAGACATGCATAAAATTATTATTTTTCATATGAGAAATAAATTTTATTTAACATTTCAATATTAAAAAACAAAAATACAATTTTTTAGATCAGAAAATCTACAAATTAATTTTGAAAATAATAAAAATTCTCACAAGACTATAATAAAATATAGTTGTGAAACTTGAAAATTTTAAATATATCTAATTTTATATATATATATATATATATATATATATATATATATATATAAACGATTCAAACAATCTAATTTTTTCTTTTATTTATTTTTTTACTAAAAACCAAAAACAAACAACGCCCATAAGGAGACGTAAGGTAGACAACGCCCAATTTATTGTACCCTTTCAAGAAAAATGGAAATAGAAATGTTACACTTGTCGGCAACCGCCTTGGGGGCCGGAGAAAATCGACGAAAGTTCTTTCATCCGCATTCTTACCTACCGATCCCACTCATATTACTTGTTTATATGTTGTGTCAGATCAAATATGGCGAAGGATCCCGGAAATCCCGCTAGGTCACTTTAGGGCAATGGTAGGCCATGGCTCTGCAAAGGCCGTCCACCTTTATTGTCAATTCGTGATGTTTGAGCAATTATGGGTTAGTGCCCATCAAGCGCCACCCACTTGCACCGACATTCACACCACTATAGCGAATTTTTCTGCCGCAAAAGAAGGAAGCACAGAGCCTTTTCGCAAATTCACCATTTTCTCGACATAGATCCGTGACGTCATGGATACGGTTTTCTAGCTTGGTGATTGGCGATTTCTAGCTTTCAACGATTGGCGATTTCTAGCTACTTGAATCTTTTAACAAAGAAGCTATCGAACCACCGCCCGACTGGACAAACCTGGCTAGTCAACTTTTTAATGTCAAATATATCAAAGGACTTCCTAACTGGAAAACCATGAGCAGGAGACAAAAAAGCTCTGCCTAGTTTGTATAGACCGTCCCCAACAACTTTCCAAGTGCGAAAAATTGGTGCGATCAGTTTGAGTTGGTCGTATGAAACATGAGAAGTGCCATCAGAGTAACGACAACTTAATGGTTTTGTTTCAGTTCATATTGTCACGATCGTAGGGAATTTTCACGATTCCTGATTTTTTTTGGTGATTTTTTCACTATTACACCAATGATATACTACACCAAGACATTTTTTAAGATTAAAAAAAAAAAAAAATTGTCTTAAAAAGTCACTTTTTATTTTAATTATTTTAAATTAAAACTTATTGAATTGTCTTAAAGATAAAATTTAAGACAAAATAGTGTAAGACAAAAATAAGCTGACACAAAACTTTATATTTAATACAAAAACAATTTGAGACAAAAATATTTAAAACAAAAACAATTTGAGATAAAAAAAATTAAGACAAAAAAATTTAAGACAAAAGTATTTTAAGACAAAACTTTAATTTAAGACAAAAACATTTTAAGATGAAACATTATATTTAAGACAAAAGCACGAGACAAAAAAAAAAAATAAAGACAAAAGCAATTTGAGACAAAAGCATTTTAACACAATTTTTTTTATTTAAGACAAAAGCACTTTGAGACAAAAATATTTAAAACAAAATTTTATATTTAAGACAATGGCCATTTAAGACAATGACAATTAAGACGAAACCCATTTAAGGTAGAAATTAAGACAAAATCATAAGCATTTGGAAGTTTGCATGGAAATATCCATGAGTGGATAGTAGATAATTATATTTTTATTTTTAAAAATAGATATTCAAACCACATGAAATTTGATCATGTCATGATAATTATTTCTTTTATATTATATTTTTCCTTTTTATTAAAACTTCATTTTAAAAATATAATAAATAAATATATAAAAAATATTATTTTTTGGTTGGCCACTCAACAGGATTTGAACTTTGAATCTCATGTTTTAACATAATACTTCATAACAAGGTGATTGTTAATTGAGTTACATTCCATGAACTAAAATTGTTTATTTTTTTAAATATGTGAAAAAATTTAAACTAGTAATTGCACCAGATGTTGCAAAAGAAACACTGTAAGGCATGAAATAGAGAAGAATCTTGACATATAAGAAATCATTGAATGATAAAAATTAATAAACAAAACACTATTCAAAAAAATATTTAATGAAGAAGGCTTTTTAGGTACAAGGGATGAAAATTTTGTTTTCAAATAGTAAATTCGCATTTCACATTCACCTATGAAACATTAGATTATTCGAAAAAATGTTATGGTAATAATAACATAAATAGATTGTTGGGGGTATAGAAATGACGCAGTTGAGTGAGTTGTTGAGGAAGTATTATCTGATGAAGGAGAAGGAAGTGGTCCTTCAGGGAGACAACTTGTCGGCTTCATGAGTAGGGGTTTTTGTTAGCTTAAATTTTGCGAGTTGCCTTTTTTTTGGGTGTGCCACAACCTAGATCTTGCTGATAATTCAGCAGTTGGCTACTAATTGAATGCCTCCTCGAAGAGATTATATGCTGGTTGATTGAGTTCATGATAATTGTGGGTGAAAGATGACCATTCTAGCTCCTGAATGCGCTGCTAAATTTGAGACATCAGGGATTGAAGCCACACATCTTACTTATAAAACTTGCATTAGCCAGGTTAACAACTATTTGAGATTCCTGTCTCTTGCAAACTCTTCAAATTACCGCAAGCGCTTTCCAAATAAAGAACAACAAACGATGTTGATAACTCGACCTTTAAATTGGAACCAGGAGCCAGAGTATATCTAATATGAATCAATTGAAATGAATTTATATACAAAACACGGTGAAGAGCAAGAATAATCAACATATAAGGAGAAACATAATTTTTTAATGAGATCACCTGGAGATTCTTTGATAATTTGAGTGGGATTTCCTTCAAAATTCTTGCAAGGCATGTTTCCGATCAGATGTACGAAAAACACGAGACATTATAGCTACGTAAATTGATCTTGTAGGAAAAATGAGTTACTTCACCCAGAAAAACTTTATTATGAATACCATTTTCGTGTGATCTCAAGATGTGGTAAAAGTGCATTATATAAGAAAATAAAAATGTTCATGAAATTCCCATGAAAGTGAGTGCATCGATTGATTTTAAGTTTGTTGTTCCATGTTGGTCTCTCTATTGTAGAGTTGTGGGATAGTTGTATCATGTGAATAAACTATATTCAATAAATAATCTTGCACTTACCCTAATATTTGAGGAGTAGTGCATTTTTAGGTGCAACTGTATGGTCTCCAATCTCCTAATTATGAACTATGTATAACATATCTAGTTGAATGTTAGCCAAAGTTTTCCATAGGTATAACATACCCAATTTTCACCCTCTGAGTGTTGTCTTGCCCATGATCACAGACAAATTCTGATGACAACTATAATCAGGCCTCTTGCAATGCTTCTTCTAGAGTTTAAAGGAAACACCTCCTTGAAGAAAAAAAATAAATGAAACAAGAAAAAATGTTTTAGCAATTTAGTTAGAAAACTCAAGGTATTACAGAGATAAATTAGGACAATTTTGCAACTTTTTCAAGGATGCAACAAGAAATTTTTCTGTACATAATAAGAAAATATTTGCAAACAAGAAGATATCATAGTGGGCATGCATAAGAAGAAGAACCAAAGAAATCAAATTCAATAAAGGAAGCACAACCACCACTCCAAACTCACTTCTTTAAAACACATACAACCACAATAAATCCCACTGAAGCTTACAAATTTATCAAGCCCTAACTTACTAATAAATTCAACAAGCCAACATGCTAAAATTTGTTGAGTCACCCCCAAATCAATTAGTAATTATTGCATGAATGTACATTTAATTGTAATTTTATTTAAAAGGTTGAAATTCTCTCAAGAGCGTATAGAATATATCCAAGAGTTTAAAAAATGGAAATTTTTCCTACCTCTAGAAGATATCATCACACCTGGATAGGTGACAACATACAAGTCTAAATCTTCTACCTCTAAGTCTCAATGGCACTTAAAAATGTCAATAACATACTTGCAACAATGCTTAATGAGTTTTGTCTATTCGTTAAAGAGATGTACATCCATCCATCCAAAAATAAACATCTCAATCAATCCAACACCATAAATTGTGCTGAATAGTTCATGATGTTATTTCAAATATTACAATATGGCCTTATATTAGCTCACATATTCCTTGAATATTTGAAAGCCAAATTGCCTTAGCACAGTAGACCAAAAAGATTCATACTCTAAAAGACAAAAAAATACAACAAACTAAAATAGGATCTTTAACTCTAATCCAAACACTTCATTCTTCGCAACATGATATCTAATGAAGATGATACGTGGAAAAAAAGGCTTCATATATTGTCTATCACATGTCAAACTGTGTGAACAAACACATGCATAGAACACATCAGAAATAGGGTTCATAGATCGACTTGTATTATATGGTTCCAAATCCTTCTTGTCTCCTTCAAGGGGGTTTCTTGAAGTCTTGAAAAAGACTTCCTTTTGCTAACCAAATGGATTTTTTCTTTCACGCATGTATGGAAATGCACTTTCCAAATCATATTCTAATAGATTCATAAGGTGATATTATTGGTATTAACTATGCCTTATTTGGAGACATCATTTTTATTGTAGGGGTTGGTACCTTTCAATTGGATGTGGTTGGTGATGTGAAGACTACTCAACCTCTAGTAAATATTCAGACAAACTCTAACAAGCTTATGGATGCTTGTTTACAAAGAGAGACACCTCTAAACTTAACTCATTGGATTCTTTTTTTGTTCATGCTAATTATTGTTCTCAACTTTCCTTCTCCAAGGGGTTGAGACTATTTGCTTCATTTATTTTACATGGTCTGGTGAAAGAATAAGAATGGAGATTGTCTCCACATATTTTCCATTTTTCTATGTTACAAATAGAAAAAGTCAAATTCTATATCCAATAGACTAATAGCCTCCTGTAACACCTTTAGTGAGCTATGCATAGCTCTCACCTATCACTGTAGCTCAATGAAATGACATCTAATAGCTCCAAGACACCATTATAAATGTACTAGTTGTGAAGTTGTTGTTAAATTATTGCCTTCAAAAGTTCAATTATCTTGAATTTTGGGGGTGGGGGATATTTTGGTGTATTGAACAGGGCAAGGAGACATAAGGGTAGCATGGATGGGTATAACTGAGAGGTTCGAGCATGGTTTACTAATATCTATAATCCTAACATTAGAGAATGAGAAGGAGCCTTAGGGCCTTATGGCATAGGGGCTAGGGGACCTATAGGTAAGGCAATGACATAAATTGATAGGGGAACCCCCAATAATTGTGACAAGGGGATTAGGGGCCACATTATCACAACCCATACACACTTAACCCATAACCACTAAAATCCCTATCCCATTAACCCCAAAGCCACAATCCCTTAACCTCTACACCTATAACTCATAATAAATTAAGCCCTTGATCCCTTCAACCCAAAGCCACTAACCCCTTAACCCATAACCCCTAACTTAGAATCCTTCAACCCCATAAACCCTAATCCCATATCCTCTTAAACCTTGACCCTTAACCCATAACTCCTAAGCTCATTAACCCCTAATCAATTAACTCGCTAACACCTAAATACCATAACCCTTAGGCACTTAAACCCTAAATCCCCTGACATGTAAGCCCTTGATGGTTAATATTTAACCCCTGAATCCATTAACCACTAAGCCATTAACCTCTAACCCTTAAACCCCCTATATGTCAACCCCCTAACCTCTAAATCCCATAAGCCCTAACCATTTACCCTTTACCCTTAACCCCTTACTCCTAGAACCCCTTATCCTTTCTCCCAAACCATAGCTGCTCCAACACTAATATTCTTGGGAATATTATGCTTTTTCCTGCTAACCGCTCCAAATACAACCCTTAAGAACTAATAGGGTCCAAGGAAAAGAGCTACAAGTTCCCCAAATACGATCTACATTTTATGGACAATCACACTTCCCCCAAATGTCCTCCACATATTTTCCTTGGTGTTGGAGTTTAAAAATTACATAGGATGCCACAAGTAATCCTAATCATAAGACTCAAATTTCCTAATGAATAGGAGGCCATAAAATCAAACAAAATCTTAACATATGCCTAAAATTACTAAAATTTCCTATCCCAAATATGAAATTAGAAATTCTACAAAATTATAGGGAAATAAGGAAACCAACTTCCTCTTCTATAGATCTCTAAGACCTTTTGGAGGAAAAATACAAATTTTGAAATAAATTGTTGAAATTATGCTCTTGCATCAATAGCTACCAATGTATCCTTGTAAGCCACCCCCTTTAAAAATAGTAATACCAATGTCCACCTAGAAGGAACTCCTTACATAATTCTCTCTTAGATCCCCTTAACCCATTGTAATGATTGTCTTTGATGACTACCTAGTTGCAAGCACGTTTTGAAGAAATTTATCATATTCATGGTTGAGGATTTTGATAAGTATGTGATTTTGTTGACATCTTGTGATTGTCCCGTATGTGAATATATAAGATTATTATTTTTGGACCAGTTTAAGGACTGATACCATCAAGTGTGTGCGCTAAAATGGATGGAATGCTAACTACATGTTGCATATATTGTAATGTAAATGAATAATCTCTTCTGTAAAAGGTTCCACTCATGATGTCATTTCGCAAATTCTTGCACTCACCAACTGTGGTCAGATTTTAAGGTGCCATGTTCTTGTAAGGGTAAACCTACCTATCCATCTCTTTAAATGCACACAACACACATGTAGGCTTGATCCTTTGCTTGTTGTGGGGAAAATGTTGTTGCAGTGGAACCCCCAAATCATATTTATTTGGGTTGACCCTGATTTGAAAGGTAGATTTATAAATGTTCTACACAGTACGTATATAGAAAATATGTCGGGTTCTCCATAAATTTCCTGAGAGAAACTCCCCAACACAACAAGTAGAATAATTTTTGCAGCCAAAGAGATTAACTGTTAATAGTTCTATTTCAGAACTAGTACAAACTATAGACAATCCAAAATGCCTTACTTTTGGGCTATCAATATAGTATCCATTTAAATAGACACAAGCATCAGTTAATAACAGATACCTAACACAATCTCAATGAAATTCTATGAGTAGAGAGAGCCACGTTTATATATCTGGTTTAGTTGAAAATGGATTGATATCTTCCTCAATGTGGCCTGCCACCTTGTTTTCCACTTCTTCAATCAAGTCATGGTTGTCTTGGATGCCCTTGTGACAGTCTGAAACTATCAACTCTAATGCCATAAAATTTATCCTAGTGACCTCCATTTCTTTGTTCAGTTCTTCCAGGCCCTTCTTGTTTTTTATTTCTCTCTTCCAATTTATAAACACATACAAAAAAAAATTTACAAACCTGTTGCTTTAATGAAATGGCTACAACGTAAATAATTCTCCATGGACAAAAATTCTCGGGGTCCTGCAATGGATACAACGTAAATACTTCTCCAATGGCTACAATGTAAATGCTCCCTTGTGTTTCCCTGACAGTCCCTAACACTTCCTAACACATGTTGGCACACCCTAGCACCTGGCACATCTTGGATGCATGTCACCCTGACATTATAACATGACTTAGCACTGCCTATGATACAATGTTACTCCCTCCTTGAGACACCTAGAACTCGCTAATGCTCCTTGTCACACACTCTTATTCATTCATTTATGCATTTTGACCTAGTGCTCTGTTATGTTTTCCTAGCACTCCCTAACACTCCTTAGCACACATTGGCACACCTTGGCACTTGGAACATCTTTGTATGCTTCACTAGCACTCTAACATGCCTTGGCACTTCCTAGAATACTTTTTCACTCCCTTCTTAGCACACTTGGAACTGGATGATACTTCATTTCCGTGCATTTGAAACTAGTGATCCATTTTGTTTCCCTGACACTTGGCCCTCACACTCCCTAGCATGTGTTCATGCCACACCCTGGCACCTGGCACATCTTGGAATGCCTATCATGCCGTGGAACTTCCTAGCATGTGTTAGTACTTTTAGGCATTCCCTGCCACACCTTGGTATTCCTTAGCTTTCATGCCGTCATAGATAGCCTTAATTTTTTTTTGACTTGGGAACCCAACCAAGTCATTAGAAAATCAATGTTGTGCCCAACCCAAAGTTTTCCTTTGTCTGAAACTGCTTTGTCCGACCCTTTATGTAACCTTAGGCTTACCTCCTACAAGTCTTATTTTGGCCTTCTCCTAACACACTTTATCCTTGAGACACTTGGAATTCGTTGTCACTACTTGGCACACACTCTTATTCATTCATTTCCATGCATTTTGATCTAGTTATCCCTTGCAATGTCCTGGCACCATCTAACACTCCTCAACATCCATTGACACTTTATGGCATGTGTTAGAATGAATTTTCAATCCTTGTCATGCACCGACACTCCTTATTTATTATGCCCTCACAATTACCCTTACTTGTTTTGGGACTTGGGAACCCAACCAAGTCTTTCCTTGGCTATAAAAACTTGACCAAGTTACAGTTACTACAACTAGATTGTGCCTTGTTCACCTAAGAAATGACTATAATTCCTAACCCATTTAACCCCCTAAACCCTTAACCCATTTAACCCCCTAAACCCTAAACCTCTAAACCCTTAACCCCTAACCCCTTAAACCCTAATTCCTGACCCCTAACCCATTTAACACCCTAAACCCCTAAAACCCTAACACATTTAATCTCGAAAACCATAACCCATGTAATCATTAACTGTTAAATCCCCTAACCCCTTAAATATCTAAACCCATAACCCATTTAACCCCCTAAACCTCTAACCCATTAACCTCTAACCCTTTAACCCCTTAACCCCTAACCCCTAAAATCCTTAACTGCTAAATCCTCTAACCCCCTAAACCTCTAAAATCATAAATCTATTTAAAGCATAAACCCTAAACCTCTAACCCTTAACCCCTTACCCCTTAAACCCTAAGTCCCAACCCCTAACCCATTTAACCCCCTAAAACCCTAAAACCATAAACCTCTAAACCCCTAAACCAATAAACCACTAACACCTAAACCCCTAACCCCTTAACACATAAACCCCTAAACCATTAACGCTTAACCCATAACCCATTAACCCCTCACCCCTAACCCCTAAAATCCTTAACTGCTAAAACCCCTAAGCCCTAAGACCTTGGAGAGGGTGTGCTCAAGGAGGATCATTCTAGGAAATGTTTGTATTTCATCCATACAAAAAACAACCTAAACAATGGCAGATGATCACTACATAATAAATCCATACTTTTTGGACATATCGAGCTGAGAAGTTTACTCATTGCCTCTCAATCAACTAGCTAAGTTATGTATGCTCGTAATTGTAAATGGATCTTCCAACTAGCACAAGCTTTACTTGTAATTTATTAAATCCATTATAGGCAAACATATTATTATGGAATAATCTTTGGTTTAAATCTCTACCCCTCTAACCCCCCTTCAACCCACCAATAATTTGTTGATGACACTCTTCTTATGGCTCTCCCTTGGTCAAAGAAGCCCTTTTCCTCCAGAATATTCTTGCTAATTTTTCCCAGGCCTTTGGCACCTCTATTAACAAAGCCAATTCAAAACTCTTCTTCCTCAATAACTCCTAGACCATTCAACTCAACATAGCTCTCATTATAGGCTTTTAGCTCATCTCCTTCCCCTCCAAGTACCTTAGATTTTCCCTGACTGATAAACCCCTGGCCAAAGCCAACTAGGAATCTCTGGTCACCCATTTTCTCGAGGGGTCCTGACCCAGGTTCGGAGTTCAAGTTTTTCCAAAAAATCCCTATACTATTGGCCCTTTCGGAAGTGACCTACTTGCGCAGGTCAAAGTCTCACCCGAAGTAGTATGGGTGGGTGCTGGAACCAGGTTTCCGCACTATGAGAAAGGATAGGTAAGGCAAGAAGAGTTGTGTCCTACCTCAAAATGTCCAGATCTTCCCAAGCAGGACTTATAGGTATCTTTTCGCATCCACGTGCACAAGGTTAATTATGCTATGGTGCTCAATAATCATATACTTCTAAGATAGTAGCTCAGTATTGCATAAAATAGAACAAAGCAGATCTAGATGTAGTAAAAACACTTACACAGAACTTTCGCAGCTGAATACAGAATACGCATAATATAGCAATTACCAATGATTCACATAAACAATACACATAGATTCAGTTCTCAAACAACCTTTCTTATTCATCAATTCATCAATTCGCTCTTACAATACCCATCCCAGCCTGCACACATAGTAGCAGGGTTCACACACAGCAGGACTCTGGATCTCCACGCACACAGCCAGTAGGAGTCCTTCCCCAAAAACCCAAACAAATTTACTAAACCACTATTCGCATCAATGGCTCTTCCTTTCTCTACCTTACAATTCAAAATGTTCCTCTATTTATAACAATCTAGCCTAAACTTTCCTATGGTCTGCAAACCATGGTTTTCGGACCCCAAGTTTACCCTTTGATCCCTTACAATGCTTTCGGGGCTTTGCCCCACCCCAAAACCCCTGCGCTAAAATAATGATAATAAAAAATATACAAAATCAGACCAGTTTTGAAGCTCGTAGGAGACCCTATTCCAAAAATCCCCCAACACACTCTTGTGACTTGTCCCGAGTCACTGTGGTGGTCCGGTATGTATCTGCTCACGTAAGGTGTGGAGGGTTGCGATCAATGGAGGGAGCACTTCTTGAATCTACATGGCAGCACTCTGTGCAAAGTCTACAAGCTTTTGGGAGGTCGGTCCTTCAGTGGCCGCAGTGACACTCTCAAGGGCCTGAGTAAGTCTCTTGGTTGCTTCATCAATATCGTGTGAAAGTTAGAGGGTCATGGCAGCCCAAGGATTCAGACATTCCACCATGATGTGTTGTTTACGCTGGAGTTTCTCAATCTCATCCTAGAGATCATTGTTGGTCTTTAACCGTGCCAAGCGTTGTGCAGGTACCAAGGTGGGCAGCGTGGCATTGACCTGCTCGAAAGCTTCTTCCTTCTGCCGTAAGTCCTGATTGATTTCCTGAAGGACAATATCGCACTGGACTTTGGTCTGGAGTTGCATGGCTGATTCCAGCATCTGGGCACCCTGGGAAATCTGCCCGAAATAACATTTTTTGCATCGGTGACTAGGGTGGCGCACTGGGCGTGGACTTTCGGAGGCATTTCGGGCTGCAGTTTGGCCTGTAATTCGGTGATTTGTTGTTCCATTTGTGTCTTGATGGTGTGTATTTCCATCCAAAATGCATTGAGTGCCGCAACCAATTTTTCCACTTTAGCCCGAGGTGTGTCT
Organism: Pinus albicaulis; assembly: GCA_034641835.2. Classification (NCBI taxonomy): domain Eukaryota; kingdom Viridiplantae; phylum Streptophyta; class Pinopsida; order Pinales; family Pinaceae; genus Pinus; species Pinus albicaulis. Next base: position 392,685,456 of record CM076583.1, on the reverse strand, counting down.
GCTGTCGGGATCTCGTCTGTAACCTTTGTACAGAGCTGGTGGATCGATGTTTCAAGCTCCGCCTGTTGTGACACGGCGAGGAGAAAAGCAATAGCCGGCTACATGATGGTGTGCTGAGCTGTACCAAGTTGTTGGTGTACTCGTTGGTAACGATGGCAAATCTCCTGGAAGATAGGATTATGGAGGCCCTGTAAGGCTTCGTGGGGCAGCTTAGCCAAATCCAGCTGGGTTCCTCTATCTACTGGGGGCTGAGTTCCTACCAAGGCAGTGCTAAGTACAGTCCAGAGATCACTTTCCTCCGTGAATAGTGCCGAACTGCTATCGACCGAAGGGGTCCATGCCTAGCCAAGGCTGGTCGGCAGCGTATCGATTTTTATCTGGAGAGTGCGAAGCTCGGCCTGGAGAGTGTCGACCGTAGCCTTTTGTTGTGCCTTGACGGATGCCCACTTGTCCTCTATAGCCATGGTGACTGCGTCTGTGATTTTATCAAGGTCACCTTCAGTCAGTGTGGCTGTCACATCATATTGTGCACGGTAGGCGCATTGTTTCTTTCGGGATCCTGGTGCTGGCTCACTTGACTGTTTCGTACCGGGGGGAGGGGTGGTATCTCTGTCAAACCATACCTAGGCTTTAGTCATAGTGGTCTGTGGTGTCTGTGTATCCCTATTCTTGGCTATGTCCGAGGTCGTCTGGCTGGGCTCCGCGGTCTCCTCATGGTTATCTGTGAGGCCTTTTTTCCAGGAAGGGGGCCACAGCGCGATCATCAAGTCAATCTGTTCATTTGCTACCATATAGGGGAGTGTTGTCCATGTCTTATTATTGAGGCTGCAGATATGAATATGGTGCATGGTAACTTGGAACGCGGCAACACTCTTATATTTGTCATATATCGTCAGGGACTACTGGGGTCGGGAGTTTATGGTGGCTACCACACTGCTCTGGAAGAGGATCCGAAAAAATTTGTTATCCTCGATGCGTTGCGCATCCTTAGAGTCCCATAAGTGAGCATATTGAGCTCCTTGGAAAATCCCAGGAAGAACTTCAGGGAGGACTGACTCCTTGGGGGTGTCCCAGGTGACGAGTGCGATTAGGAGTAATAACCATGAATAAAAGAAAGACATCCCTTGCTCCTAGGATTTGCGGACATTGGTTAGAAATTCATCGCAAAACATTTGAGCCCAATTGAAAGAGATGCCCTTCGCACACCGACCCATCAACTGAATCACATAGGCAGGGAAATTCGCAACCTGGCACTTCCTCATTAGCTTGCAGGCTAAGAGCCTAGTACCCATCTGTGTAGCCGGGTCATTGATAGTCTAGATCACAAACCCTCACTTATTTTGACGCACTGTGTAGGTCTTCTGCACAAACATAGTGGTAGATGCTTTGTACTTTTTGCCTACCCACTCTAGAGGGTGCAACCCTTGCATAGGAAGGCCTGTAATCTTGTGGATAAACACAACATCAATAGGGACCCTGTCTCGAATCATAAATAGCCATCATGAATGAGGGCGAGCAACTTGCAAGCCAATTAATCTGTGACGTTCTAATGGCCAAAATGGGGCATCCGGAGTAGATTCAAAAGTCCCGACGTGGCCAAGCCGCATACACAGTGCTAGGGCACCACCGTGACTCCACCATTTCCATGGATTGTATCAAAGTATAATGTGGGGGCCAATTCAGGGAGGGTTTCAAAGTCCTCCAAGTCGTGATCATCAAACTTGACCTCATGGAGTCACCCATAAGGATCACTGATGATAGGGACTTCTCCCGGAGTTAGGGGATTTGCAGATAGGTGACCAAGCCATACAAATTTTTTGGTGTTCATGTAGACGGCCTACGTGGGTGAACGAAGGGAGGTAACCAATCAATCGGGTTAGGAGGTAGGGCACCCTACTGTGTGTCTTGATCTAGAGGTGATGCTGACAGAGACCTGGCGTGCCTTGGAGAATTCCTAGGTGTCTCGGTAGTGCACCTCACCACTTTCAAAGCTTTTCCCAAAAATTAAGCCTTTCCTTTGCCTTTCCTTATGACCGATGTAGAGGGAACTTCTTCCAGTTCAGACTCAACCTCCATTATTTCTTCAACATCAGGCCCCATTTGGGTGGATGGCTCGGCAAGGTTAGTGGCTGACATCCTTGTGCGAAAAATGAATCCCAGCCCTTGGTGACTACTATCAGATGGATTAGGTTGACTAGACATGAGAGGGACAGTGTGGATAATAAAAATTTGATTTCTCAAGTGTTTCCCAGAGACAAATTATGAGGGCAAGTTGTGCAAGTGAAACGACACCTCTAGCTAAACTATCCTGCTCTTTTTATAGTACCGCCAAATGTGAAATGGTGAGGTAGGTTTTATCTGAGATGGGTCCCCCAAGAAATGGTAAAAAATCCCCCCAATTCATTTCATTAAATGCCCAGAGGTTGCTCCTTCCAACGGTAACTTTTGATTTTTACCAATGGGTACTGTTCCAATGGGTAGTTTTCGTATCACCTATAGGCTTGACCCATCTGTCATGCTAGGGTCACCCACTCTCATCGGCTGCATGTCTCCCCCCAAAATAGGCTTTCTTCCTAGGGAACTCATGACCCATGACAAAGAGAACCTTATCGTCTGTGTAAGTGAGGTTTTAAGGGGTGTTGTAGTCAGAGCATGTTGTCTTAACCATAGATGTGTTTGTGTTGTAGAGGTTCTACTTCCAGAACCTATGGCTAGTGTCGAGTGCATTATAATGCTACTTGCTTGTGGGTCAGCCTGACCCTTTCCCAGGGTTGGCCTGCAGTAGCCACCAATTCCTGGTCGAATGAGGGTCCTTACCTCTGAGGAAATGCAACGGAATTTTTTTGTGATTTGAAGACAAAACAATGTAGAGACTTCACGTAACTGATTCTGCCAAGTCTCTATTTCTTCATCAGGATTGGATAAGCATTCAGTATCCCCTTCCCCACAAAGTATTTCATCTCTTGTTGGATTTTTCGCGTCTTACGCAGTCAGCTTATAGATATAGTCCACATATTCCTCCTTAGATATTGGTTCCGTGTGGTGTTTACCTTTTGTAGGGTCTAATGGTATGATTACCCTTGTGCCATTATTTTTGAACATTGTGCTTCTTTTTTTCAACTTGATGATACCGCCCATGTTGATGGCCCAATCCAATCCCAGTAGCGCAGGGTAGGGGTCCACATCCTCGATGATTTGAATGAATTCAAAGTCAACCCAGACCTTTACTCCTATGATATCTACCATAATCCATGACAACCTTCCCGACGGTATGATATTTTGTTAGTTAGCCATGTGTAGCTAGATAGTGGACCATTCCAGCTTTGGTTACCCATTCGTTGCCAGGTTTTTTTAGGTAATACATTGGCGTCCGATCCGAGGTCTAAGATAACCTGATCCATCTCGTAATTTCCAATCTAGGCCGTCAACCACATCTCCCTCCAAGTGCGTTTCTGATACCTGTACAATTTGTGCACATCCTTAATATTGGGGGACACGGCGGAGCGCGTTGCACAACTACCTATTAAAGCTTGCATACTTTTCACTGCCCTTGGGTTTTGCAGCAATTTAATAAATGCTTTTAGGAAGGATTTGACCTCCTCAACTGCCGTATGACCCTCAGGGAGTAGGGACGTAGATGCCTCAGTCCCGAGGAAGTCCCTTCAAGCTTCCATAAATGTTTCCCTTGCTTTTTCCTGGTCCAGCCCTTCTTGTTTGCTAACTGCTTTGCGGATAAGCGTTCTAGTTTCGACCTTCTCCTCAATCCCTCTAGTAGCCAATCTGCTACGCGTAACAACATTTATGCTTGGGCCCTTACCCTCAGCTCAGTCTTAACCCTCTGCACCTTCTGTGTAGGTGGGAGTTGCTTCTCCTGTATTTTTGCTATTAAGACTAGACAATATTCAATCATATGGTCCAACTGTCTGCAATACCTGCATGACTATCTTGTAGGGTTCGGGAAATCCTTCTTAAAGTTCCCTGTGTCTCCACAGTTATAGTAGATCAATTGGCCCTGGCCCTAACCTGCACTTCCACTTCAGCCTCCTTCCCTGCTTCCGAAGGGGGAGCCATTCATGCCTGCGGGGATTTTTGGTGAGGCGGAGTCTGACTATATCTTCCACAATTTTTCCCGATCTATCACTAGATCATAGGTCTGACAGTTCTTCTCATCATGCCCTATTGACTGACAGAACCGGCACCAGTGTTGCTTTTGTTTGGGAATTTTTGTGTCCAGACAAGGGCAGTGGTTGGTATCATACAACCCAACTACATGGCCATCCTTGCACTAGGACGTAGGTCCACTTGGGCCCTGTCATCCTAGGTTGGGTCCCTCGCTTGATCCTGAGTGCCTCAGGTATAGGTCCTTCGTATGCCATTAGCTTGACATTGTAGGCACCATAGTTTTGCGCCAACTTCCCTTCCTCGTTCCTGTCGTAGGTCCTTAATATCCATGTGCATTGCCCTGAGCTGTGCCTAGATTTGTTGCACGCCTAACGAAGCACCTATCCTGGGCGTAGCTTCTAGTTTCATAGCGGCTTCCAAAGCATTGTCTTGTGAGTGGAAATTTTGGTGACTCATAGGTATGCGTAGGTGAGGGAGTACCATAGCGATGAACCATTCCGTATGCTTCCTATTGTCATACTTAAATTATCCTTCTTTGATAGCTTTCTTTAGGTGTTGATCAGCTTCCCACACCGACTTAGTCGTTCTTTGCTTGAAATCCTTCACGTCTACTATGATCTGAGAGTAGGACTTAGGTTTCCAGAATTTTTGTTTTAGGGCATCATTAATATCTTGAATGGATGTGCTCCCGTTTTGAGATAGGTACTGCATATACCAGTCCAGTGCTCTCTCCTCGAAGGCTAGGGAAAACTGTGCTCTTTTCATAGTATCACTCACCACACCTTGCATCATCCATACTGAGTTTGCAACAAACCGAAATCCGTCCATTTTCTCATATCTCGTACCTCTAAAGATAGGTAATTTCAAGTGCGCTGCCATGTCTCCTTTCGGCGGTGTTCCAAGCGAGGTTTTATCCTTACACAGTTTTGATGGTGGTGTAGCGAGCGGGATTTGCGTAGTTTCTCCTTCCTATGGGCTATAGACAGACTTATCCCATTATTGATTGGTTTGATGGCATTTACCGCTTTGTGTCATTCCCTCGTTCAAATTGGAATTCATTCACTCAAACCTGCTCTTCTTCCTTGTCAGGCTTCTAGTACTCTCTTGTCATTACATGATCCCTTTCTCAAAATGCTTCAGGGTCCCAGCAACGAAACCATTTGTCGGCTCAAGGGGTCCTGACCCAGGTTCAGATTTCAAGGTTTGCCAAAAAACCCCTATACTACTGGCCCTTTCGGCAGTGACCTACTTGCGTATCTCAAAGTCTCACCAGAAGTAGTATGGGTGGGTGCTGGAACTAGGTTTCCACACCCTGAGAAAGGATAGGTAAGGTAGGTAGAGCTGCATCCTGCCTCGAAATTTCCAGATCTTCCCGAGTAGGACTTATAGGTCTCTTTTTTCATCCACGTGTGCAAGGTTAATTATGCTATGGTGCTCAATAATCATATACTTCTAAGAAAGTAGCTTAGTATTACATAAAACAGAACAAAACAGATCTAGATGAAGTAAAAACACTTACACAAAACTTTCGCAGTTGAATACCGAATACGCATAATACAACAACTACCAATGATTCGCATAAACAGTACACAAAGATTCAATTCTCAAACATTCTTTATTATTCATCAATTCATCAATTCCCTCTTACAATACCTGTCCCAGCCTGCGCACACAGCAGCAGGGTCCACACACAGTAGGACTCTGGATCTTCATGCACACAGCTAGCAGGAGTCCTTCCCCAAAAACCCAAACAAATTTACTAAACCACAATTCGCATAAATGGCTCTTCCTTTCTCTACCTTACAATTAAAAATGTTCCTCTATTTATAACAATCTACCCTAAACTTTCCTATGGTCCGCAAACCATGGTTTTCGGACCCCAGGTTTACCCTTTGATCACTTACAATTCTTTTGGGGCTTTAACCCACCCCAAAACCCCTGCGCTAAAATAATGATAATAAAAAATATACAAAATTGGACAAGTTTCGGAGCTTGTAGGAGACCCTGTTCCAACATCACCAAATTGAAAATAAAAAATATTTCCAATTGGACTTTCAGGTCCTTAAATCTCCCAGGTAGATTAGTCTTGGTCCACTCAGTCTTGCAAGCCATTCCTCAATACCAGTACTTGAATATTGCTACTCCCAAATATATTTCAAACCAAATCAAAACCATTCAAAGAGACTTCTTATGGAAAGACAAAGAAAAAAAGGGAAAATGGGCCCTAGTAGCCTGGGGAAAAATCTGCACACCTAAAAAATATGGGGGGATTTGTCTCAGAGACCCAGACTTGTTGGGAAAAGTTCTAGGCGCTAAAACCTAGTGGAGATGGATCACTAGCCACAACACCTCTTGGGCAACACTCTGGAAGGAAAAAAATGCCCCATCTCACAACCCGAAGTCTCTAATCAGGATCTCTAGCAACCTGAAAGGTTCTTCGGTCTGGAACCAAACTTGGGAGAATAGAGCAATGGTCCAAAACCATTACTTTTGGGAAGTTATAAATGGTGGGATAACACTGTTTTGGGATGATTCCCCATAGAAATTCCCTCATATCAATCAAGACCAATTCCAACAAATCTGAAATCATATGGACAACCACAACAAAAGGCTTGTCAAATATTTATGGAGAAACGAAGAAAACACTGAATGGAGGGAATGACTTGAGGCCCCGGAATGGGTCCAGCAAAATCACCCTCATGATTGGACTAACCTAACTGATGAGCTAAGGAAAAGGCAGATTCAAAGGGATGATGAGCCGGACAAGCTAAGATGGGGCTCTAATGCGACTGGCCACTTCAACATAAAAGAAGCCTATGGCCTCTTATCTAACTTCACTCACATCCCCACAAACAAAAATGGAACAATCTCTCGAAGCGTAATCATTGGCCCAAGATCTCGCTCTTTCTTTGGTCTATCATGCACAAAATCCCCATATATTCTTCTCTCCAAGCTCTTTCCAATTACTAAATCCCCCTATTTGAACAAATGTTTGGTATTATCTTGAAAACTTTGAAACCTTTTGAAATCTTTTACTTGTGCCTCTATGTTTTCATCCTCACTAATACTAATTTTCATTACCATGGTATTGTGATGACTCCCCTTCATGATATTCATCCACCACTTCTTAATTATTGCATTTTGTTTAAAATCCTATTTTGCCAAAATAATATAAGAATATATCAAAAGTAGAATAACATATCTTATTATATTTCGAATGTAACAAACATAATGAACTCTAGAAACCTCTATGAACTAAATATACCTGCTTCCAGTCTCAAGCATCAGCCCCTTAGGAACCATCTTCAGTGCATCGATTTAGACAACTTGGAAGACATAGTTCAACCTCAAGACAACATACATTGCTATGAATAAAACTGAGATCTATCCCTTCTATCACTTCATAACATGAAACTAAGTATGAAATAATCTCCAAAGTTAGGTGCTTGACCAAAAACTAAGCATGACACAATCTACAAAGGTAGGTGCTTGACTAGAAACTAAGCATGACGTAATCTTCAAAGATAGATGCTTACCAGGTTAACATAAAAAGATGAACAAGTGAATAACCATTAATAGAATATATCAACACCAAGAAAGTGGTCCAAAAAGACACATCACTAAGGAAAAATTTAAAAAGTGTGCATAAATGATATGCTTCTCATTTATTCAAGTGTTAAATAAAAATAAATGTTTTTACTTTTCTTGTGACATATTTTAAAACCGTAAATTTGAACTAATACGAGTATTCCAAAATTTTATTTAAAAATACCAAATATTTTAATAATTTAGAAATAATAAATTAAAAAAATCCCAACATCACAAAAATTCAATAATAAAACCTAATTTGAATAATAAAAGCATTCACTGATTAAACTACACCTCTATTAAAACACATTTATATTTGTAAAAGATATATACATTGTATAGTTTTCTAACAAAAAAAAAAAATATATAATACCACAAATAAACATAATACACGAAACGTGACCATTTCCAACCTCCCCTCACAGACCTCGTTTCTCTTTCAAGGTTTTGTTGTAGTTCTTTTAGTTTTTAAGAGAATTCTAACCAAAGTTATAATTTTGCTCTGAAAACAATAGAAATAATTTTAATAGAAATTGGGGCAAGAAATTAGGGTTACATCTTCAATAGTATTTTGTAATGATGTTTGAGAATTGAGTTGGGATGACAAGTGGGCACACCATTGGGCATCTATCTGTTTGGGAGAATGTTTAATTGTATTCTCCAAAATGTTTTACCCTCGCTCTTGGCAGTCTTGAAGCGCAAGTTATTTGAGAAGTGCACAAGAGTTGGGCTAGTAACAGTGTTTTCAGGTAGGCGGATCTGGGAAAAAAATGAGTGAAAATAAATCTGAAGATTCCTCAGAGATGTTATTGGGTCAGGTGTCCAATCCCTTAGCTGAAACTGGTAGAGACAGAGAGAGGAGCAATGTGGCATCAGCGGGAGAGATGGCCTCGGTCGACCTCTACGATTTTAAGCAGTGGCAATGCTTCAATTCAATAATGTCGGAATGCGAGAAGCATCATTCTCAATAGAAACAGTGACCCAATATCCCTTAGAGCACTAGAGGCTAGGGTAGGAAGTAGGGCAGGACTCCTCGAGCTGTGGTGTTTCAGTGCTTCAACCCACCAAAGTTGGAATGTGAGAAACATCAATTGGAGCAGCATCATGAGTCCAATGCCACTACGAGCATCAGAGGCCAGGGTAGGAAGCGGGGTAGGCCTCGAGTTGTGTAGTTGCAGTGCTTCAACCCACTAGTGTTAGAATGTGAGAAACACTAATTAGAGCAGCAACACCAATCCAATGCCACTGCGAGCACCAACGGCTAGGGTAGGAAGTGGGGCAGGCTTGGGTTGTGCAATTGCAGTGCTTTAACCCACCAGTGTTAGAATGTGAGAAACATCAATTGGAGAAATAATACCAGTCCAACACCACTGCGAGCATCAGAGGCCAGGGTAGGAAGCGGGGTAGGCCTAGGGTTGGGAAGTTGTAATGCTTTAACCCACCAATATCGAAACGTGATAAATATCAATTGTAGTAGCAGCAGCAATAGTAGTCCAAGGCCACTGAGAGCTCCAAAGGTTAGGGGAGGAATCAGGGCTTCAGTGGAATTGTAGTGCTTAAACCCACCAATGTCGGAATGTGAGACACATCAATTGCAACAAAGACAAGAGTCCAAGGCCACTACGAGCACCAGAGGCCATGGTAGGAAGTGGGGTAGGAAGCCTCAGACCATGTCATGTGAGGGCAATGAGGGCGGTGAGAGGAAGAGAGGGTGGAAACACAAGGTCAAAGAAGAGCAGGAAGAATTTGGGGTTTTGAAATTGATGAATGTTGGTAACGAAGATGATGTTAATGATGAGGATCGCATAAATAAGGAAGCAACAAATGACTTTCTGGAGTACAGTGCACTGGTTTCGAGCACAAAGCCTAAATGGCCTGAGCCACTAAATTTACGCAACGAGGGGTTGAAGATTACCCCAACTCCTTATGTTTCCAAGGTTAAGAATACCAAGAAATTTGAGGAAAATTGCAGATGGGAGTGGATCCTGATACTGGAGTCCGTGATTTCTCTTAGTATATTCCAGCAGAGGAGAATAAAATGAAGTCATCTTCACAGAACAATGCGAATACAAATTTCCATTAGTGTAAAAGAAATGACAAAGGCAGAGTGGTCTATTGTTCCAAATTTCCAAAGAAGCACTGTCTTATCTACATTCAAAGATGGTACCCTTCACGAACAGAAGAGGAAATTGCATAGGTTTGTCCTTTTTGTCGGGGACACTATAATTGTAAAGCATGTTTACGGTGAAATCCCGAGGTTAGAGTGCTGATAGGGTCTATTTTCTCCATAACGTAATTTGCAACGACCTCCCCGTGGTCGCTAAGATTCATCTTGAGAAAATTCTAGAACTTGAGGCAGAGACCAATATTCACAGTAAACCAGTTGAAGCCCTGGAGATTACCGAGGCTAATAGCGAGGACGAAAATGAGCGTCATTACTGTGACAACCGCAATACATCTCTAGTAAGTTTCCACAAAAGATGTGAGGTTTGTAAGTATGATCTTTGTCTATCTTGTTGTCGTGAGGTTTGGGAAGGGTCACAGTTTAGAGGTGATTCACGAAACATATTATTTGAGGATTCCGAGGTAGATAATCAGGAGGATACTGAACAAAAATATATGACAGTTCAGTTGGATTCTACACCATTACTTGATTTTAAAGTTAATTCTGATCTTTCCATCCCATGTCCACATTGTTGCTGTGCAAATAAATTGTTAGAATTAAAGTGCACTCAGTCTGGGCCAAATTGGGTTGCAGACATAGAGAGGAAAGTGAAAGAACTTGCCAGGAATTTTCAATTTCAAATGGAATTAAGAGGTTCATAGCCATGTTATGTGTGCTTCAAGCCTAATTTTGAGCTTTATGATAAGCCGAGAAGAGTAGCTAGCAGGCAGGATAGCGGGGACAACTATTTATATTTCCCAACCGTTCAGGGAGAGACTCTTGAGAGTTTTCAGAAACACTAGAGCAGAGGTGAGCATGTGATTGTTGGAAATGTCTTAGATAATACTACAGGACTGAGCTGGGAGCCAATGGTCATGCCGCAGGCTTTCAGGGAAACCAATGACAGGTTTTCAGAGGAGACACACACAGTGCATGTCATTGATTGCCTGGACTGGTATTCGGCTGAGATCATTAGACATAAGTCTTTTGATGGTTATCAAAAGGGAAGGTGCCATCGTAATCACTGGCCTAAGATGTTGAAGTTGAAGGATTGGCCTCTTGCAAAATTATTCGAAAAATGTCTACCACGACATGGTGTTGAATTTATTAGAGCCTTACCTTTCAAGGAGTACACCCATCCTAAATTTGGGATTCTAAATCTCACCACAAAACTTCCACCACATTGCTTGAACCCTGATTTAGGTCCCAAAACATACATAGCTTATGGCACCAGGGAAGAACTTATTAGAGGGGATTCAGTCACTAAGTTGCACTGTGACATGTCTCATCTTGTCAATGTTATAATGCATACTTCCCAGGTCAAGTTCACAGATTCCCACCAAAATCAGATAGATAAATTGAGACAAAACTATACGCGAATTGATGGGCTGCCAAATATTTCAGAGAATATGGAAAACCTTAACTTGGAATAGATATATCATATGATATGAATATGGATGTATGTGATGTCACCAGTGTTTGTGAGACCGTTGGAGAAGTTAAGCTTAACAAATAACTAGCTTGTCAAGTCAATGGGGTCCTATATATGTCTACCATTCTACCAAAATTCAACAATTGACTTATACAATCTGGGCCGGGCCATTTACCGCCTATTGGAAATCCACTAATTTTGAGCGAAAAGATGATGATGCTAAGTTTCCTTGGTTTCAATGGAAAAGAAACTAGTTACAAGAACAATTTCCACTTATTTACCAAGTCCTTCAAAGAATGATTACTGTAAGTGTCTACTTTTAATTTTGTTGTGTCATTGGTAAATAAATTTTTCCTCAAATTACAATGTATTTTTTCCAAGAATAAAAAATATATTGACATGAAAATAGAAATCAAACATACAATAGCTTGTCTTTTTTCAACGCGCTCAAACAAAAAAAATTGTTCCATAGTCTACATATCTACCTAATACTATATATTATCGATTCATTAACAACATCTTCTAGCCAGGCCTAAACACTATCACTACAAAAACATATAATAGAATATGAAGAAAGTGAAATAATAAAGTAACATCCACCGCAGCTATTCAACTAAATATCTATTTTTAAGTACATATATAGAGATATGAAGGACCCTCAACTTTGATTTTCATCTTGCCTTTCTGAATCTTTAATGCTTCTATTGATAACATGTGTACTACTATGCTGAGCTACCTGTATACGTGTTGGAATGAGCTAAATTCAAACTGTGCTCTTTCCTCATTGATTTGTAGTGTACCTAGGAGGGTAATATAGGGTACCTAGCGAGGTACCAAAGGGGAATAATAGTATATGCCTAGGTGCTTAACAGTTTGTATCAGAGCACTTCTTTCGACCGAAAAAGGGGCAGTTTTAATTATTATTTTGTAGCTTTTAAAAGGAAAAAAAAAGAGGGTTGTGCTTTTGGTGAAAAATTTGGCAAAAAAAATTGTATATCTCAATTCCTTTCAGAAAAAATTCTGATTTAAAAAAAATATAGTCATCTCAATTAGAGTTTGGGAGGTCAAGATATCATTGTTCTGAAATTAGCTATTTCAGGGCATTTTCATGATGGCCACAAATAATTTGTTGTTTTCTAGTTTTGCAATGATCATGCATTGCTCCCTCCCTTTAAAATGTGATGGGATAGATGTGAAATTATGACTGTTTGAATCATGGTTAACTTGTAAAAGTAAATATTCAAATCCCACAAGAAAATTTAGAGACTTTAAGTTCTAGTGTGTTTCTAAAATTTTGTGATATGATTGTTTCCAAATCTGATCTATGAGACTTAACTGGAGTTAACATATTTCAAATCCAAGGTAAACATTAGACACTGGTTTGAACACTTTTTCTTTGTGATTTGTTAATGGCCTCTATTTTTTTCCATAGTTGGCACTGTCTTCTTTGTCCAGCATGTCCAACCAGGGCACCACAATGTCAACTTTTTTGTCGAATTTTCTTTTATGGGCCATCTCTAACCACGGCACCAAAATTGCACCTTCATTATCTAATTTTGCACCTTCACTGATGATTGCAGTTACAGTTCCCCTTACAACCTTCAGCTGTATGTCATTGCAGGGTGTTAAGTTGTCAACCCACTTTCCCAAAGAGTATACGTGTCGCCTCCATGAGCGAGGGAGTGGACCAGATATGAAATGCATTATACCACCAAAAAATAGGTTGATCTTGGCATAAACCCACACTCTTAGATCCATGTTGAATTCCATTAATGCAGATATAAAGCTCAAGGCTATAGGAATGAGCAAATTTATGTTCGCTTCCTTCTTTTTTTGTAGAAACAAGGCCACCAAATTTAAGATTTTCACAACTTTCTCCTCCGAGATTGATAAGTTCACTGGTAAGAGCCAATAATTATTTAGACACCTGCTAACATGTTGATTCTTAATAATGACATCATCCAAGGCTTCCTTCGAAGTCATGACACTGCCTGTCATGATTACTGTCTAGAATCCTTTGTTACCCTCCACAAACAACGTATCCGGTGTCAGGGCAGCGACGACACGGGCATTCTCGGCTTCAGCCAATGAATTTTCTTTTTATTCTTACAATATGAATTTTTTTAATGGCCTTTATTAATGGCCTCTGTTTTTTTAATGGCCTTTGTTTTCTTTGTGCTTTGTTAAGTTTCACTTGTCCAACTCTTATCAGGGACTCTTTGCTACCAAGGCTTCCTTTACATTTTTTTCAATTGGTCTAGCTGAGAAAGATAGTGAAGAAAAAGTGAGATTTTTCATTATAAAAAGGCTCACAGGCTTTAGAGTAGGAATATCTAGGTGAATGCTTGTATGGGAATATGTGAGAGATGTCTTGGGTGTGAACTTGTGACCTTACGTTCTTACAAAAGTGTTTCTGTCTTATGTACGGTTAAAGAGTATATTTTATCAATAATATTTGTTGAGGATTTCTGCAATATTTTTCACTACCACAATTCCCAGTTTCTATAATTACTATTACAATGTTTGTTATGATAATTTTAATTTAACATAAAACCAGATCAGTGCTCTAAATTATTTTTTTGCATGGTAAAAAATATTTTTATTATAGATCAATCTACAGTTGTTATAGGTAAATATATTCTTATTTTGAGAAGAATATTCCTTGTACTAGAAATGAACAAGTTGTCACAGAGATATCAGTTTGTTATTGATAGACTTAGTTTTTTTGGGCTTTTCTTTTACATCGATAAGAATTGGAATGTTAGTACAGTCCTTGATTCCATAACAGTTGGACTCATAACGCACGATAACTCATCCATACCACATCTATCAAGTTGATTTCATGGGAACATCAAGCACAAATTGTCTCCTTCGATGATAGGCATGCTAGACATTATGGTGGCATGCAACAACTCAGATCACTAAACCAAGGACAAATTTCATGTGTCCCTAACTCAATTGCTCGATACAAGTAGGCATGGACCACAATATGTGATTCTAAATATTAGCATTGCATTAGCCTATAAACTTTGACAAATGGCTTAACACAAAAACAAGTGCTAACCAAAGCGATTGTTTTCATGCGATTTATTCTAGTATTTCCACACTACTTAATATTACCATGCATTAGGTGGTAACATCCCAATAAGAATTTAGATGACTTTTCTGATAATTCTATTTAGTATTTAATATAAGAATACACCTGCAACATAAGTAAATAGTGAGGACCAGTATGGAAAAATGGAGATGGAAATAGAGCCTCAAAGTAATTTCTGGTGACACCGAAATTACAAGTACTGAGTCTTTTAACAACCTGCAGCTAGCTATAGCCTCTTTTAGTGAAAGAGTGTTGCTTCTTTTATATGTTTCCTGAAGTGTCTGTTTTTAATTTTGTTGTGTCATTGGTAAATAATTTTTTCCTGAAATTACAATGTATTTTTTCCAAGAATAGAAACATATTGACATTAAACTATAAATCAAATATACAATAGGTTGTCTCCGTTCAATGCTCTCAAACAAAAAAAAAAATGTTCCATAGCCTACATATCTACCTAATAATATATATTATCCATTCATTAACAAAATCTTCCAGCTAGGTCTAAAGACTTTCGCTACAAAAACATATAATAGAATCTAAAGAAAGTGAAATAATCAAGTAACATCCATCGCAATTCTCCAAATGAATATTTATTTTTAAGTACATATATAGAGATATGTAGGAACGCCCACTTTGATTTTCATCTTTCCTTTCTGAATCTTTAATGCTTCTATTGATAACATGTCTGCTACTATGCTGAGCTACCTGTATACATGTTGGAATGAGCTAAATTCAAACTGTGCTCTTTCCTCATTCATTTGTAGTGTACCTAGGAGGGTAATACATGGTACCTAGGGAGGTACCCAAGGGGAATAATAGTAGATGCCTAGGTGTTTAACAATTTGTATCAGGCCACTTCTTTCGGCCAAAAAATGGGCAGATTTTTTTGTTATTTTGTAGCTTTTCAAAGGAAAAAAAGAAGAAGAGGGTTGTGCTTTTTGGTGCAAAATTTGGAAAAAAGAATTGTATATCTCAATTAATTTCATAAAAACTTCTGATTTAAAAAAGAGATATTCATTTCAATTGGAATTTGGGAGGTCAAGATACCACTATTCTGAAATCAGCTATTTCAGGGCTTCTTCATGATGACCACAAATAATTTTTTGTTTTCTAGTTTTGCAATGATCATGCATTTCTCCCTCCCTTTAAAATGTGATGGGATAGATGTGAAATTCTGACTGTTTGAATCATGGTTATCTTGTAAAATTAAATATTCAAATCCTAGAGGCAAATGTAGGGACTTTAAATTCTTGTGTGTTTCTAAAGTATTGTGATCTGATTGTTTCCAGATCTGATCTATGAGACTTAACTGGAGTTAACGTATTTCAAATCCAAGGTAAACATTGGACACTATTTTGCACACTTTTTGTTTGTGCTTTGTTAATGGCCTTTGTTTTTTTCCATAGTTGGCACTATCTTCTTCGTCGAGCATGTCCAACTAGGGCACCACAATGTCAAATTTTTTGTCAATTTTTCTTTTATGGGCCATCTCTAACAACAACACAAAAATTTCACGTTCATTATCAAATTTTGCACCTTCACTGATGATTGCAGTTACGGTGCCCCTCAAAACCTTCAACTGTATGTCACTGCAGGGTGTTAAGTTGTCAACCCACTTTCCCAAAGAGTATACGTGTCACCTCCATGAGCGAGGGAGTGCATCACATATGAAATGCATTATACCATAGAACAATAGGTTGATCTTGGCATAAACACACACTCTCAGATCTGTGTTGAAATCCATTAATGCAGGTATAAATCTCAAGGTTTTAGGAATGAAAAAATTTACCTTTGATTCCTTCTTTGTTTGTAGAAACAACGCCACCAAATTTAAGGTTTTCACAACTTTCTCCTCCAAGACTGATAAGTTCACTGGTAAGAGACAATAATTATTTAAACACCCGCTGACATGTTTATTGTTAAGAATGACATCATCCAAAGTCATGACAGTTCCCGTCATGATTCCTACCCAAAATCCTTTGTTACCCTCCACAAACAACGTATCTGGTGTCAGGGCAGCGATGACGTAGGCACTGTTGGCTTCGGCCAATGAATTTTCTTTTTATTCTTACAATATGAATTTTTTTAATCACCTTTTTTAATGGCCTCTGTTTTTTTAATGGCCTTTGTTAATGGCCTCTGTTTTCTTTTTTCTTTGTTAAGTTTCACTTGTCGAACTCTGATAAGGGACTGTTTGCTGCCAAGGCCTCCTTTACATTTTTTTTTAATTGGTCTAGTTGAGAAAGATAGTGAAGAAAAAGTGAGAGTCATCGTTATAAAAAATCTCACACGCTTTAGAGTAGGGATATCTGGGTGAATTCTTGTATGGGAATATGTGAGAGAAGTCTTGGGCGTGAACTTGTGACCGTATGTTCTTGCAAAAGTGTTCCTGTCTTATGTACGATTAAAGAGTATATTAATCAATAATGTTTGTTGAAGATTTATGAAATCTTGCTCTCTACCACGCTTCCTACTTTCTATAATTGTTGTTGCAATTCTTTTTATGATAATTTTAATTTAACATAAAACCAGATTAGTGCTATAAATTATTGTTTTGCATAGTAAAAAATATTTCTATTATAGGTCAATCTACAACTATTTTAGG
This sequence comes from Pinus albicaulis, assembly GCA_034641835.2. Classification (NCBI taxonomy): domain Eukaryota; kingdom Viridiplantae; phylum Streptophyta; class Pinopsida; order Pinales; family Pinaceae; genus Pinus; species Pinus albicaulis. Next base: position 392,668,448 of record CM076583.1, on the reverse strand, counting down.
TAAATATATTGTTATTTTGAGAAGACGATTCCCTGTATTAGAAATGAACATGTTGTCACAGAGATATCAGTTTGATGTTGATAGAATTAGTTTGTTTGGGCTTTGCTTCTACACCGATAGGAATTGGCATGTCAGTATAGTCCTTGAGTCCATAACAGTTATGATTTGGACTCATAACAGACGATAACTCATCCATACCAGATCTATCAAGTGGATTTCATGGGAACATCAAGCACAAATTGTCTCCTTTGATAATAGGTATGCTGTGATGGTGGTATGCAACAACTCAGATCACTAAACCAGGGACAAATTTCATGTGTCCCTTCCTCAACTTCTCGATAGAGGTAGGCATGGACTATAGTATGGGATTTTAAATATTAGCATTACATCAGCCTATAAAATTTGAAAAAGGGCTTAACACTAAAACAAGTGCTAACCAAAGTGATTTTTTTCATGGGATTTATTCTAGTATTGCCACACTACTAGAGATATAATTTCTATAAAGAAACCAGAATCTACTCAAAGCGATTGAGACCTATAAACCATAACCATTAGGAATCAGTGAACCAAAAACTATGATTAGTGAGAAGCTCTAATCCATGCTCATATGAGAAATTGTCAAATAATTGTATAATAATTAAATAGGGATCAGTGAACCAAAAACCTATGATTAGTGAGAATTTATAATCCATGCTTATATGAGAAACTGGAAAATAATTGTACAATTAGTTTTGCATCATAATTGTAGTATGTTGAGTTTCCATTGTGTAGTGTGTTGCAGAAACTAAAAGATATGGATTTTCTTTAGATTTTTTAATTGATTATGTGAGAAAAACATAAATTATGGATTTTACCAAGGTACCTGTGAACAGAATTAAATACCCACGAGATGGGACCCTTGTTGCTACAATGATTTTTCTTCCTCTATTTTTGGCCTTCTACTTTGAAGAGTGTTAATCATCCAATTTTTTTGTTTTGGGTTTTGTTTTGAAATTGGAAGAATTTCTTTTAAGAAGAATTAAAACTTGGAAAAGACCGATGAAAAGATACACAACCCTTTAATGTGAATCAAACCTTAGTCTCCATCAGTGTATGTAGGCTCCTCTCCAAAAAGGATTCTCCACAGGTTTTTTAGAGCCAAAGATTTGGAAAAGTAGGACAAATGTTTTATACCCAACCACCTATACTTTTAGGCTAAGAGAGAAAGAACTAGTTTTTGAGATATATACTTTATTTACTGGATTTTCCAGCCCACAGAAAGTTAAAGATCAATTGTCTAATGAGGGGATTTTAGTTACGGAAAACCAATAAACTGGAATGTTTTCCAATATTGTTATTAGCTAGGATCACTCTACCTCCAAGAGACAGCTAGTGGTTGAAATATTAATTAATTTTATGCTCCACTCTTTGTATCATCCACTTCTAGTCCTCTAAATGGTAGTTTTTAGTCTTGATAAGAAAAAACCAAATACTTGAAACCATTTTCTAGAGAGATAGTCTGCAAGGGTAAGAAGGACTGGATTTCCATAAGTTTATGTGGGCTCCTCTCCAAAAAGGCTTCTCCACATGTTTTTTAAAGCCAGAGCTTTGGAAAACCAGGACAATTTTTTTATACCCGATCAACTAGACTTTTAGGCTAAGAAAGAAAGAACTAGTTTTTGAGATGTATACTTTATTTACTGGATTTTCCAACCCACATAAAGTTAAAGATTAATTGTCTAATGAGGGGATTTTAGTTATGGACAACCAATAGACTGGAATTTTTTCCAATATTGTTATTATCTAGGACCAATATACCTCCAAGAGATAGCCAGTAGTTGCACTATTAATTAATTTTATGCTTCACTCTTTTTATCATCCATTTCTAGTCCTCTAAATGGTAGTTGTTAGGCTTGATAAAAAATACCAAATACTTGAAACCATTTTCTAGAGAGATAGTCTGAAATGGTAAGAAGGACTGGATCTCCATTAGTGTATGTGGGCTCCACTCCAAAAAGGCATCTCCAAAGTTTTTTTTAAGCCAGAGCTTTGGCAAACTAGGACAAATATTTTATACCCAACCAACTAGACTTTTAGGCTAAGAAAGAAAGAACTAGTTTTTGAGATGTATACTTTATTTACTGGATTTTCTAGACCACAGAAATTTAAAGATCAATTGTCTAATGAGGGTATTTTAGCTACGGACAACCAATAGACCTGAATTTTTTCCAATATTGTTATTAGCTACGATCAATATACCTCCAAGAGACAACCAGTGGTTGCAATATTAATTAATTTTATGCTCCACTCTTTTTATCATCCACTTCTAGTCCTCTAAATGGTAGTTGTTAGGCTTGATAAAAAAAACAAAATACTTGAAACCATTTTCTAGATAGATTGCCTGCAATGGTAAGAAGGACTGGATCTCCATAAGTGTATGTGGGTTGACCTCTTATTGATGAAATGAGGATTTTTTAAGATTGATCTCCATTTCAGTGGCACGGCAGATGAGGATTATGGTTCTAGGAATTACCTACCATTCAACAACAGTTCGCAAACCCAGGAGAACACCATCCTGAAAGAGAAGATGAGCAATGAATTGATTTTTGGAGATTTTAATGGTTTTATATTGCCATCCTATTTTTTTCATCACTGTTAAAAACAACAACTGAGACCAAGGGCATCCCTACCCAAGTCCCTAGGAGTCGGAGAATTTATCCAAATGAGAACTATTGATGAGATTGGATGAGTTATAATTATGTAAATAGGTCATGGCTTTAACAAATACCAGTTAGATATACTATTATAAAAATTCTGGTAAGTAAAATGGTTTTTCTTAGTCAATTTATTTTTGGAGATTTTAACGGTTTTATATTGCGATCCTATTTTTTCCATCACTATTAAGAACAAAAATTAAGACCAAGAGAATCCCTACCCGGTAAAAATAAACTAACGATGTCCCTACATCATACTTCCATAATTGAAACTATGCATGGACTCTTGTCCATGAGAGTTCCATTGAACCGTTGTTTTTCTGTAATTTATTGCAGCATTTCCCAAGAATTTCTACAGTTTGGAACCACATGCATTTTCAAATAACTTTCTTCTCCATTTAAGTGGAGCTCTCCTGTTATTCCAACCCAATAGTTCCATTTGTGATAGCTGGTATTTCCACTTCATAGCTTGACATGGTGTATTTGGAAGATTTCCCTTTGGACTTCCTCGTAGAGGTTGTTCTCTTTCAACTAAACAGATTCTTATACTTGTCACAAAAACAAACAATAAAAATAATGTAAATAAACGTAAACTTGTTAAGATTGTCTAGAACCACAAACTCTATGTGGAAATTTTCTAGTCATGTTTTCCTTTGCTTGCTACCTATTCATAAAACTTTTCCAGTTTGTTGTGCAATTTTTGTACCAAGGAGGCCAGACAGACATAGGTTCCATGGATGTTCCTTAGGTAGATTAGTTGATGCCATTAATTTGTTAAAGTGCACTTAGAAAACTGATATGCTAATTAGTTTGTCACTTGTGATGCATTTGTAGGTGGATACTTCTGGGTGGCGTTATATGACACCAAACCATGGGGCTGTGTGGGACATACATAATCCACCAGGAAGTGCTCTCCAGTTTTGATTCGTGTGGATACGGATAATTTGCAGCAAAACTCTATGGTGATAATATGGGAGCTACTAGTTCTAATCTCTAATATTTAACTCTTCGATGATGATATTAACACATATCTGTGTTATGACATTACTGAAATAAAAACACTGAAATTAAGTGTATTGGGAAATCAATTGTACATTCGAATGCATATACATTTTTGCTATTTTTTGTTATCAAGGAAGCCAATTCCAATTATACAAAGGTGTTGAAATGGTGGAGCTAACCACTGGATATGAATTTATTTTTCCAACATTTAATGTGATTCAACCTTTTCGATTTATATGGCAGAGATTAAAATCGCTTGTAAGATGGAGAAATATTGTACATTTTTCTTTTGCCTCATAATAGTCATGAAAAGTTCCGAATTAATATCTTGCATGCTCAAATTCAATGACATGAATTTATTTTCAGCAAATATAAGTGTGATGCCTTAATATTTTCAAGGTTGCTTTCCAGAATTGTTAAGTTTTGGAAAATTGTTTTTTCACTTAGATTTAAAATGATTGCTGTTAGCTTTAAAGAAAATGGAATTTATTCTTTCTTTCCATAAAAAACAAATATTTATGGTAATTAAAATCACTATTTGGGAACTTGAAAATTTGAAACCACCTTAAAATAACATTTAAAATGATTTGTTTACTTATTTTTAAATATTTTTTCATATCGTCTTTAGAGAGACAACAATTTGAATTATGGACATATAGTCTCTATAGAGACAATACGTTTTGATCTCAGTTATTGTCCATAAAGATACAAATGTTATTGTCTCTACAAAGACAAAAAAGAAAGTGTCTCTATAGAGACAAATTGTAGACAAATGAAATTGCCTCTAGAGAGACAAATGAAATTGTCTCTTAAAAGACAATAATGCCTATATCTTTATAGAGACAATAATAATATGTGTTCTATATTGTCTTTATAGAGACAATTGTTTGAGACACTAATTTTGAGACACCCGCTTAAAGACAATATTTAAGATGATACAAAATTTTATTTTTGTCTCTAATTAAGAAAATTCACTGAAAAATTGTCTTAAATATTGTCTTAACACACCACACATGTAATAGTGTTTATTGCATTTCCGCAAAGACATTGTTATGAGAAGATTCTATTTTATATAAATAATATAGAAAGTGATGAAGTTCTTTGTCGAAAGCAACGTTATTATGATAAGATTTTTCTTTACACAAATAGAGTGCACAATAACATAGTGTGGTTTACATAGAAAGTAATGAAGTCCTCTGTGGGAAGGGACATTGTTATGATGAGATTTTGCTTTACACAAATAGAGTGCGTAGAGTGCACAGAAACATGGAGTCGTTGATCTTTTTGGCGTTTGGGACTTTGTATTTTATAACTATTTGCATTGATTTTTATTTTTTTGGGTTCGGTAAATTACATTTTGATCGACATCTTTCGAACGGTTAAGTGTGGTTAATTATGAGAGCTTAGTTGATTATCTAAGTCTTGATTATGAAGTATTTAGGGGTTGGAAATCAGACTATCTAAAAATTAAAATGGGATTTACTATAAATATTTTTAGTAACAAAATAAATTACAAAATTTTATATTCTAAAATACTTTTATTTTTTATTTTTTTCAGTTACTTGAAACTTGCTTGAAACTTGCTTAATACTCTTTTATCTTTTTAGTTACTTGAAACTTGCTTACTTTCTTTATATTTTTAGTTACTTGAAACTTCATTATTATATAATGATGAGATTTTGATTTGTTAACAATTGAGACAAGGAGACCATGACTAAATATAGAATACTATAGAATATAGTATATTAAAGTAGTAGGATTCAAAAATAGAAACATGTATGTTTTTTTATAATTTGACAAATTTAATATTAAAATAAAATTTTCAAAACATGCATTCTTTTATATATGCATTCTTCTATATTTAAGGATGTGACCGTGAAACTCTGATAGGTTTGAAAGAAAGCAGCCAAAATCATGATTATACAATTGTCCAGTTGAGATTTTAATGCAAATCTTAAATATCTATCACCAATTTGTAATGGTATATCTATTCTGTTTTGCATTTATGAATAATTTAACAAATTAGAGTGTTTTTAATTTTTGTTATTTTTATGGTCTATCACTTAATAAATTAGTGTTTTTAATTTTTATAATTTTTATAGTAAAATATAGAGTATTTTTAATTTTCATGAATTTCGTAGTGAATTATAAATTGTTTTTAATTCTCAAAAAATTTATAATAAAATTAGGAATAAGTGAATTCCAAATTATTTTTATTGTCTATCATTTAATAAATTAGTGTTTTTAATTTTTATAATTTTTCGGTAAAATATTGAGTATTTTTAATTTTCATGAATTTCGTAGTGAATTATAAATTGTTTTTAATTCTCAAAAATTTTATAATAAAATTAGGAATAAGTGAATTCCAAAATTACTATGGAATGAAAGAATTTATCACTTATATCATCTTAAAAATATTAAATATACAAAATATTTTTTCTTACTCGTAAATTATCCATTTAATATCTAATTGTGAAAATATTTATCAAATTACCAAATTTTCTTAACGTTTTAAGTGAAAAAAAAAAAATTATGATAGAAATAAGCCATACAATATTACCCTTTTAAAATTACATAAACCATCAAAATCTTAGCGTTACGCGAAAATTTTCCCGTCAAATAACGATTTCCCCTCACATAACAAAAATGAAATAATTAATTAGTGATATCATCTCCTAACATGTTTTTACATTTTTTTTAATTTACTCCTCTTGACGCAAGTAAGGAGGAAGAAAATGGCACACTTGTAGCATGCATATTTTTAGCGGTTTAAAAGTGACAATGAGACAACGATAACTATCGTCCAGCAATTCGCAGGCCAGGGAGGATGAGGAAACCTGCGCAGCATAATCTTGTAACAAATGGGGGAATGGTTAGCTACATTTTTTTATATCTGGTAACTCATGGGGGAGTGGCTAGCTACATTTTTTTCCTTTTTATGGATGAAAAATAGTTAATTGCTTTTTGGTTTTTTTAGTTTATCAAATATTTATTTGTTTTCCTTATTATGATTATAATTATTTTTGGTTTTTAAATTAATACAACTATAATTATAAAGTGATTGATATACATTTTACAAAAGTATATAAAATACATCTACAATTATATTTATCAATGTGATTACTATATATTTATAAACATATATCTATCACTTATCACATAAATAACTATTAGATGTATTTTATTTAAAAGATATATATTTCTAATATTAATATATATATAAATAATAATAATTTTATTATTTTATATTTATATAATGATACTTAATATATATATATATATATATATATTTTGATAGTAATGGTTAAGTTTTATTAAGAGACGGCAAACCAGCTGCTGTGGGCAATTACATCACTGCTCTGTCTGAGAGCGCATGTCGGTTTTCCTCTTTTGAGACAGTAATACTTGATGCAGGAATTGAGGTCGCCCAGAAGGAGGCTTCTGTTAACTTTGTTACCTTGGGCGATGAGAGCACTGGAAAAAGCAGCGAATAGAGATACCCTGAGAATGCCGGAAGGACCATGATTGATCGCTGGAGTTTGTATAGGGAAGGCAACTTGATTTCCCTCCGTGACATCAAGTAGACCCGTAATTTGGCAATTCAGGATGTCGTGAGGAGATCCCTCCCTTCGATTTGCTGCAGATCCACTATGAATAGCTGACAGAACATGACTGCATCTATCACTGATGTTGGTGATAATATTCATCTAGAACACGCTCTTTAGATTGCAACTAGTAACAGTGGGAAAAGATGGGAGAGGGCACAGGTTGAGAAAGTGGGGAGAATGGTCTCACTGCTTCTTAAAAGAAGGATCCGAGTTCATTAGCAACTGGTCGTTCAATATGAATCGGATCCGACAGGGAGGAAGATGGACAGAACTTTGAAACAGGGGAGAGCCCAGAGGAAAAGAAGCCCAAATTTCACTGGTCTTATGGAATATTGCAGATTGAGTCAACATTATTAACTAAAAGTGACCTTCTACTCCGAAGAGAGCATAGATTGGCTTCCTTGTCCGCCTGAGAATTAAGCTTCCTGATGATATGAAAGAATGAGATTTTGTGGAATTTTGGCAATATAAGCCTGATTTTCCTGAGAATGGTGGCTAATTGAAACTGAGAAGGATTCTTTTGGGTGTTCAAAGCCTGGATAATGAGCCTAGAGTCCCCAGAGACAGAGATGGAAAGGAAGTTACCTTTAATCGCTTGATTTAGACCTTGCCACAGAGCAAGAGCCTCCGCTTTGTTATTAGTTTCCTTACCCAGACCCCAGGCAAAACGAAGCACAGATGAACCACCAGGACACAAGAGAACCCCACCGCCTCCCGCGACACCAGGGTTACCTTTAGAGGCCCCATCGAAGAATAGACAATGTTCATTCAGAGCCGACCTCCACTTAATGAACTCCTGCTCATCCAGTCAAATTTCCCAGTTAGAGTGGGCAATAGCAGGAGGAATGGGACAGTCCTTATGATTTGGGACCAGCCCTTTAAACCAGAGATCCTCCTCACTGTCCAACACTTTTTCATTCTTTATGGCTGTATTGGCTTCTAGAGCTTCCCCCAAAAAAGCTTTAACTTTAATGATGACTCTGGTTGGGTTGCAGCTTTCATTCCTGAATATTCTATTGTTCCTCTCCAGCCACAGCTTCCAGCAAACGAATTTTGAATCCACATCCAACTAGTCTTGAGAAGGTGTTTTTGGAGAGACCGAACGGAGATAAATTGACCCAATTTCGAATAAGATTTGGAATGTTCCCTGGGAGCTCTATTTTGTCAGATTCTAACATCAAGACACCCTTCCATACTTCTTGAGAAAAAGGGCACATTAAGAACAGGTGATCAGTGGTTTCTACATCCGACAAACAGAGGATGCACCTGGATGGCCCTTCCATACCACGCCTATGGAGATTATCTCTAGTGAGGATACTTTTATGTGCTAACGTCCAGCAGAAGAAGTCAACTTTGGGGAGAGAGGGGAATGCCCAAATAAATTTCTATTGAGCAGGATCCGGAGGAGCATTCGGAAAGGCCATCAGGCTTTTGTAACCTTCAGAAGCAGAATATGAGCCCGAGAGTGATCCACACCCTCGTTTGTCCTTAGCAGAAGCTTTTGAAGGGGATTTCCCTTGGAGCAAATCCAGAAGAATCGAGGCTTCTCCCTCCAGCCACTGAGGAACCTCCCCCAGATGCCAGTTTTCGCATAGACATGTTGCATCCTCCGTCCAATTGGAGATGTCCCAGAGGGTATTTAAATTGCGGGCCTGAAGCCAAGCTTTAATATTGGCGAGTTCTTCCATCTGGTTCAAAGGTTGATCACCAAGAATTGGATCATCCCATATTCTTATTTTTTTCCCATTACCTGGGATCCAGTATAGATTATGGCTGAAGTGCTCCATGGCTTTGAGACAGAGTTTAAAAATAGGAGAACCTTTGGAGGTTCTGGGAGGCTGATCCAAGCATCTTAGGCGCTGCCCATGAAAATATTTTTTCCATAGGACCTTCTTACTCCAACTTGAATTTCCAGAGACAATGTTCCATAGCAGCTTGAATCCCAAAGCCAGATTTTGGGTAGCCAGATCGCGCATTTGGAGACCTCCTTCCAAAAATGGCTTTTTAAGAGTGTCCCATTTTACTAGGTGCAACCTTCTTTCATTATTTCCCCCCCCCTTCCCACAGAAAACGCCTCAGAAGAGCGTCCATTTTACTTATGAAGGTTTTAGGGGAAAGGAGGATGGAATGCTGATATAACGGCAGACTTGAGAGAACAGCTTTCATCAGAATGACCTTTCAAGCATTATTCAACCATGAGGCTCCCCAAGCTTGGATTCTGAGTTTAAGCTTGTCAAGCAGGGTTATCTAGTGGGCTACTTTAGGATTGGCCTTGAAGATTGGGATCCCCAGGTATTTAAAAGAGTCCCAGGTCCAGGACCCTTCCATTTGTAGAAGCCTTGCAATGTCTGACAATTCCTTGACCGAGCAATTCCAGCCATAGATTTTGCTTTTTAGGTAGTTAATCTTGCTGCTTGAGACCTCTCTATAAATGTCCAGCTCCTTCTTGAAGGACCTTGCAGAATTTATGCTTGCTCCTCCAAGAAATAAAGTGTGATCAGCAAATTGGGCATGGCTTATGTCTTTGACATTGCGAGCCATTCGAAGGCCAGGTAGGGTTTGGATGTATTGACTGAAGTCAAGCTGAAAGCTGAGCACTGAGGCTTGGAGAGCATAAAGGAGCGGGGACAAAGGGTAGCCTTGTCTTAGACCCCTAGAGGCTTGGAAAAAATCTGAAGATCGACCATTAACCAACGACGCTATACAAGGAGAGGCTATGCATTCTTTTACCCAATTTATGATGGCTGAAGATAAGCCCATTTTCTTCATCACAATAAACAAGAAATCATGTCTCACCCTATCAAAGGAATTTTCCAAATCAAGCTTAATCACCATACCTTTCTCATTTCGATGATAGCTTGAATGAACTGCTTCTTGCACCAGCACAATATTGTCCAGAATATTTTTCCCTTTGATGAATCCTCCTTGGTTTTCAGGGATAATGACCGGCAGAATTTTCTTGAGGCGATTGGCTATTATTTTGGTGATCAGCTTGTAACTAGAGTTACACAAAGAGATTGGCCTGAATCTGCTAAAATCAGAGGCGCCTTTCTCTTTCGGGATCAATGCAAGAAAGGCTGAGTTGATGTTGCCTCCAATCTTGGCACAAGACTGAGATTTCTTGACCATTCTCAACAGGTCATTTTTTATTGTGGCCCAATAGGATAGATAAAACCTAACGGTGAACCCATCCAGGCCAGGATATTTATCCGGTTCCATACTATCCAAAGCATTCTTAAGTTCATTCATGCTGATTGGAGCTGTCAGCATAGAATTATCAGATTCTTGGACACAAAGAGGAATTAAATCAATTGGATAGGCATGAGGATCAATGGGGGGATCTTCGGGGGCAGAGTAGAGGTCTTTGAAGAAAGAGTGAGTTTCCCGCTTTATGCCTTCAAAATCCTTAACCACTGCATTTTGATGATGAATTTCTTTAACTGTTTTGAAGTGCTTGCGTGCTTCAGCTTGTTTGTGGAAGAAGCTTGTATTTTTGTCTCCAGCCTGTAACCAGAGAGTTCTGGACTTTTGTCTCCATAACTCTTCTTCTTCCCTACTTGCCTTGTGGAATTATTTTTGCAGATCAGCTTCTTTTTTAAGGAGGTCTTGGGAAACAACAGTATTTTCCAAAGATAATTGATGGACAACAAGGCTGTCCACGACCTCCTTTCTTTTGGAGGAGGGAGATTTCAACCTTCTAGCCCACTCCTTGAGCCTTCTTTTTAGACCCCTCAATTTTTCTTCACACACATAGAATGGGGAACCTTGAACTTTCCTATTCCAGGCCTCTGAGACCACCTCTTGGAAACCATCTTGCAGAAGTACTTAATATATTAACATTATTTTGTATGTTAATATAATATTAGTTATTACATAAAATTCTGATTATATGTTAATAGCTATATTTAAAAATAAAATATAATTTAATATATCATAATAAAAAAATTAAGTTATTATTAATAATATTGATTTATTATACCATTTATTTATGGTCAATAATTATTATATAGTTATGAATACAATTTTCATTATATTTTATACATTTATTTGAAGTGTATTCCTAATATTAAAAATATACACATTATATATAAAACTAAAATATATTATATTATTCCTTAAAATATAAAAAAAATATATATATAATATATAATAATAAATTAATTTATAATAAAATTTGTAAAAATAAAATATTTTAGTTTTTTTAATATATTAACAATTATAACTCAAATTATAATATAGTTTACATATAACATGATAATAATATTTTGTTATTATTTATAATATTTTTTTTTCTCTCGTAAATATGGTAAATAAGTATAATATATTTATTAATATAAATGTAAATAATTTTCATATGATCATTTAAAGTAAATTAATGTAATTTTAATATATTTATTAATAATAATATATTTATTAATATACCTGTTAATATCTTTTATATGATCACTTAAATAAAGTGGATAGATATTGTAAATTTAAGGAATCAACATTAAAAACACAAAAAATTAATAAAGCACGATAATTAATATTTTAAATTCAAAAACATAATAAACCCACATGATTATTAATATCAAAAAGCCAAAATATTAATAAATTTTAGGGAGTTATAGCATTAAATCCTTAAAATTTACTAAAGTAGAGGACAACGTCCACTAATTTGCAGGGAAGGAGGATGAGGGAGACCAACCCAACATAATCTTGTGACAATTGGGAGAGTGGCTAGCTACACTTTTCCTTATGGATGAAACATAGTTGATTTTTTTTTTTTTTGGTTTTTTCTGTCTATCAAATATTTATTTTCTCCTGAGCATTGTAGAGTGTTATTGAATAGTGCACAAAAGGATGATTATGTACGCGATCATGTATTCATATATCAACGCATGCATGTGAATCCTGAGAAGGAAAAATAAATGAGCGCATGGCTAGGGTTTGGAGATATCAAAAACTTCTAACAACATTGGATTTGAGGCAAGGAGGAAGCTACTCAGTGATAGTTCTAAGTGGTAGAATTCCAACATCACCATGGGGGGTGAGATCTGCTCCTACCAGAATGTAACGACAAGGGAGTACAATGCAATGCAGCTAGGTTCTCAAGGAGGTGTCGGCCCTAACCTAGGACCTATTTTAGGAGCCCAATGGCAGACAAAGATCAGACGCCAATGCATGCCAAGAGCCACAAAGAAGCCACGCTTTGTCATTCCATCAAATAAATTAGACTAGTATCGGAGCTACATGAAGGACCATGCTTTAATCTGTAAATTTATAGGAATTTGGCCAACATAGAAGGATTTAATTAAATGGTTATAGTTAAAATGGAAACCAAAGGTCCATATTGATATGAAATTTGGGGCAAGAGGCTTATTTACGGTGATTTTCACCATCCTTATAGATAAAGAAATAATTTTTGAGGTAGGACCGTATTTTTACTACAATGAAGGGTTATTTGTGATGCAATGGGAACAATGTTATAACCCCGATGAATAAAATTTTTTGGTAACACCTGTCTGGGTTAGGCTCTTTGCATTTCCATTTGATTTCTAGGACCCAAAAATACTAGAACGTACTGGAAAATCTCTTGGTAAATTTGTTAAAATAGAAGAAACCAGCTGTCAAAGAAGGTATACTTCATTTGCTCGCATTTGTGTTTACATGAATATAACTGAGCATTTAACAGAATCAATTGAATTGGAATATAAAGGATAAGTTTGGCAACAACTTGTCTACCATCAACACATTTTGTTTAGATGTCGAAGACGCCATGAATATGTCCACTTATTTAAAAAATTTCCTCTAAATAATCTAGACCATATGGAGGGAAAAAACCCAGAGGGAGGAGGAGTATCAACAGAAAATGATGATGGATTCAAGACACTATCTAATAAGAGAAAGGACAAAAAAAATTAGTCAAACCAGAGCAGTAGCCCAACCAGGAAAAAGAGTAACCAAAACAGGTACGAAATACTATAAGAAATGGGAGAAAGTTCAAGAGAAGCTCAATAGTCCACTGAAGAAGGATAGGGACAGATAAACCAAAAATTTATGAAAAACAAACGAAAGGCTCAAGCAAAACAAACATAGAAGGAATATTAATCTCAAACTGTGGAAAAATCTGCGATGGAAGTAGACACAACCAATGATGAGTTAAGCACGAATGGAGAAATTGTTGCATGAATGGAGAAACCTGGATGAGTGGTTCATAGAAAAATACCAAAATAGGTTGTACAAAGAAACATTGGAACAACACATGACTAACCAAGGACAAAGACAAAAGGAAATGGTAGACACCTTGAGCTCACAAAAAGGAAACTCTCAAGAACCCAGTACTCAAGCTAAATGAGGAAAGAATAGGAGAGGAAATAATTTACAAGAATCTATTCAAATGGTTGCATAAATGTTAGTGAATTCAGGAAGGGTAATAAACCAAATTTTCTCCCTTAAATATTTAGGAGGTAATAGGTTGGTGCAACATCAAGACATGGAGAGCTTACTGGTGGAACATTTTAGAGAGATCTTGACGGAACCAGATCAACACAGGATAGAATAAATAGAAAGGATACAATGACACATCCCCCGAATAGTAAGTCCAGAACATAATTTGGCTCTATTACAGGAGACTATGCTAGAAGCAGTGGAAGAAGTTGTAAAAGGCCTAGCAACGAATAAATCACCTAGACTATATGGTTTTGTAACCTAATTATATCAAGGAACACTTTCATTCATGGGCGAATACATCTTGGAATTATTGGAGGAATCACGCAGGACCAAAAAGGTATATCCTACCCTAAATTCCAGCTTTCTTGCTTTAATTCCCAAACATGAGCACTTTGATGAACCCGCTAATTTTATTTCTATATATTTATGTAATGTTATATATAAAATCCTTTAAAATATAATCTTTAATCGCCTTAAGCCTATCCTTCCTACCTTAATATCCCCTGAGCAGATTGGTTTTGTCAAAGGAAGACAAATCCTAGATGGAATAATCATTGCTCAGGAAGCCATTCATTCTTTTATAACTCTCAAAACCAAAGGTATGATGATCAAACTCGACCTATCCAAATATTATGACCGTCTAAGTTGGAACTACCTTCAAATAATTTTATAGGCTTTTAGCTTTGATCCGAGATGGATTCAATGGTTTCTTTCATTCATCTCTTCCCATAATTTCTGTATTATAGTAAATGGAGTTCCTTCTGATCCATTCAATGGCACTCGTGGGCTTATACAAGGAGACCCTATATCCCCTTTCCTCTTCATCATTGTTCCAGAAGGCCTAGGAGATATATTAAAAGTATAGTCGAGGGAGGACACTTTAAAGGGTTTAGTTTATGGGTAGATGGCCGCACTTTAACCCACCAACAGTTTCTTGATGACATGATTATTTTTGCTAGGAAACTCTTAAAGAATCTAAGGCTATTCTCTCTATTCTCAAGGATTTCATCATTGCATCGGGAAGCCTCATAAAAAATGATAAATCCAACGTTTTATTTATTAATACCCATCACCAGTCTCAATGCTTCTTGGTGAGAACTCTGGGGTTCCGCATAGGATCCCTCCCCATGAAATATTTGGGCACTCCCCTTATCCTTAACTCCCTCTGGGTATCGTTGTGGAAATATCTCCTCAACTGAATCCAATCTCGTCTGCAAAACTATTTCTTCAGTGCGCTCAATTCCCCTAGTCATGTTTTCCTTTTCAAAGAAGTCTTAGATTCTATCCCCATTTAGAAGCTATTGAGGTTGGAAACCCATAAATATAGTTGTAAAAATATGGGCAACATATTAAAGAAATTTTTGTGGCAATGGTCCCAACAAGAGAGAAAATTGGCCTTTCTCTTGTGGGAAAAAATAATTAAAATTAAGAATTCAGGAGGTCTGGGATTCAGGGACCCATATATGCTCAACCAAGTGATGGGACCAAAAATTTGGAGGTGATGGATACAGGGAGGCAAGGACTTGTGGAAACATATATGGGAAAGAAATTATGCAATGCCACGGCCTACAGAAGGAAAATTGAGGATTCATAATATGAAAAAAGGATATGATATATGGAATTTAGTAGCTTCAAATAAATATTTCATCAAGGAACATAACATCTGGAAAATCAGGGGAGGAAACATTGCTTTATTTTGGGAAGACTCATGGCAGCAAAGGGAGAAGATTTTCAGTAGAATATATTTAGCGAAGATTCTCCTATTCACCAATTGAATGAATAAAAAAATAGTAGCTCATCAATGGAGGAAATGGAAGCAAAAGGGACAATGGCAGAATGCTTCGGGCACTCAGAAATGGGAGACTTATGAGCAGGAGTTAAAGTACAGAAAACTACCTACAGTGATGGGAGAAGATATTCTGAGATGGGGGTATAGAACAAAATGGATGTTGACAATTTAAGAAGTATACTATATCAAAACTAATAATATACAACCTCAAGCCTCACATCTTTGGAAAAAAATTTGGTCTACGAAGCATTGGCAAAAATTGAATACTTTCTATGGTTAGTAAGTCATGGAAGGATACTAACTTGGGATCAGTTGTGGAAATGCAGGATGCAAGGGTCGTTTGCATGTAATATGTGTGATAAACATAATGAAAATATAGAACACAGGTTGAACAAATGCCCTGTCACAGAACATCTTTAGCAGAACCTCCCCTTCCTCTTTCAACAAATGGATAGAGACAAAGTGACTATCAAATACACAACATAAAACTATAGAAAAGGGGGATACCAAAGTCTAGTCATTAATAAGGCTTGGTCAATATCCTTAGGATTCCTCATGTGGGTAGTAAGGAAAGAAAGAAATAGGCGAACGTTCAAAGAGGAGACTTACTAGACAGATGAAACCTGGGAAACAATTATTGACAATATAAGAGAAACAATTGCTGCTAAGAAATAGCATGAGGATGATTGGAAAGTGAATGCTCATGAGGCTCGGATATTGGAAAAACTAAACCTAAAACCACAAACTATTTCCCCTACCTCCTGGAAATTAAAACCGATGGTATGTCAATTGTGTGATAAATTCAAGACACCCCCCCCCCCCCCCCCTCCCCAAGGTTTTGTAAAAATCAACTACGACAGGGACCCCAAAGGAAATCTAGATCAAGTCTTTACTCTATGCCCACATTCAAAACTGGAATTATTATAAATTCTAAATACATAGGCATGCTCGCAAGGGCCTATCTTAGGGACTATTGGGTATGATAAATGTATAATACTATCATATCAGTTTAAGGTGGTCTCGCTGACTAAATATAAGAATAATTCTCGAGATAGGGGAATATGGACAAAACATCGGGATAATATTAATATTGCTGAGGTGCTGACCCTCAATAGACAGTACAATATTCTATGTAGATTGACTAAATCGAATGGTGTTACTTTGTTTCCTTGTATAGTTCCTCCTAACATTTCTCACCCTCAAGTATTTGCACATTGGGGGAGAACCCCAGTGTGGATTCGGGTGAATGTATAGTTGCTGGGAGACCAACATCAAAAAAAAATGGTGAAAGCACAGGCAGGAAAAGGAACTACTCGAAAAATAGAAGGCAATGAGAAATTCAAGGAAAATTTGGGGCCTAGTAAGTGGGGAAAAAAACATGGAAAGGAAATCATGCAGAACCTACTCCATGCCTATGCAATGGGGACACTCGGTCAAGTGAAATCCTTGAATTCTGGATGGGAGCATGACCTTAAAACTAAAGTGGTGGAATACATACCTAATGAATAAATGGATCCTATGCTGACTGATCCTAGGAATACTAGAGGAAGAGTGTCCTTGTTTAATAAATCTATTCATATTTATCAGACGATGAAGTGCTTAGTGGTGAACGCCATTTTAGTTGTTCAAGAGGTAGGAGGAGACCTGAAGGTAGCCTCCATATTGGCAGAAGCACAGAGATATTCAGGAAATTCACCTCCAACAACATCATCAGAATGTCTGCCTTGGTCGAATAGAATGACAACTCCAAAGTATGAATCAAGTCGATATGCCTCGGTCAAGTGTTAAGGATCCGACACCCATTGAATCATCAGATGAACGATTTGAGAGGTTTATTTTTATTTTTAATATGGAAAGGGAAGATATATTTTACTTTGTATATATATATATATACCTGATAAGGTATGTAGAGACAGATTAAAATTGTTCCAATTTTGGTTGGCTTATAACTTTTTGAGGTGGTCAATAGACCCAGTTTCCTACGGCAAGATTGAGGCCTTATAAGGTATATATATATATATATATATATATATATATATATATATATATATATATATATATATATATATATATAGACCTAATAAGGTATGTAGAGACAGATTAAAATTGTTCCAATTTTGGTTGGCTTATAACTTTTTGAGGTGGCCAATAGACCCAGTTTCCTACAACACGATTGAGGCTACCAAGTATATAATCTCTTAATCTAACATGCTATTTTGATTAGATGAATTAATAGAGAGGTACTACCAAATTTACAAAAAAAAATATATTTCTTCTCGCCTTATTATGATCATGATTACTCTTGGTTTATATATATATATATATCATTATTTAATTTTTACGCAAAATGGAATGTGGGAGACAATTATAATATTGTTGCTTAGATATTTAAAATATTTGTGAGGTTTTTTAAATGAACTAAAGTAGTTTTTTTAATTTTTTTATTTGTAATTATTATTATGGATTATGATAGTTATTATTCTATAAAATCAATTTATTAATAATTATGATTATTATTATTATGGATGATGATAGTTATTATTTTATGAGATCAATTCTTTTGTATTGAATTTTTAAATTTGATAAATAATTAGTTATTTTTTCAATATTATAATTTTTTTATACCGACCTTTCTCTTTCTCTTAAATATTTCTAGTTTCCATGAATAAAAAATTTAATAAGTTTTGAAGATTCATAAAATTATTCATTTTTTCAAATAAGATATATGATGTAAATAAGTAGCCACAATTCTTTTTAATATTTTTAATTTTTTTTTTTTTTTTAATTTTTTAAAGTCTTATTATTATTCTTTTAGTTTTGAAATATTTTTTTTTTCTTTAATCTAGTTATATTAAAAATTAATTTTATCTTTTAGTTTGGTTTAATGGTCATTTTATAATACTTTAACTTTATTTTTACTATTTTAATATAAATTATATTTTTATTTAAATTTAATTATATAATAATTTTAATAATATCATTATTTCAAAAAAAACTTCATCCATTATCCAATAATAATATCGTGATGGAAACTATTCTCCATTAATAATATCTTTATACCACCTCCTAATTTTAAAGTAAACTACTTTATTAGAATATGAAGTAATTATAAAACATTTGTGATGTAATTACAAAACACCTATGATGGTTATGTTATGCTTATGTTAAGATGTTCAAAAGAACTCTATGAAATTTCATTTTTTATTTCCTAACAAGTAAAGCTCAAAAGTAAAGTTCAAGTGAAATTTTAAATTTTAATTTTTTAAGATGTAAATAGAAAATTGAAAAAATATAATTATGGTATGATTTTGTAAAATTTGATAACTTGCGAAATCAATCTGTAACACCCCTAGTTTTATGGTTTTCAAGTTAGATATTTGAACTTAAGTCCAAAAGGGGAGTGGACCCCAATGGACAATTATTGTGTGGATGTGGTTAATTAAGTATTTATGAAAAATAAATAAAATGTTTTGTGTGCACTATGACCAAATGAGATTTTTGAGATCATTTTCCTAATCCATGAGGTATGGAAATAGGTTAAGACTTTCCCCAAAATCTTTCAAAAAGCCTTGAAAGAATTTATTTCTAATTTAGATTTTTGAGGAAAAATCTAAATTTCCCCAATGATGTGGAGAGTAGTTGGGAAGAGGTAAAAAGCTGGAAAAACAGAAAGCAGCTTTAAAGTCCCTAAATAAGGGAAGCCTAGGCAAACAGGAATAAAAACATCCTGGAATTTTGGACGTAGAATTAGAAACAGGCTTTGGGGAGAGCATAAGCTTAAATAAGCTACTCTAGAACAGATTGGGGGTGGAATGTTCTGGGAAGAGGATCTCAGCTCGGGGGTGAGTTCTGGAGACCGAGGGACTCTAAGGTTGGGAGGATTGGTCATCTGTAGAAGTGGTGTGCTCACAAAATTTATCAATGGTTAAAATACATGCTGTTGTACAATATTGATAATTGTTGTAGATGTTATTTTAAATTAATTTTTTTCTAAGGTTGTTATTCCTTACATTTAACATAATTAAATAGAAGAAATAAAACTTCTAAATTTCTGTATTGTAGTAGGAATAAATTCTAGGCAATACTATCAGCCAGAATCTCTAAACCATAGTCTGGTTTAAATCTGAAGATATTAAAATAATTCCCTAGAATAATTAAAGTGTAACTTTAATCTGCTTCTAAAATGAATAGTTATATGTACATGAAAGATATATAGAATATTATAAGTTAGTAGTGAATTGAGATGATAGATGTAAATCTATATAAACCTACATAGTTATATGTACATGAAAGATATATAGAATATTATAAGTTAGTAGTGAACTGAGATGATAGCTGTAAATTTATATAAACCTGCAGAGGGAAATTTAATGTGGAGAACTATAAATTTTATTCAACCAAAATTTCTATTATGTTGAACTAATATAGTACTACAGAAGAAAAAATCATGTATCATCTGATTTAACTGTATGAAAAATACAAATTCTATTAGGAATAAGCTTAAATGAAATGGGGAATTTAAAATACTAATATTCCAATAATATAAATTAATTATTGTCTACTATTATTTGAATCAAATCAGATTTAAATTAATTTGTATCAGTTCATCCATGATAGGGAAGGAATCTGTTCTGCAGATTATATACTATATTATTCTATATATAAGTTCTGATAGTCATAAATCCCTACATTATAGGGTACTACAGAGAGTTAATTCAGAAGTAAATTAGTGAACATAATTAATAACAACCTGGATGGTACTATTAACAACAAGAAAATGTATCAAACATGTTTTCTATTTAACGAGAAAAGAATTCAAATAATCCAGATTATAATTTTAGAAACAAATCACTTAGCTAATGTACTGTGGTAGTGAAAGCTGTAGCAAATATTAACTAGATATCACAGTAGAAAATGTAAGTGATTTACGGAAAAGGTGAGATAACCTTTCTACAATTGCAAAGTTAAGCATATTTTATTAGCTAATCTCTGTAGGGTTATAAATTAAATTAAATTAAAATGGACTATCACAAATATATGTATTCAAAGCATAAAATCTATCGGTAATTTTGAATAAGAATATATATATATATATATATATATATATATATATATATATATTGGAAATAAATATTTCAATTAAAAGAGGGGATATTTTATGGTTAAACTTTAACAATGGGTATCTTATACCAAAAACTGAAAATAAAAGGAGGAAATTAAAAGATAATTGCAAATATCTGAATGAAAATTTATTTCATACTATCTCAGCAAAATATATATGTAAAATCCTGAGAAACCATTGCTAAATAAAAATTATGCTACCATTTTAGAATACTCTTACTGTAAAAATTTGAAGATGCACACAGTCCATCATAAAACAATTAAGTTTATTACAGAAGGAGATGGGTGATGAAATAAATTCACCCCACAGGAAATAGATATTAAAAACGAATTGGACGTCGATTCTCATGGAAAAACAAGAGAGGAATAACATCCTCAAATAAAAACTTCAATGTATAAGATTTTAAAAGAGTTCACTTAAATGTAGAAGTGCTCCTCGGAAGCTCATAACCAACCTGGTGCAAGGCCAAGAGTTATTATTATAATGAGGTCGAACTTGGCAGAGGAAATCCGAGAGTATGGAAGATGGAGAATTACTCCATACCTTTCCTGTAGAAAAGAAAGAAGGCCATATTAAAAATTGAATTTACATACAACAAGAGAAATAATTTAGATAAAAATCTAAATTGCAAACTTGCTATTACTTGACAGGAAGGGAGGCGAGAAATATCTGCATTAAATTATTGTTATCTACACAGAGATGCACTTAGAAGTATGAGTTAGTTTTATTAACTAGATATTAAAACAAAAAGAAAAAAATTGGAACGATGGCTTTAGAATTAAACAATTACCATGGAAGATAAATACACCATATTCCATAGAATGGGCCGATCCCTACGGGGTCAATTGATACCACTCTATATTGAGTCAACAAAAATAAGTGAAATAAGTAATTATGCCTAGTTACAGAGCGTAGGGAAATTGGAAAAAATTTTTGGGGATAAGTTGAATTTCTAATGGAATGGTACTGATACAAATCCTTTAACCTAAATATTATGACTGAGCATGAAAAATTGGCTTACCTCTCTCACGGATAATCGAACGTGCCTATTTTTCCTTTCTGCTCTGAGAGAAGACGCACAAATTCCATGGACGAGCATGGAAAATGAAAGCTAGCGCATAGAAAGTTAAACGTAACAGAGGATTGGTTCCTCTTTCACTATAGCAAAGAAAATTAAACCAATAGCAGAGAAACGTTCGGAAGCCAAAAGAACAAGAGGTAAAATGAATCCATTCATTGAGTCTAAAATTTTTATACATAATTTGAAAACCTAATCCCAGGAAGATCTCCATCGTACCCATGTCAAGAGATGCCTACATCTTGAAAGCGTCGGAGTGCAAAAGTCTCGATATTTTCAACACATCGCATCCATAGATAATACAACTATGAAAATTCAAGTCTGAGCGTACACAAGACTCTAGCTTGGTACAGGTGATAAATGTGAAGTACTCAAATATTAAACTAATGGAATTGGAAACAGGAATAAAGATATGAGGAGTACAAATCAATGTGACAACGAAACCATTTCCAAATTCGTTTACCAAACTCATTTAAAACTCATTTAACCAAGCCAATAAATAGAGGCACGACATACTCAGATCATTTAAAGTGTGCATCAAAATTTGCTACGATATGATACAACAGTGGTTTGGTTAACGTGGTTTAAACCAACGTATTAATGCCAATCGAAATCATAGAGTTCAACTATAGTGAAATCGTATTCACCTTGCTTGACGTAAAAATCGAATAGCAAAAATTCCTCATCATGTTATGTGGTAAGATGAACCCAAAATCATGCTATCACATATGAAGATTGTTTTGACGTTACATTGTTAACTTGTAGAGAATGAAATATATAATAAATGCATAGGAAAGCGTCTTTATTATATAAGATTTAATGATACATATATAATATATATACAGTTTATATATATATATATATATATATATATATATATATATATATATATATATATATTACAATTAGAAAATGTTAAATGTATAATAACTACAAAAGGGTTAGTTAATACTACACCTTATTATGATTTCCCAACAGAATATGGTAATGGTATACCGTCATTTAACTATAGGGAAGGATTTGTATTCATATCTCTAATGAGAATTTAAGAGGAAGGAAGCAATGAAGGTATTTAGGAGAAGATTTAGAATTTTTTTTTTTTGAGGTATGTGATAGTGAGTAGGAGGTGTTACGAATGGTATCAAATCCTAGGTTAGAAAAAACTGGGCTGTTGTTGTGCTCACTGTATAAATTATATTTTTTTCTTAGAATTTTTTTTTGTTACTGATGTTGTTTTGTTTAGTGTACAAAGGTACTGGAACTGAAAAGACAATGGCTGAAAGAGATGAAATTTATGTTGATCTAGGTGGAGGAGATAACACGCCTGATTCCAATGCTCCTTTGATGGCTATGTTACACAGGTTGCAATGGGAGATGGTCGAGCTAAGAAGCCAGAATGACAGGCTGTCATTAGCTAGTGAGGAACAAGAAAAGCTGATAAGAGAACTGAATTTTAGGAACAGCCAAGAAAGTGAAGGTTCTTGAAGAAGGAGGAAAGGCAAGTTCTCAAATGACTCTGAGGAAGATGACACTACTAGACATCAGTGTAAATAGAAGAAGGAATTACAAGGGGAATTCCGAAAAATTAAACCTCCCTCCTATGATGGAGAGAAGGAGGAAGATGTTGAGGCATGGCTGTTGAATATGATTAAATATTTTCAGGTCTACGATTATGAAAGCAATCTGAGGGCCAGATTAGCTATCTACCAGTTGCAAGGTAAGGCTACCTTGTGGTTGGAGAAGACAAAAATGGTTCATGCCATTGATGAAAAAACAATGACTTGGGAAGATTTCCAAGCCAAGTTTAAAAACCGCTATTTGAACGAACGCTATTATGATGATAAAGCAAAGGAATTTCATGAACTTAGATTGGGACAACTCACCATAGATGAGTTTTTCACCAAGTTTACAAATCTGTTAAGGTATGTCCCGTATATTCGTGAAGAGAAAGCAAAGGTACAAAGGTTTTTGAACTCTTTTCCTGCTGTGTACAAGGAGAAAATAGAGTTCAATAATCCAAAAACCATGGAAGAAGTGGTGAGGAAAGCTAGATTATGGTACCAGCAGTTTAAAGGAAAGAGTGAACATGGGAAAAGCTGGATAAACAAGGGTGAATTCAAAGAAAAGAAACATAAACCAGATTACTTGAAGAAATTTGGTAGGGATCATCAGCGGAAGAAATTTAGCAAACCAAAGGAAAGTCAAACTGCTCAGTCCCAAGTTGGTTCAAAACAAATATATGGAGATAATAAGAAGGAAGGAATAGTTAAAATGTGAGAGCCTTTGAAATTTTGGGGTTGCGGAGAACCTTATCTGTTGAGGGACTGTCCACACAAAAATATTCAGATGATTGTGAGAGATAGAGAAGCTACCACAATGAATGATATAGCAAGGAACATACCCACTATCAGTGCAGCCTTGAAGAAACAACAAGCAGAACACCAGGCTACTATGGTCAAGATAGAAGGTAAGATTTCTCACCAATCTGTTACCGTTTTAATTGATACGGGTGCTTCTTTGAGTTACATTAGTCCACAAGTTGTAGAGAAATGCAATCTCAAAACTGAAAAATTTCAACAGTCTTGGTTGGTTCAGTTAGCCACTGGAACCAAACGAAAAGTAACTCATAAGTTACCTCAAACATAAATTAAATTAAATGATTTTAAGACATAATTACATTTAAACATTTTGTCCTTAGGCTCATATGATTTGTTGATAGGAATGGACTGGTTAGAAAAAATAAAGGCTATGATGAATTGTTGGGATAAAACTCTGCATTGCATAGATGAGGAAGGGAGACCCTTTATACTAAAAGGAAAACCAAAACCAATATCTGTAAGAAAAATATCAGCTCTGCAATTAAAAAGAAAAACTAGAAAAGGACATCAAGTATATGTTGTACATGTTGAAGAATTAGGACAACAACCTGAAGAAAGCCTGCTAGACACTTTACCAGTGGTAAGATAATTTAAGGAAGTTTTTCTAGAGGAGATTCCTCATCTCCCTCCCAAAAGAGAGATTGATTTTTCAATTGATTTGGTGCCAGGAGCAACACCCGTTTCCAGAGCCCCTTACCGGATAAGCCCCCCTGAACTCATGGAGTTAAAAATGCAATTACAAGAATTGCTGGATAAAGGTTACGTTAGACCCAGTGTATCCCCTTCGGGAGCATTGGCATTGTTCGTGAAAAAGAAGGATGGAAACTTTAGAATGTGCATTGAATACCATCAACTGAATAAGTTGACAATCAAAAACCGATACCCATTGCCCAAAATAGATGACCTTTTTGATCAGTTGAGAGGGGCTTCAGTATTTTCTAAGATTGATCTGAGGACTGGTGATCACCAACTCAGAATTAAGAAGGAATATATCAGTAAAACAACTTTTCGAACCAGGTACGGTTACTACGAAATTGTAGTCCTACCTTTTGGTTTGACAAATTTCCCTGCCATTTTTATGTGCTTGATGAACAGTTTTTTGAACAAGTACTTAGATAAATTTGTACTAGTGTTCATAGACGACATTCTAGTTTATTCAAAGAGTGAGGCAGAACATAAAGAACACCTTAGACTTGTGTTACAGACTCTTAAGGAGAATTAGTTATATGCCAAGTTTAGCAAATGTGAATTTTATAAGGATAAAATTCAATATCTGGGCCATATCATTTCTGAAAAAGGATTGGTTGTTGATCCTAAAAAGATAAAAGCCATCAGAGAGTGGCCTGTGCCTATTGATGTATCAACAGTAAGATCATTTATGGGGATTGCAGGATATTATCGAAGGTTTGTAGAAATTTTTTTTGCAATGGCATATTCCATAACTTCACTACAAAGGAAGGGTACTAAATTTGAGTGGACTGAAAAATGGCAACATAACTTCGAACATAAATTGAAACTTACCACAACACGTATACTAAATATTGCATATCTCGATAAAGAGTTTGCCATCTATACAGATGCATGTAGAGAAGGATTGGGAGGAGTCCTACTGCGAGAGAATTCTGTCATTGCATATGAATCTATAAAACTTAAGAAACATGAATAGAATTACAGTGTATATGATCTGGAATTGGCTGTTGTAATTCATACCTTGAAGATGTGGCGACACTATCTTCTTGGGAAAAAAATTACATTGATGACAGATCATATCAGTCTCAAGTATTTCTTTTCTCAAACAGATTTGAATGCTCGACAAGCCATATGGCTGTCTTTTCTAAGTGACTTTGATATGGACATAAAACATATCAAAGGAAAAGAAAACAAAATTTCTGATGCTCTAAGCAGAAATGCTTGCTAAAACATAAGCAACATTGGGAGTAGTTCGATTTTTGGCTTAGAAGATTTAGTTAAAAATGTAGTAGATCAAGATCCCAACTATGAAAATCTACAATTGAAAATGCTGAAAAAGGAAATGGCTGAATACACCCAAAACCAGAAAGGGTTGATCTGCTACGGAAACAGATTTTACATCCCCAATGTGGATTCTTTGAAAAAATAAATCCTAGATGAATATCATAAACAACCATATTTAGGACATCCTGGATATCAGAAAATGCTTACAGCCTTGAAAAAGAAATTGTTTTGGCCAGGAATGAAAAAGGATGTAGCAAACTATTTAGCTAGATGTATGGAATGTCAACTAGTCAAAGTTGAACATCAGCATCCAGCTGGGCTTTTAAATCCCTTGCCAATTGCAGAATGGAAATGGGACACTGTTTCTATAGATTTCATAATCGGGTTACCAAGAACCAAGTATCATCATGACTCAGTGATGGTAGTGGTAGATACTTTAACAAAGGCTGCACATTTCATACTTGTAAAATCTACTTTTGGAACACCCCAAGTAGCAAATGTGTTCCTAAAAGAAATAGTAAGGCTACACGGGGTCCCAAAGATGATTTTTTCCGATAGAGATGATAAGTTCACAATAGCCTTTTGGAAAGCTCTGTTTGGGGGCATGGGTATTAAATTGAATTTTAGTGCTGCTTATCACCCTCAGACGGATGGTCAAATAGAGAGAACAAATCAGATTTTGGAGGATATGCTAAGAATGTATGTGATGGATAGGCCATCAAAATGGGAAGACTACTTACATTTAGTCGAATTTTCTTACAACAACAACTATCAATCCTCCATAAAAATTAGTCCATTTGAAGCACTCTATGGAATAAGGTGTCGTAATCCTTTAAGCTGGAGCCAACCTGAAGATAAGCTAGTACTGGGGCCAGAAACTCTACAAGAAATGGAAAGGATTGTTAAAAAAATACAAATAAACATGAAGACAACACAAGATCAACAAAAAAGCTATGCCGATAAGAAGAGAGTGCACCGAGATTTAAAAGTAGGTGATCATATGTATCTGTGTATTAAACCCAAAAAGAGCACACTTTATGCTGGAAGTTGTGCTAAATTGGCTCCTAGATATTGTGGGACATTTGAGGTGTTAGAAAGGGTAGGACCAGTGGCTTATAAACTAGCCTTACCGCCCCATGTTAAAGGTCATGATGTGTTTCATTTTTCGTTACTAAAAAGATATGTACATGATACTTCTCGCATTTTTTATTGGAATGTGATACAGGTGGAACCAGAAGGGGAGTTCCTTCCAGATTTGCTTCAAATATTGGAGCGGGAAGAAATTGAATTGAGAAATCAAACAGTAGCCAGAGTAAAGGTGCAGTGGAAGCACTTTACTGCTGAAGAAGCTACGTGGGAAAGAGAAGCAGAGATGATGGAAAAATATCCTTACTTATTTTCAAAATAAACCTTAGTATTTAACTGTTAACACCAAGGACAGTGTTTGTTTTCAGAGGGGGAATATGTAACAACCCTAGTTTTATGGTTTTCAAGTTAGACATTTTAACTTAAGTCCAAAAGGGGAGTGGACCCCAATGGACAATTATTGTGTGGATGCGGTTAATTAATTATTTATGAAAAATAAATAAAATGTTTTGTGTGCACTATGACCAAATGAGATTTTTGACATCACTTGCCTAATCCATGAGGTATGGAAAGAGGTTAATACTTTCCCCAAAATATTTCAAAAATACTTGAGAGAATTTATTTGTAATTTAGATTTTTGAGGAAAAATCAAAATTTCCCCAATGATGTGGAGAGTAGTTGGGAAGAGGTAAAAAACTGGAAAAACAGAAAGCAGCTTTAAAGTCCCTAAATAAGGAAGCCTAAGCAAACAGGAATAAAAGCATCCTGGAATTCTGGATGCAAAATTAGAAACAAGCTTTGGGGAGAGCATAAGCTTAAATAAGCTACTCTTGAACAGATTGGGGGTGGTCTGCTATGGGAAGAGGATCTCATCTCGGGGGTGAGTTCTGGAGATAGAGGGACTCTAAGGTTGGTAGGATTGGTCATCTGCAGAAGTGGTATGCTCACAAAATTTATGAAAGGTTAAAATACATGTTGTTGTACAATATTGATAATTGTTGTAGATGTGATTTTAAATTAATTTTTTTCTGAGGTTGTTATTCCTTACATTTAACATAATTAAATAGAAGAAATAAACCTTCTAAATTTTTGTATTGTAGTAGGAATAAATTCTAGGAAATACTATCAGCCAGAATCTCTAAACCATAGTCTGGTTTAAATCTAGAGATATTAAAATAAGTCCCTAGAATAATTAAAGTGTAACTTTAATCTGCTTCTAAAATGAATATTTATATGTACAGGAAATATATATAGAATATTATAAGTTAGTAGTGAACTGAGATGATAGTTGTAAATTTATATAACCTGTAGAGGGAAATTTAATGTGGAGAACTATAACTTTTATTCAACCAAAATTTCTATTCTGTTGAACTAATATAGTAATAAAGAAGAAAAAATCATGTATCATATGATTTAACTGTATGAAAAATACAAATTCTATTAGGAATAAGATTAAATGAAATGGGGAATTTAAAATATTGATATTCCAATAATATAAATTAATTATTTTCTACTATTATCTGAATCAAATAAGATTTAAATTAATTTGTATCAGTTCATCCATGATAGGGAAGGACTCTATTCTGGAAATTATATACTAGATTTTTCTATATAAGTTCTGATAGTCATAAATCCCTACATTCTAGGGTACTACAGAGAGTTAATTCAGAAGTAAATTAGTGAAAATAATTAATAACAATCTGGATGGTACTATTAACAACAAGAAAATGTATCAAACATGTTTTCTATTTAACGAGGAAAGAATTCAAATAATCCAGATTATAATTTTAGAAACAAATCACTTAGCTAATGTACTATGGTAGTGAAAACTGTAGCAAATATTAACCAGATATCACAGTAGAAAATCTAAGTGATTTACTGAAAAGGTGAGATAACCTTTCTACAATTGCAAAGTTAAGCATATTTTATTAGCTAATATTTGTAGGTTTATAAATTCAATTAAATTAAATTGGACTACCACAGATATATATATTCAAAGCATAAAATATATCGATAATTTTGAATAAGAATATATATATATATATATATATATATATATATATATATATATATATATATATATATATATATATATATATATATATATATATATATATATATATATATATATTTCCCCCTGAAAAGAAATATTTAAATTAAAAGAGGGGATATTTTATGGTTAAACTTTAACAATGAGTATCTTATATGAAAAACTGAAAATAAAAGGAGGAAATTAAAAGATAATTGCAAATATATGAATGAAAATTTATTTCATACTATCTCAGCAAAATATCTATGTGAAAGCCTAAGAAACCATTGCTAAATAAAAATGATGCTGCCATATTAGAATACCCTTACTGTAAAAATCTGAAGATGCACACAGTCCATCATAAAACAATTAAGTTTATTACAGAAGGAGATGGGTGACGAAATAAATTCACCCCATAGGAAATAGATACTAAAAATGAATTGGACATCGATTCTCATGGACAAACAAGAGAGGAATAACATCCTCAAATAAAAACTTCAATGTATAAAATTTTAAGAGAGTTCACTTAAATGTAGAAGTGCTCCTCGGAAGCTCATAACCAGCCTGGTGCAAGGCCAAGAGTTATTATTATAATGAGGTCGAACTTGGCAGAGGAAATTCGAGAGTATGGAAGACGGAGAATTACTCCATACCTTTCCTGTAGAAAAGAAAGAAGGCCATATTAAAAATCAAATTTACATACAACAAGAGAAATAATTTAGATAACAATCTAAATTTCAAAATTGCTATTACCTGACGGGAAGGGAGGCGAGAAATATCTTCATTAACTTATTGTTATCTGCACAAAGATGTGCTTAGAAATATGAGTTAGTTTTATTAACTAGATATTTAAAAAAGAAAAAGAAAAAAAAAAATTGCAACGATGGCTTTAGAATTAAACAATTACCATGGAAGATAAATACACCATAGTCGATAGCATGGGCCAAGCCCTACGGGGTCAATTGACAGCACTCTATATTGTGTCAACAAAAATAAGTGAAATAATTAATTACGCCTAGTTACAGACCGTAGGGAAATTGGAAAAATAATTTGGGGATAAGTCGAATTTCTAATGGAATGGTACTAATACAAATCGTTTAACCTAAATATTATGAAAAAGCATGAAAACGTGGCTTACCTCTCTCACGAAGAACCGAACATGCCTATTTATCCTTTTTTCTCTGAGAGAAGGCACACAAATGCCATGGACGAGCATGGAAAATGAAAGCTAGCACATAGAAAGTTAAACGTAACAGAGGATTGGTTCCTCTTTCACTATAGCAAAGAAAATTAAACCAATAGCAGAGAAACGTTTGGAAGCCAACAGAATGAGAGGTAAAATGAATCCATTCATTGAGTCTAAAACTTTTATACGGCATTTGAAAACCTAATCCCAGGCAGATCTCCATCGTACGCGCTTCAAGAGATGCCTAAAGGTTGAAAGCACTGGAGTGCAAAAGTCTCAATCGTTTCAACACGTCGCATCCATAGATAATACAGCTATGAAATTTCAAGTCTGAGTGTACACAAGACCCTAGCTTGGTATAGGTGATAAATGCTAAGTACACAAATATTAAACTGACGGATTTGGAAACGAGAATAAATATAGGAGGAGTACAAATCAATGTGACAACAAAACCATTACCAAATTCGTTTACCAAACTCATTTAAAACTCATTTAACCAAGCCAATAAATAGAGGTACGACGTACTCAGATCATTTAAAGTGTGCATCGAAATTTGCTATGATATGATACAACAGTGGTTTGGTTAACGTGGTTTAAACCAACGTATTAATGCCAATCGAAATCATAGAGTTCAACTATAGTGAAATCGTATTCACCTTGCTTGACATAAAAATCGAATAACGAAACTTCCTCATCACGTTATGTGGTAAGATGAACCCAAAATCGTGCTATCACATATGAAGATTGTTTTGATGTTACATTGTTAACTTATAGAGAATGGAATATGTAATAAATGCATAGGAAAGCGTCTTTATTATATAAGATTGAAAGATACATATATAATATACATACATGTTATATATAGATATATGTATATTACTATTAGAAAATGTTAAATGTATAATAACTACATAAGGGTTAGTTAATACTATACCTTATTATGATTTCCCACAGAATATGGTAATGGTATACCATCATTTAACTATAGGGAAGGATTTGTATTCATAAATCCAATGAGAATTTAAGAGGAAGTAAGAAATGAAGGTATTCGGGAGAAGATTTAGAATTTTTTTTTTTGAGGCATGTGATAGTGAGTAAGAGATGTTACACAATCAATCAATCTAATACCATGATAATAATTATATTTAGATTGGTGTTTTCATATACCAATAATTTGTGTGCAGGTTTAGTTTAAAGATAAATGTAAATGTAAAAATATAATTATATATTAAAATAAATAACCTAATAACACTTATTAATAAAATTCCATGTTCCTAGCACAACACTATGCTTTCAAATATTTATGGATAAATATTTGTAGATAAAAAGCTAGGAGGTGAGGATCACTATGTTATATAGAAGATTAATTATTTAAAAAAACAAGATAAATAATAAAATCTGATTAATAAGTTAGGAGGTGGGGATCATTATATAAGATTAATTATTAATAAAAAGATAACTAATAAAATTTGATTATTTTTAAAATAAAAATAGATACAAAAAGATTAATTATTTGAAAAAAAACAAGATAACTAATAAGATTATTTTTAAAATAAAATAAATATTTATATTAAATAGATGAACCTTATTAAGTGCATGTTACAAAATAATGCACCATTCTATTTTGGATTTATTAAAGCACTAGTAAAGAAATGTGGTCCACTGCTAATCAAAATGCAACAGTGAGTGGTCGTTATTTTTTCTATAAAACAAATATTGTATCGAAAAATTAATAAAAAAACAAATATTGTATCGAAAAATTAATAAAAAAATATGCTATATGTCTCATCATGAACTTATTCTTTAAAGACACATATACCAAAAATTTCGTAGCACAATTTTGAAATCTTCTTTAAATAGGGACCCAAGGGACTCAAGGGATGACTCCTTTATGGGAGAATATTAATAAATTTTGTGATTTCTTAAAAATTTTGATGGGTAATAAGAAAAATTATCACAATATTTAGAATTGAATTAAATTGATATTTTATGGATTTAATCATGCTTATTTCATTAATGTTTTATTGCATATTGTATGTGAGTGCACTACTAGCACCTTATGTGATTTAAGTGGATTAACTAAGAAAAGAATCCCATTGAAACCTTTGACCACTAAAAATCACTAGAAAGTTTTATTATAAATAGAGAAATATAACTTTTTGGGAGATGTTTAATAGAAGTGTTGACTAAATGTTTATATTTTAATGTACATGTTATGATTCATGGACCCTATATTAATACCTTAATAAACAATCATTACTAGTTTGTATATTACTAAAGTATTTCATTGCATATATATATAAAACAAGGATAACTAGTTCTAGGATGACAATAAAACATCCTTAGATTCATTGTAAAAGGAGGCTTTCCCTTTCAATTGAACTGCAATTACTAACTTCTTATCAAGTTCAAGGTGCATAGTTCATAATATTTAGTATTAGAGAAAAAAACTTAGGGTTTTAATTCTTAAGGAAAGATATATTAACATTTTCACTTTAATATTTTTTTGGAATGTTTCAAATGGTGGAAATTTGAAATTATTGAGAGGAGTTATTGGGGAGCATTGATCGAAATTTTAGATTTGAAATTTCTATAGTTTTGGATGATAAGTAAAGGGTTCACATAGAAACTATGAAATTTGAGATAAAATCATATCAACGGTATCAATGTGTAGTTAAAAGGAAGCCCCATTATTATCAATATACTTTTGGTTTATCTAAAAGAAACTTATAACCACAATATGGAAAAGTATGCAATTAGGACTACTTTAATCAAATGACAAGAATAAGTAATTTGGTGATATTGAATATTATAACTCATAATTTTATGTTTTGGTAACAAGGGTGCATAACATAAGTGATGAAAAATTGTTATAAGCTTATATGGGTGGATTAAAATAAGACATTAAACATGATGTTTTCCAAAAATCCTATAAATGCTATGGAAGGTATACCATTTTCTCGTCATATTCAAATCAAGAATAAGGCTACACACAATTATGTTACGAGAGTACACACAAGAAGTAGAGATAATTTTTGGGTTCATAAGGTAACCCTACCTTAATATACATTAATTTTGGAGAATGAAATGGAGGAAAGAAGATAAAAAATATTGTTCTTTGGATATACCAACAAATGCTCAAAAGGGTATAAATGTCATGAAACAAAATTTCTCACCTTATAAAATAATGATGAGGAGGAAATCGAGGAATTTGAAAAACGTAATAAGCGAGAAATTTAAAACTTAAAATTTAAGGAAATAGAGGCAAAAATTGTGCACAACATTGATTTGGAGAGGTGCCAGCTCTATGTTCATGCGTTGGTAGGCTTTCGAACACCTCAAAACCTAAATATTGTGGTTTAAAATAACATGCAAAGGGTAATCATGGTTATTGAATTTGGTAGTACCCATAACTTCATTGATAAAATATTAGTAGAGAACCTCAATTGTTTTGTATATCTAGTGACAAATTTTAAATTTTTAGTTTCTAATATATGGAGTATTTATTCTGTGGAAAATCATAAAAAGTAAATTGAGTATGGGAGAATATAATTTGGAATTAGAAATATATGTCATTCCAATTGGAGGTGTAGATGTTTCTCTATGGATTTAATGGGTTAGAACATTAGGTAAAATTTGTACAAACTATAATGATTTCTTCATGAGATTTGAAGTTGAAGGAATCTAGTATGATCTCAAAGTGTTAAAATTTGGATCTTATCAATACATTATCTCTCATAGCATGAAGAATATGTTAGAAAAAACTAACAAGAAATTTGTAGTTATATTGTAATCTATAGAAGTTAATTAATAAGATGGAAATATTCCCAAGGAATTAAAATTCACCTTCAAATAACATCATAAGGTCTTCTAGTAGATCTATAAAGGTGTGCCTCCATCTAGATATCATTACATAAAATAAAATTAACACTTATAAGTACTCCTCATAATAAAAGGCCTTATTTATATCCTCCTAAAAAAAGGGGAGGTTAAGAAAATGGTACAAGAAATTCAATATTAAGGTATTATTAAACATCATAACAGTTCATTTAACCTGAAATAATTATTGTGAGGAAAAAAGATAATTCTTGGTGGATATGTCCTTATTATAGATCTGAAAAAATTCAACATTAAAGATCGATTTCATTATCTCAAGTATTGATGAGGTATTATATGAGCTTCATGGAGAGGTTTATTTTAGAAATATTGGTCTTAAATCAGTTCCACCATATCAGATTAGAAAGAGAATACATTCCCAAAACATAGTTTATAAAACATGAATGGAACTAAGTGTTCTTTCTCATATCCTTTGGTTAACTAATGCTCCTTCTACTTTTCAAATCCTTATGAAGAAATTTTTGTGACCCCATATTAGGAAATTCACATTGGTTTTCTTTTATCACATACTTATTAATATAAAATCACAGGAAGAGAACATTAAACATGTTTATAAATTTATAAAAATCATTGAGAACAATAAATTATATGTAAAGGGATCCAAAAGTTCTTTCGTGAAACAAGAAGTATATTATATGATTCATATTATGTCAAAGGAAGGAGTTAAGGCGAAACCTCAAAAGATTCAGGCTACTACCAAATGGCCTATTCTAAAGACCACTAAGAGTCTTAATGATTTTTTGGACTTATTGGATATTATCAAAGTCTTGATATCAATTATGCATGCATTGCAATCCTGCTAACATCTCCCTTAAATAAAAATTAATTTTTATGGAATGATTAGACTACTTAGAAATTATCTCTCTTAAAGGATGCCATGTATTATACACATGTATAGGAAACACATGATATTGGTAAAACATTAACTGTAGAATTCACTACATCAAGACAAGAATTTGAGTGGTTTTGACACAAAAAAGGAGATCATTGGATTTTGAAAGAAAAAAATTGAAGGGAAAATATTTGGTGAAATTAAAATATGAAAATAACTAGAAAAACTTATATATGTGATAAAAAAATGGCAATTCTATCTCATTATTGGATAGTTTAAAGTCATGAAATACCATGGCAGTCTAAAATAATTTTGGATCAAGTATTATCATCATAAAATTAACAAAATGTGTAGAAAAATTACAAAGTTTCAATTCTGAGATTATCTACATGAAAGAGAAGGACAATGAAATAGCATATTCTCTTTCTAGAATAAAATTATATTACATGTCTCATTTTGGTATGGTTAGAAGAAGAAGAACATGAACGTAAAAATGAAAACAATACTAATAAAAAATACAATTTATGATGTAAGGAATGGAATCTCGGGAACATTTGGAGTAGAAAGGAGATATACATTGGTAGAAGAATATAATATTTTTATGCCCTCAATTGAATTTGAGGAAACAAATATTAAGGGGATCCCATGAAATTCAAATGGAGGAACATAAAAGGTTCCTAAAAACAGATCAAAGGATAAAAATACATATTTCTTTTTGGGGAAGGAATGAAGAAAAGTATTCAAATATTTCAGAGAAAGTGTCATATTTTCCAATGAAATAAACGAGAGTAACTAGAATATCTATGGTTATTTCAACCATTAGACATACCAAACCAAATATGGACAGAGATAATAATGGAACTAGTTATAGGTTTACAAAAATTTGAATGAAATGATGACATTTTTTACTTTGTTGACTCACAAAATATGCACATTTTTATAGAAATAGAAGTGCATACATAAAAGTACAAGTTGCATAAGTGTTTATGAAGTAAATTCATAGATTTCATAGAATTAATGAGGTAATAATAAGAGACAGATATCCAAAATCACAACAATTGTTTGGAAAAAAATATGGTAGATGAATGGGCCCCCAACACTATCAATGTGTTTAGCATATCATCCACAAATACATGAATAATTAGAAATAGAAAATGAATGTTTATATACTTATCTGTTATGCTATATTTTATGTAAGAAATATTAATGGATAATGTGGATTCCTATAGATGAATGGTTGTATAATACCAATAAATATACTAAAATTATCCCATTTGAGGCCCTTTATGGATAGCCAATTCCTAGTATCTCATACATTTTGCAAGGAAAGTATAAAATATAGGAAAGAGAGTCACATATGGAGGAGTCTAGAGAAACTTTGACATTTTTTAGTGAAAACCTTTAGATGACACAAAACATGATGAATTATTAAGCCAATCAACACCAAAGAGAAATACAAATTGAGAATGATGATTGGGTATTTATGAGACCACAAGATTACAAGTAATATATACTCAAACAAAAAAAAAATCAAAAATTAACTCCAAAATTTTATGGAACTTAAAATATTATTTGTAGGATTGGAAAATAAAGAATGAGTTAGATTTTCCTCATCACATTCATAAGGTTTTCCATTTATATTTCCTGAAAATGGTTTTGCGAAAAACTATTCCAATACAAATAGAACATTCAAAATTGGAGGAAGAAATGAATTTTATTCTTGAACCATAAAAGTAATGGATAAATGTTCTCTATCTATTAATAATAAAACCATTATTTAATGCCAAACAAATTGGAATCATATTCCTCTAAAATAATTTATGTTGGGAAATGAGTAGTTCATGAAGAAACATCATCAATTACAAGTCAAAGCTCTTTTAAAAATGAGGTGATTTATGTTAAGTCCCATGGACCCATATATTAACGCCCTGAAAATAATTCATCATTTTTCTATTTTTATATTAGGGGGTTGGATAGAATTGGTCATTGTAATTGTACACTGTGTCTATTATATATATACCCAGGGAAAATATTCTGAGGATCATCAAAACTTGTCATGTGTATTGAGTCCATTGTAAAATGTGGCTTCCCACTTTAAGTGGACTATAATCATTAAATTCTTATCAATTTGAAGTAACATGGTTTAGAAAGTCATACACCTAGGCTCAACTATGATAGGTGAATTATTTGCTTTGTTAAATATCAATTTGTTTTTTCACCTATTGTTGGAAGAATGTATCTCATATTGTAGATTTTTCAAGATGGGTATGAATATTCTCTATTTATTGTATTTTTTGGATATGTTGTTCATGGTGTTGGCATTGATGTCAACCTATTGGTCCTCATGATGTCAAACTAGTAGAGATGGTCCTCATGATGTTATCCTAGTAGTAGTGGTATTCATGGTCCTATTTCTTCACAAAGTATCATGGTGATAGAGTTGATCTGGTGCCTTTCATGATCCTGGCGTTTTATGAATATATTTTGCTATGGACTCAACTACGAAGTTATTTTCTAGGTGTCTTAGGTGTCTACCCGAGGAGTGAGTTGATGAGATAATTGTATTGGAATGATGTCAATAGGTATGGAGACCATGACAAGCTAATTAGTTGAATAGGGTTGGAGGCTTGAACATGATTTTTTAGAGGCTTCACATGAGGTTATAGAGGATCTAAATGCATGGAAGATTTTTGTAGGTACAAAGAGTCAATTTTAGGAGGTGTTGGAGAAGTTTCTTCAAGTTTTGGGGATGAAATTAGGGTAAGTTAGGTTTTGTTCATGAAACCTATGTTATAACTCAGGTTATATTCATGAAACTTGTGTTACGCCTCCTATAAGCACTTTTTTTTGAAGGCATAACCCACATCACCCTCTATGGACTCATTTTTCAGTATTCCTCGTGCATTTTAGTGATTTCTAGAGGCATATACTTTGGTTTTTGCTCATCGTTTTTTATGGAGAGAGTCCACTTGAGATAACCATCATCTAGATGGTGAGAAATTCAA
The DNA here is from genome assembly GCA_034641835.2 of Pinus albicaulis. Lineage (NCBI taxonomy): Eukaryota > Viridiplantae > Streptophyta > Pinopsida > Pinales > Pinaceae > Pinus > Pinus albicaulis. The sequence continues at coordinate 392,630,337 of CM076583.1, read as the reverse complement.
AGATGAGGAAGATTATTGATGACTATGTATTCCATCTTCCATCAATTATAAAATAGAAGAGAGTGAAGTAGAAGGGGTTAGAGAGTGTGAGATTGAGAGAGAGTCCATGCTTCATGTTTGTAGAGTTGGAAAACATATGAAAGATTAGACATGGATCATACTCGAGAGGACGGTGGAACTACAATATACCTAGATGTCTAATCTATTTGTGCTGCAGATTGTGGCTCCTAGTTGTTGTGTGTATGGAAAGGAGAGATCTTGTTGTATTTGTTGTTGTAGAGATTCCATATCAAAGTTTATATTGTTGATGAAATTTTGTTGGAAGGGTTTTATTGGAGAGTTTCTTGTTTTGTATTCAATATATGATTTTTAGTATGGCTTCTAGCTTTAGCTATTGATGGTTGAGTGTGTAGAACGAGTTGGTGTAATGTGTTATTGCAGTTTTGGTGATTGTTTAAGAAAATTGATGACATTAGGTTGATGTATTGATTGAGATTGATTTGTAGAGATTGATTATGTAGGAGAGAATTTTATTCAATAGTTTGTATCTAGTTTTAGCCACACATTATGTTGATGTTCATGATAATATTGATATTGTGAGTCGAGTATGAAAATTGATGGAAAGAGGCTCACTATTTTTTTGATTTGAGTATGTGTGTGATAGTTTTAAAATAAATGAAATGAGGTCCAAGAGATGTGTTGAAGGTTGGGGATTTAAATGATAAATTGTTTTATTTCATATTTAGGTTGTGGTGGAATCATTTAGATAGTGGCATAATAATGTGGTAATGGAAGATCCCATATAGTGGTGGTTGGATAGTCCAGTGGTGGTTGGGTGAGGCTTAATGGTAGTGTTGGCTTCTAGTAGGTGGTGGTGTGGAAATTTGAGGGACTCGTGGCTAGTAGGTGGTGGCCTTGAAAGTTCATATAGGTTGTGGCCTCAAGTGTTATGAAACCAGCTCCAAAAATAGAAGAAAGAGAGATTAATGTCTTAGAAATCAGCCACTTCAAGGGGGAAACCTCCTTTACATTAGATAAACGAAAAATTCTTGAATTATTCAAATGTAAAACCTCCTTTCTATATATAGGAGTCCATGGGGTCACATAATCTTAGCTGTCCTAATAATAATAATGTAAGGCCACAACAATAACAATAGTGGGGCTTTATGGGGCACAATAATAACAATATGGGGACTACAGGGGTACAAAAGTAAAAATAAGGGGGCTACACTAACAAAAATAAGGGACTACACTAGTAATATAGGGACCTGACATGCCCCTCTCCTTCATACAAGTGTTGTCCTCAATGCTTGATTATTTCTGGATGCTTTTGTATAAAGTTATTATCCTCCCATGTGGAATATTCAATGGGTAAGTTCTTCCACTTGCTGAGATACTATGAAATTGATTGATTTCATAGTGTTCAAGTTCTTGTTTCTGTGACTACTTCAGAACTTATTTCACCGTGATGTTTATATTTCTGTTGTTTCATTCGATTATGCACCAAAGTTAGGTTATCCTTTAAGAGTTGGAGAATTTGTTGTTGATGCTCAATGGGATCTTCCACTACTTTATCATCCATATTAGCTTCCATTTTATCCTTCAAATCATCCAACTTAGCGTCCATTTCTTCTTTTAAAACATCTATATCATATTTGATTTTTCTTTGTAAGATCAAATTTTTTTGCACTTGGTACCGTAATTTTGATATATCATATTGCATTTCTTCCTCTTCATGCATCATAATAGAGATTTTTGAGGGCCTAATGGGTCTGGAATTATTTTTGGGAGGAATTATATAACTCAATACTGATATCTATGCTTCAATATGCCCTAGGAATCACTTTAAACTAATTTTTCAGACAAATTTTATGAAAATTTGTTTTAAAAATACACACTCTTTTCTTCCTTTTCAGGAATTCTATATTGAACCTGATTTATCTCTGTTGTTTCGGAACTTCATGATCTAAATTTACATCCTGTATTATACCTCTGAGTTCTCTTTATAATTCAACAGGTCACACCTGCGTTGGATTCGTCAAGGCAAAGTTATGATCAATCTCCCACAATGACCTAATTATGGAATAGTTTGGTAGAGAGAACTTGTACGATGTGTCACATGTCATTTTTTCCTCCTTAGGCTCTGTACTTGATACATAGGAAACTAAATTCCGTTTACTTTCAGCCACTTTTTACATAATTCCAATCTGATGCTCAGAGAGAGAGTTATGACAATTTTCCCAAGGTCAACTCTTTGAGATCAAATTTGAGAGCATGCAAAAACCTTAACTTCCATAGATCATATCTCCAAAAATATTGCGAACCAAGATTTGAAACTTTTACACAAAGTTCCTCAGTATTTTTTCGCAAATGGATTTTATTTTTATCTTTTAAACCTTCGTAGAAAAAAGTTATAGCGAAAATTCCACGATGACCTGTTTGAAGAAGTGAAACCCTATATCCACAGCTCTGATACCAAATTTTATCAAAAAAACTCCAAAAATAGAAGAAAAGAGAGATCAACACCTTATAAATCAACCACATCGAGGAGGAAACCTCTTTTACATTACATAAATGAACAATTCTTGGATTATTCAAATGAAAAACCTCCTTACTATATATAGGAGTCCATGGGGTCACAATATAATCTTAGCCGACCTAACAATAATAATGTAAGGGCACAACAATAACAATAATGGGGTTTTATGGGGCACAATAGTAGCAATATGGGGACTACAGGGGTACAAAAATAACAATAAGGGGGCTACACTAACAACAATAAGGGACTACACTAGTAATATAGGGACCTAACATAGAGCGAGTGGTGGCTCGCAAGATATGCAAGTTGTGTCTTGCACACTGGTGGTAGATAGTGATGATATGTAATGAAGAATTATTATAATAGAAGAAGAGAATAACATACAAATCCCATGGTGGTTTTCTCCCTTGTGGTTTCCACCTTACATTTGATGTCTCTTATGTGTGATGATGATGAAGATGTTATTTATGTTTGTTCTTATGTTTATCTATTTTTATGTTCTCATGTTATGTTATTATATTTGTTTCTTATGAGCCATGGTTATGCATAGGTCTACTTATGTTTTATGCTGCTAGTGAATGATGATTCAATAATTTTGTAAATAAAAGAAAAAATTGTTAAAAGTTGATCATAGGAAAATAGTGATTCATCTATACACTCTGAGTATTTTTTCAAGGTTTCTAACGAGTGCTATCAAAGTGGGGCTCTTGGTAGTATCTTAATCACTGGAGAGTAGATCATGGCATATTTTTTGAAAATTTTGCAATATTTTTTTCAAAATGAATCCATCAGGTGTATGTGTCCTCGTTGGTGCAAATTTCAAGGTGTGGCATGAAAGAGTGAAAGATAATTTATTTTCTTGTGGAAATAACAATTGGTGATGTTTTGTAAAGGATTTTTTGAGGATCCACAACCACCTCAAATAATGCAACAAAATTCTCAAGTGAGACATTTCATTTTTTAGTTTTATTTATGAGAATCTCCATAATGTAGACTTGGAGAAAATACGAGATCAAAATTCCATCAAGGATATTTGGGACATATTTCAAGTTTTTTTTGGTATAAGTAATAGCAATTATGGAGATTTCAAGCAGAAGAGTAGGAAGAATAAAAAGAATAAGGCCTCACAAAAGAAATAACCTTAGCCAAATAAGAGCAGTTATCCTATTACGAATGGAGTAGTTGAACAATCTGAAAATGAAGCTTTAGTAGAAATTTGTTGTAGCTAATCAATGTTACAACTTTTTTGTAGCTTATTATTCCCGCAACTCCATTGGCTATGGATATTATTGTTGTTGGAAATCCATTGGTTGTAGCATATTGTTGTTGGAACTGAGTTGCTTGTAGGAATAATTTTGTTGCAACTACATTGGTTTTAGGTTATCATTACTACAAAACCATTGGTTGTAATTATGTATTTTTATTGAAACTCTATTGTAGCTCGTTTCCATGAACAAAGTATTTTATTTGTTACAAAGGTTAAATTAATTGTTGAAATTTTGTGTACTTATATGTTGTAACATTCGTGCAAATTTGTGGTTTTTTCATGCATGTCAATATGTGTTTGTGAGTTATTAGTTGTAGCTACATATTTTGTTGTGGCCTTATTCACATAACTTGGTATTAGAGCTAGAAATCACTCTTTTCGTCCATCTAAATATTTCAACTACCTCGAAGTTTAATTAAAATGGTGTCAAACAAAAGTATGACTCAGTCATGTGTGACCATTTAGACTAAGAAAATTTATCATTCTTGTTTAATCAAAATAAGAATCATTATTTTTTCCTCATGACCTTTGGGGATTTATCACTTACAGGCATCTAGAGTTTGTACACAATAAAACATAAATTATTCTAGCTTATGAATAACAAATTCTATTGAAGTACAATAGAAATAAGGATAACAAATTTATTGGTCTTATTCAGAAAATACTTAAGTGACATAATATTTTCAAAGGTGTCAAGTGTGAATTTCTTAAAGAAGGCTTGAGACACTCATGAAACGTGTTATCAGGGTATCTCGAAAGTGAAGAATGTAAAGTTTCACAACTTACGGAGAGATTTTGAGGATATAAAAATGAAATATAATGAGACTACGAATAGTTTATGACTCAGTTCACGATCATTTTCAATCAATTTAGAAATTATACTGATGAAATATTAGATAGGAGAGTGATTGAGAAATTCCTCCAATTTTTTTGAAATAAATTTGAAGCTTTAATTGTATCCATTTAAGAGTTTAAAAAAATTGGTGATGTGTGAAATAATTAGTTGATTAGTTCTCTAGTTGCACATGAATCTAGGATGATGAGATATTATGATAATCCATTCGAGAGTGCCACCATAACTTAGTTTCAACTTACTAAAGGAAGAGTCTTAGGAAGGTCAAGTAACATAAGCGGAGGTGGAAAAATTGTTGATCAAATAGGAAACAAAATCCTTTTTAATATGAGAAAAAATCTCAACACTAACCCTTTAATTTAATAGGGAATAACAATAGAACCTGCAAGTAGGAAAGTCATAGGCATGAGAAGTCTAAGATACAATGTTATTATTTCAAAATGTATGGTATTTTTGCTAAAAGGTGATGGGAGAAGCAGGAAAATGCTCAAAAATAGTGTGCACGCATTACAAAGTAGTTTGAAGATAATAAAAAACCCGTTTCTTGAATTTTAATGTGACTCAACAAACTTCAAATAATGTTTGATTTTTGGACAATGGGTGTAGCAATTACATGAATTTAAACATAAATTTATTTTACAGTATAGACACTAGTATTTAGTATGAGGTAAAGTTCGGAAACGATGATAAGGTAAAGGTAAATGAGTGATTTTTGTATATACTAGAAATGGTGAAAGAAAAATAATTAATGATGTGTATTATGTACCTAGTTTGAAATGAAATTTGTTAAGCACTATAGAATTGATAGATAAAAGTTACAGAGTGTTATTCAAGATCAATATATGTAAAATCATTAATGAGTATCAAAGTAAGCAATTGATAGCAAGAGTGGAGATGAAAAAAATATGTTGTTTCAACTTATAATGAGAAATGAAATAACTAATTCCTTGAATGCTTATAGAAATAAGGGTTTTGATGCGTCTTGGTTATAGAATATAAGGTATTTTCATTTATATTTTGGTGGTATATGTATGTTGCAAAAGAAGTAGATCAAAAAAGGCTTGTGTAATATTCAACAATAAGTAAGCTCATGCGAAAAATTTATACTTCCAAACAATCATAGAGAGAAGTTTGTATCTCGAGTTTCCTATAAGGAAAAAGCTCCACTTGAGATTGTATATACATATTTGTCTGGAATGATGTAAACACCTTCATTGGATGGTAATGTTTACTTTTAACATTCATTGATGATCACAATTGAAAAACTTGGGTTTTTATTCTAAAACAAAGATTTGAATCCTTTATTATATTAAAAGGATTTAAAGTCATGGTTGAAAAGGAAAGTGACAAATATATAAAATTTTTAAGATTAGATACACATGGTGATAATGGCCTGGTTCATGATAAAAGAAAAACATCTACCAAATGAATATTGGGTAGAAGTGGTTATTTGTTTACTTTATACTCTCAACAAGATCGTGACTAAGAGTGTGAAGCATTGAGTTCTTCAAGAAGCTTGGAGTAGTAAGTGCTGCAGTATATCTTGCTTGAGAATTTTTCGAGTGTGTAGCTTATGCACATGTACATAAAGATATGAGAATGAAATTGGGTTATAGAAGTGAGAAGTGTATCTTTGTTGGATACAGTGAGAATTATAAGGCATATAGACTTTATAATCCCAGCAACAAGAAATCTATATAATAAATATGTTGAGTTCAAGAAAGAAGAAACTTGGGATGGAAGCATAGATAGATCTATTGATGAGGAATTTGCATTATCTCATGGAGATGAGTGGGATGAACATGATGGAAATTTTATTCCATATGCACACCCACCTGCAGTTAGTTACAGTTCATAACACCAACAAGCCAAGAACACGACGAACAATATGGTTATGTTGGACTATAAACAACACAACTGGAGGTATGTAGTCAGTCAAATATTATGTTACATGAATGAAGGAACATAATTAAATGTCAAAAAACTAGAATATTACTATTTTTATTTGAGAATAATGATGAAATAGATCAAGTTTCAATTTTTTCATGAATTGGATATGTTCATATAAATTTTTAAATATTAATTAAAGAAGAATTTTGGGCAAATGATATGGGTGGAGAGATTAATTCCATAGAAAGAAATAATACTTAGGATCTTGTACATCTACTTAGAAAGTATAATCATTATAGGTGTTAAATGGATTTACAAGGCCAATTTAAATTCTGACTTATACTTAAGAAACATAAAGTGAGACTTGTAGGTCAGGTTTCAGTGAGCAACCCAACATTGAATATATTGAAACATTTTCACCTATAATTTGAATTGCAATAGTAACAATGGTGTTCTCCATTTTAGAAAAAAGTAAGTAGAAAATGTATCATATGGATGTTAAGTTCTCATTATTAAATAGAATTTTGGAAGAAGAGGTTTTGGTAAAACAACTACAAGGATAGGTTTATGTGAAAAAACCTTGGGTATATGAAATTGAAGAACAAGAAAGGGAAGTATACATGTTAATGAAAACATTATATGGACTAAAATAAGGATCATGAGTCTGGTACATTAGGATTGATTTATATTTTAATAACAAAGGATTCAATAGGAGTCCATGTGAGTCAACCCTTTATATAAAGGTAAATAGGGAAGGTAGAATTTTGATATTTTACTTCTATGTTGATGATATGATTTTCATCATAGATATTTTAATAGAAGATTTAAGATAGCCATGAAAATGATTTATTTAGGGCTAATCGAATATTTTTTTGGTACTAAAATAACTCAATCTAAGAGTTCTATTTTTATTTCTGAATCTAAGTATGAAAAATATATATGGAAAGGATGATTTAGGATAGTGAATTGTAAATTAGCTATAACACCACAACTAGTACAACAACTAGTACAAAAATCAGTAGGAAGATTCAAGTTTCAAGTGTCAATCCAAATTTGCATAGAAAATTGGTTGGATGTCTCATTTACTTCACTGCAACAAACTCTAATATAATGTTAATTGTAGGTTTAATTTCTAGATTTATGAAATTTATGAAGAGCACCCACTGGCAAGCTGGAAAACGAACTGGGAACAACAACTTATGGTATATGTATGCCTAATATTTAGATTTTAATTTGACTTGATATGCAAACAATGATTTTGCAGCATGTGTTGATGACCAGATGAGCACAACTATGAATGTTTTTTGTATTGGATCGTGTGCATTACCAGGGGAATTAAAGAAGAAATCTAATGTGACTTTATCATCTACTAAGGCGGAGTATCATGCAGTAGCAACAATTTAACGTTAATTTGTGTGAATGAAAAGAATTTTTAGTGAGTTCTTGCATGTATGAACCAACTCACTTTTTTTTTACAACAAATATGCCGTTACATTATTGATAAATCACCTTTTCCATAAAAAAGAGTAAGCATATTGATAGAAAGTATCATTTCATTTTATGATTAGAAAATAGTAATGGAAATTATATAGATCAAAAGATCAGCTTGCATACATGTTTACAAAAAAAAAATTATTTCAAAATCAGAGTAAAAATATACATACTAGGAGTATGTATGATGTACCAACATTTCATTGTTGCAGCCATTCTGAGTTTAACATTTTTTATATAACAACAAAATTTTGTGTCTTTGGGTGAAATAATTAAGGGAGAGAATGTTAGGAACAGTATCACGAGTGGTTGTAATCATGAAAAGCGACTGACACAGCTCGTTGAATTCTGAAGGTGAAACATAGCCACAAAATCTATTTATGGTTGGTCACTTTTTACCAATTTAGATTCAAATATTTATCAATAAAAGGGAAATTTAATTTTTAAATTTAACTAATCAATTGAAAGTTATGCATAAATCTGGAACTTTATGGTTTATGGTTTAATGGTGGGAGGTATGTAATATAGTGAATAAAAGAGTAGTGAATAAAAAATAATGGATAGAAGTTGATAGTTTATCATTTCAGGCTTTCTAGCTATCTAGATTATGTTCATTGTAACTTGATATTGTACTATAATTACCTAATAGAAATCTCTTAATAAAAATAGTCTTATTAAACAAAACGATATTTTTGTATTCTTGTTGCAACTATCTAAGTTACTCCAAATAACTCTATTAATATTTATGGTTGTTGCAACATTGCTGTAGTACATTGGTGTTATAACTCCATTGGTTGTAGGTGTTATTGTTGTTGCAACTCTATTAATTATAGATTATTGTTGCTGCAATCTTCATTAGTTATAACTATTTTGTTGCTGCAACTTCATCGGTTGAAGGATATTGTTCAACAACCTGTTGGTTGTAGTTGTGATTGTTGTTGCAACTTTGTTCGCTATAGCACATATTGCTGCAAGTCTACTGTAATCTCTTGTTACAAACATAGTACTACAGAGGTCAAATTAATTGTTGAAATCTTGCGTTTTATATACTGTGACTTGTACTTTTGTGATTTTTCTTTACATGTTCGATACAATTTTGTAAATTGACAATTGTAGCAGCATATATGGATCTGCCGTCTATCATTATCTCCCTTTAAAAATACAATACTCTCTCAAAAAAAAATTAGCAGCATAGCTGGCTTCTATCAAGCATAATATTGGGATTTATTCTGCTTGCTTAGCATTGCTAGTTGTATTTTTTGGTGTGATTTTGTTGGGACATATTTACGTGTTTACTTGCAGTGTTTACCACGATGAAGGAGAATAAAACACCAAACGGTTACCAATTTCGTGGAACTAATGCTTCTGCATATCATAACTTTGACTCTGCTACAAAGTCGGTTGTGTTCATGTTTAGTATCAAATGTCTTAGCATACAACTACAACCATGGGTAAGGTGGGGGCCTTTAAGTTGGGCCCTACACGCAAAAGGAAGCCTTGGTCGAAGAGTTTGAGGATCCTTGGATGAAGGCGATCGGAAAACTACATTGAAAGCTAGAGAAAACCTACACCACATTCCTCTTGAGAATAGTCAATTCAATTCTCCGCTAGATTCTTTAATCACGTACATACTGGACATCTCGACCTTGCAATTCAACTTTGCCTGTTTTGTTTTTTAAATTGTTCAACTGTACAAAGACTACTTCACCCACCACATAATTGAAATTTTATGGTTCGAAGATGTTTTACCTAAAGTGGATTTTTTTCCGATATATAACGTCTGGTTAAGTTCGATACTGTTCACCTGAAAGATCCTACGTTTTTAGCAAACAAAATAAATAGAAAACAATTATATTTCAGCTGTTGTTAACATGACGTCAGTTATGGCGAGGTTGTAAAAATTTCAAAATATATGAGCAGTTATTAATATGACGTCAAATTGTGAATGGAAACTTTTTCCGGGTTAAAATTAAAATATAAAAGAAAATTTCAGAATCAACAATTAGCAATTGGATAAAATGTGTACCAATTAAAGGGAAAACGCCCTATCACACGTCCTTGGGACTCTATGTATATTCTTCACCTGTAGTTTATCTATTTTGGAAGTTTCTGTGTCATATTCATTGGAATTATAAATTTAATTTAGTAAATTTTGTAAGGGCATTTCAAGATGTTGAATTTATATATTTCAAAGAAAATTACTAATTATTGGCAAAGAAAAGCTCCTAATTACAACCTAAAAAAATCCTAAGCATATAATGTTTTATGTTTAAACAACGCCGATTCTCTACGTATCTAGCGACCAGGGAAATTGGTATTTAATGCGAAGGAAATCATGGAAACAGTCCAGGCAATCAAATTGTGAATTTATTGTCGATATTGACGATGGATACACATGAATAAATCTCGAAAATACAAATTCACGTGATAATCCTGAACTTGTGAGTATAAAATAAAAAGGAAAACTCATCGCAATTAAGATTAACGAGGTTGAACTCGAATGGGTGGAATTCTAAAATTGCTAACAGATCACAATGTTAGAAGTGAAATCGTAAAATTTTGTTAGTTATATTCCTAGTTTTATAATTCAATATTATGTGCACCAATCAACAAAACCAAGATTCTGTGTAATGCCAAAGGTTCACAAAACGAAAAGGCAAATCTCCGGTTTGTAGAATCGAAATTAGAGAGAAAATTTGCACTACAGTACAAGAAGAAGGGTTATTTAGCTTCACATTAGCATCACTATTTGTAAAGGATTTGAGAAATTCACACTTTTCAAATAGTTTCAAATAGTAGTGCAAAAGTGGTGATAATGTGGAGATACGCAAGTGGTGCTATGTTTTCTGGTGCAAAAGTGGAGTTAGTAAAAAATGTTAAATTTGGTGTTTAATGCATATGTGGCATTCCATGGCGTATGGTGCAAACCACCAAAAACCAATGTGAGGTGGATCAAGATATTGTGATGCAAAGCTCCAAAAACAATTTAAAAAAAAATAAAAATTTATCATAAAAATATCAAAATTATTATTATAATAATAAATTGTATATGGTGGAAAACACCGTAAAATAAATATAAAAAAAGATGAAAAAAACATGTATTATAATTATTATAATAAAATTTTGTATAATGCAAAGCAGCATAAAATATGAAATGGTGCAAAAAAAGAAAATATAACTTCATTTATTTAGAAAGGTTATATATTGCCAAGGTTTAAAGATAGACTAAGAAGTTGTATTTGATCATTTAGATGCTACTTGTCCATAATGCTAATTCTTCTTGGCAACTTGCCAATATATATATATATATATATGAGAGGATAATTATATTGCATTTCCATCAAACTAGAGGTCCTCAAATGATTTGTACCTGTGTCTTGGGAAGTAGGGTTAGAGAGATATCATACTGCTAACACAAATCAATTTTTTTTTTTAACATAGGTTTATTTGTCTATAATTACAATTATTGTATGAAAGATAGTTTCTCTAATTAAAGTCTGATAAAAATAAATTAAATTAATCTCATTGCAAATTCTAAAATATTCCCTTACCTATTCCAGAATATTTCTAAAAATACCATGAATTTAAACAAAAGCGACACAATTAACTTCATTTATACATTTTTAAAACATCCCAAATCTATACTAAACATAAACATTAACCATTGTAATCATACAATAAATATACATTGAAACCTATAATGGTGGGTCAAAACAGGACATAGTCCTTTCAGAAGGGTCTACAGAGTGAGCTCATTGGGTTCTTCAATAATTTTTGAAAGTGTTTGCAAAAATGCAGCCAGGTCAACACCATATATAATCTTGTGATCTGTTGTCACATTAACCTGAAAGATAACAATTGAATGTTAGATGCCTCCTTAAGTTTGATGCCAATACAAAATTTAGTGCATGCGGAATTGAATTTAATATTTTTTCATAGATTTAATATTTTCTTTTATATATATATATATATATATATATCATGTAGCCTAGATATAATACAAATGAATGATCAATTTTTTAAGTGAGAATTATAATACAATAAAGATACTCGATCGCATTGAGATGCTCAATATTTTCAGATAGCTATTTGACAATGAGGAAGTTGATTAAAAATCTCCACATGCCTTATGAGCTTATTAGGAAAACATCATCTAACATGAGAAACACTTTTTAATTCATAACAATTATAGATATATGTACCTTCATTTGTTTTTTCAAACTGATTAATCCATTAGCAGTCACAAAAACTGTTGGTTCAGACGTCCCCACAGCCATAATTGCTCCCTGTCAAACATTAGAAATTTCACTCTAAAAGTTAGCCTTGAACAAAGAGAAAACTTGTGACTCAACTTGAGAATGGAATCGACTGAACCCCTTTGAATAAAATAATGCAGGGTTTATTTACAAAACCAGGAGGCGGGATTGCATCAAACGGTCCACACCAAACATTCCTAAATTAGGCAAAGTAAAAGTTCCTGCAAAGAGGTTAGGCATATAAGAATTAAGCTTTTATAGTTGACCTAGTCAAACTCGAGACACATCTACTTCAATGTGTAGGACACAAAAAACAGTTATAATGATAGCCTTGTGTTGGGAATGGCTAAAAGCTACCAAACAATAGACAGGGAAATTTTCTTTTGATCAGAAAATCAAAGCAGATCCAGAACACGAATAAGAAGAACATATTCATATTGCATTTTCACAAGCTTGTATTATATTTCTAAGGCTGAAGTTGATTTGCACGAACCTTATCTACCAATTCCTTCCATTTCCTAGAGAGAGTATATATCAACCTAAATGAAAGATACAACCTCTGAAAAGTTTAAACTTACAAAATTTCAGTCAGCAAGTAATGTACAATATTGTTAAGGCTTCATAAATTGAACCATCAAAAATATATGTAGCAAAAATTTGAATTTGATATAACATAGGCTGAGTTCTAAATTCTATATTATCTGGATTCCAAACCTTGTTTGAGTCCTAAAGAACAAGTGTAATTAGGCCTCCATCAATAGCCACATCAACTGCAATGCTTATGTTGCTATTGTAGGTGAAACTCTTGCCATATTTGCAACTTTCATTGATAGCTGGGTGTTTGGCTAAAGCAAGGGCCAAGGCTTTTTCAAGCAATGCAGTCATTATCACTCCTTTAGACTTGATCTGCACATGAGAGTCCAACTTGGAAAAATTAGTAGTACCTCAAGGCATCTGCATACATCAAAGGTCTTCTGCCTCCTCATGACTTTATAAATCAAGTTAAATTTTCATACTGTTGGAAACGAACTTCTCAGGGAAGCTCACCATAAAATTTTCATCCAATATGCCCATCATTGGCACATGTGGATAGCATCAAAGTCGACGGTGATTAAGACTACATAATTTAAAAATAGATTCTCACAAAAAGAGGCATGGGGCTTCATCCTGCTATAAATTATAATATCTGCCATAATGGGAATCTAAAGTTTGGATTATGTTGACTAGCTATAACCTACAAGGAAGATGCACAAACCAAAAATGTGGAGGAAAAAAATGTAACTAAAGTATAGAAACATTGAGAACAACTGCATAAAGCCACAAAATGCCAATTAAATAACAAGAAATCACACCCAAAATTTAATCATGGAAATTTCACCATGCTGAAGCTCAAGATATCATATTGATAAATGGATGGAGAAGAAAATTGCACTCCTCAACATATCATAGTTACAGAATGTTACAGTGAAAACATTGAGGAGGAATAAATCAAATATTCAATGCCAAAAAATACACCATAATCAAGTTAAGAAATGAGGAAAAGAATGGAAAAATTGTTTTCATTTCATGGTCCATATCATATATGGTTGTAATAATGTTAATTACTTTTCTGTAATAGTATATGGTCCAACATATGATGAGGTCAACATTACCCATGTTACAACATCTCCCTCATACAGGGCTGTAGAAGCACCTCTCAGCATAACCATCATTTAGAAATTCCATTACATGGGTGACTTACTCATATTATGAGAGCTATATGCTAATTGTTTCATTGGGAGGTGATGTGTTTACTATGTTGGCATATTTTCAATAATCTTTTTAGACATGACTTTAGTCATTGATATGTCCAGTACCTATGATCTGTGTAGTTGGACTCCACTCATACTTCATGGATCCCAAGAGAACGATAGTAGGATCCATGAAAGTGCCATTTATAGAGTGATTAGTTATAAACCTTCCACTTGGCATTGCCCCTTCATCGAGCTATTATGATGCATCATGATCAAATTCATGTTGCCACATATTCCAACAGAAACAGAGTAGCAGCATCACAGGTCGGTTTTGTAATTCTATAACCATATGACACATGTGCATTCTCATATCAACGGTTAATGCATAATGAAGTTGTGGTACCCTGGCATAATGTAGATTCTAGACTCTAGACCATGTTAGCTATTGGTTGCTCTAGAAGCATTTTCACCTAGCTAGGGGAGTGCTTCATGTGATGTGGAGGGTTAGTGTTCCCCTAGCCCCTTTGTTGTATATTGATAGACTTATTTTTCGAGATCTTAGTGGGTCTATATGCAAGGGAGGCTTACTTTGATGTGGTAGTTGGCACACATGGTGGTTTGACACCTTTTACATGGGTGCACTTATTTAGGAGGATGGGTGCTTAGGACAAGTGGATTAACAACCTCGGAGGAAATTATGCACTTAGAGGTTGGGCACAGAGCCCTAGGGGCATAGGAGCTACCTTGCATATATGGGAAGGAGGAAAACTTGACTTGAGGAGCCATTTTTGGTGAATGGACCATCTTTCTTAAAGAAGCCCTTGACATCTGGACACCTAGATTTGGAGAGTGCATCACCTTTGGGATTTTAGAAACCATAGATGAAATAATCACAATAAGAAATTAATGGAAAAAAGTCCAAAAAATATTAAATCAACAATAATTGGGAAATAATTAGGGAAAATTGAGAATTGACCATTCTTGACACACATGTACTCTTACACAAAATAATCAAGATAATTTCAAAATAATTGTTTCATTAATTGTGTCAAGGTTAGATGAAGATCTTCATCTATGGTAGAAACTCTATTGTGCCCTGTGGCATTCATGCTTAACGTGGCTCTCCACTAGATGCATTGTTGTTGAATTAGCAATAGCATTGCTTGTGGACTTGGTCCATGTTTTATTGTTAGCCTCCCTCACCTTAGTATATATAAAGGGAGGATATTGTATTTGTTATCACTTGTATTTCATATTAGAGATGTGGTGGTGTGATGATGTCTACTAGATGATCTCAGAAGAACAATGATTTACTCATGTAATAGGGAAGTGCTTGTGAGAGGCATGCACTAGAGATATTGGGCTTGTGTAATGAAAGTGAAAAGTAAAGCTTGTGAGTGACAGATCTCGCTTATCTAAGGTTGTAACTTGTAAGAGCACCTTGCTCTTCTCGGTGCAAATATTGTGTTTTTTACTCAACAACATACAAAAATATGAACAATGTTTAACTATTCTAATGCAACAAACGCATTTTGTTCAAACACATTTCACTCAATCACATAATCATAGACGTCAATGGAATGAAAATACAAGTATAATATAATCAAATTCATTAAGTTCTAAAAACTAAAAAGACATCTACAACATATATCGGTATCTCAATTCCTCCTCAAAATGGTGAGATCAATACACATTGATTGTCTATCCTAGGGCCTTTAACCCTAAACTATCATTTAATGCAAAATACTTCCTCCATTAAAGACAAAATCATCATCCTTCAAAGCTATCTTTGACAATTTGGGTCCCATATGTTGAAATTTATTCTAAGGCAAGTCAGTTTACATTTCACCTGTCATTGATCAAGGTAAACACCATTGCAAAACATAGAGAGCAACATAATTATATACCTAAACTTCACTCTGGATGCAGAAAGAAACAATTCATTTTTTAGCACCACTATATTATAAGATTAAGGTAGAATTTACCGTTTGTAACTTTATTAAGGAGCACAACTATTTCTCCATATATCTTCTTTAGATTTGAGGGTCTAATGTTCTTAAAAATGTGGTGTGGGGATTTCAGGGCAAATGACTACTTTAGATTTAGAAACTAGCACTGAAGTTCAGTAATAGAAACATGTTTCCAGTTACGTATAAATCTAACCATACTAAAACCACCATTTAGATATCATGATTCATGAACAAAGAAGAAAGACTACTATGTTTTTGGAGGTTCTTGGCAAATAGAGATTTGACTAATTTTTCTCATTGTATGTTCATGTGTTCCTCCTTCTTCTGTTATTGAAGAAAATGGCATTTGTAGGCATGCTTTCTAGTTTTCCCAATTCTACTTCTCAGCTTACATAATCTCTTTGGGCCAACAAACCTTATTTTACCATTGAATATTCATACCAATGGTATGTGTTCTTTAAGCATACCCATGCCAAACTTATTCTACCATTGGATATCCATATCAATGGTCTGTGTTCTTTAACTCGTTAGGTCTCTGTAATTTATGAGCAAGATTGGGAGAGTCCAATCACAGAGTTAACATCATTTCAACCAACTTTGGGATTCTAGGATCTAGCCCTCCTGAATCCGGAGAGGGATCTCTCCAATATGTGCAAAGATGGATATTGTCTTTGAAAAAGCTTAAGGTAATGATATTAGGCTAGTAATGAAGGCCAAGGGTTTTGTTTTGTTTTGGATGGTTGAGCATGAAATGTTACTTGAGGGGAAAGTCCTAAGTGCAAAAGTTTCAAAAGTGAGAAGTTGCAAGCAAATAGAACAGTTTTGGCAGATAGATAGATATAACGCTGGTTTTTAGTCCATTGGGCTATGGAGTCATATATGGGCTTTAATTGAACAACAACATCAAGTGTGATCCAAGGGGCAAGTTATCTATACCACAAGATTATTAAGATTAAAATGATGAAATGGAAACATTAAATGTTGGAGGGGTGGAAACTGATAATAATTTCTCAGAGGATTTATAGTCAGTCCAAACAAGAAAAGCCTCTTAAGTAACTGTTTTAAAACCAACCAAGGACAAGGCTAACCATAGACTTCTTGGGCAAGTTCTTATTAAAGCAGCTTAATTGACAAACAATCCAGTAATCCACATAATTACCTTCAGAAAGTATGAAAACACATAAGAAAAACAAAGTGTAACTTAAGATCAGATAAAGTACTTTTAAACCTAGTCTGCTTTCAGTCAACACCAAGGGAAACTTTCAGAATCTGCCTTTGGAGAAAAGAATCTAGGAATCAGGGCGAACCATATCTTCTCTAGTCTAACTTTAATAGCAAATAATGGAAATTACATTCAAGAACAATGTTTATGTAAACAGAAGGACGAGGGAACACCAACATTCCTAATTGTTTAAACTGTATTAAATCATTCTTGAATAAACAAACTTGAGGAAAACATTAATAAGCTAGTTTCTCACTGCAGGAAGGTTTCCTATATACAAGAGAGTTCAACCTTTGCTTTAAACTGCTCTTTACAAGAGGAATATGAACAATATGGCATACATAAGGAAACAATAACAAAGAGAGGTGACTCCCAATCGCATGATATAGACCAAGATCCCAAGAAACAACTTTTATATTGATGTCAAACCAGTTACAATCTTTAGGTCCAATGTTTCAGTTCAGCAATCATCTTCACTATTCAAATTAACTATTCTAACACAAACAGAGCTTCAAGGGCCAGTGAACACTATGTACAAATAGAAGTCTCGAGCTCAAGTGTATTTAAAAGTTCTGCAACCAACAATTTCTCATCTTCCGAGGTATTTATAGAAGGATGAGGATGATCCATAAAAGATCTCTCGAGATAATTAATACAGTTTCAAGACTTCGTGGCCTTTTGAGGGGCTCGATGAAGAAATTCACAGGTGGAACACTGTATTAACTGTTTACAATAAATATCAAAGCTCGGTGGGAGCTTTATTTGACTTTGATGCTCTGTACGCTGTGTGGAGTGATTTCTTGGCTGTGCTGGAGGCGAATATCAGATTTTCTTCAATAATTTCGGCCTCTATTTGAATGCTTTGAGGCAACAGGTGGCTCGGTGGTAGCTGAGGAATCAATTTGCCTCAGATGTGGCGGTGGAGGCTTTCTGTCTGATAAAACACTTTAGGTTTTCTTTTAAACTGTGTTTTAGATTGGGGATTAGGATTTTAATAACGGTCTTAGCCGTAATCCCCATAAAAACCGTCTTAAATCTTCATCTGCTGTGCTCTATCTTCAAACTGATACTCTTTAACTGTGTTTGAATTAAAACAGTGTCTTGTCGATGTGCAGACCCGCACTGGGCTTTACGGCATCAATACTCATAGAGTACTGACGAAACATGGAATGGAGCCCCGTGGATGGCTTCTCTTTAATGAAACGAGGGCATGAGAATCGTCATTCCCAGCCCTTGGCATTTCTTCGTGATACAATGGAAAACCATTTAGAACACCTGCATCAAACACAAAACAATTAAGAAATCCTGCGGAAAATAGGTTTAAACTGCTTCAGATGGCGGGGGAGGAGCATAGCCATCGGATAAAAACATCTAATGGTGGAGATCGGCGCAAAACAAAAAAATGAGAGCGGGGAGAAGAAATAAGGCGGGGTGGTTTTGGACCGTCCGATCCGGACACGTGGACGGTCCAAATCTAATTGGAGGATCTCAATCGGGGATGGCAGGTAAGTGCGTGCGATTGAAACGCAGCGATGCGATTAAGCGCTGGCCGTTGATCTGCAGATCAGATCAACGGCGGAAAGTGAATCGGAGGGTTTTGAAATGGCGGTAAGACTTGCGATCGGAGGGAATAAGGACCGTTGGATAGGCGGGAAATGGATGGCCCAGATTTAATCGGAGGATCGCAATCGGGGAGGTCAAACAACAACATGCGATTGA